>JASFYC010000319.1:0-324391 GCA_030412335.1 Botrylloides violaceus
CTGTAAGTAGACAATTCTGTGGAAAGCTTGCTGTCAAATCCTAACCAAAACACTTTCAATGCGAAAGCAATAATATCTCAAATTCTATTCAAAGATAATAGTGGAGCCGATTTAACGTAGCCTAGAATATTGGTTTATTGAGAAACATGAATGTAAAATAACATGCAACTATGTTCCGCAATAGTATCTTTGACATCATTGTAATTTTCAAAACATACGTTGTCATCGTCCAATATCTCCACTTCATCTTCGTCATTCATCACATATGTTAGGTAATGTCCATTTGTCAATGTAACACCAAGACGCAAAATAACGACTCGCAGCTGATACAGTTTTTTACAATAGAATATGTTCCTTTCTGCCGCGACGCTGCAACGTGACAACACTTTTCCATCTGTTCTATTGATGTGTATAACAAGCAAATTCGGTAGGTTTGTGAAATCTCGGTGAATATTCAATAATTGCGCGCAAACGCCGCAGGATGACGATGGCCAGTGAATTTTTTGCACTGCGTCGCTAAGCGATCTCTCTTCTACGTTCTCATGAGCGATAACATTGACAACTGATGATTTCTGCGTATATACCTGTTCATCGCGACAGTGGACACAGGTTGAATTCAATTTGATTTCTGTTTCACAATTTAAACATACCTTCTGTAATACTTGTTCAATCACACTACTTTCGAAAAATTCACGAGCACACTGCTGTTGACCCGCTTGAAATGAACACAGAATATTGCATTGCTGGACTGCGTTTATAATTTCAGTTGTACGACAATTTTTCTTCATCAACAAATTCTTTATTAGTTCCTGAGTAAATCCGTCTGTTGATTTGTTATAGTGTGCGGCTGCATTGACAGGCACGCACGCTGTTATGGCTTGTATTACTGAATTAAACCAGCACGTCTGTCCAACATTTTGCAACCCTACCCGAGGCACAAGAGTTTCACATCGGCGTTTCGCTGCAATGACATCTGAGTGTTTGTCCTTAGAAATCATTTCAAGCTCGTAAATGATCCAGCTCCTGAAATGTGATCGGGAGACAAGGGATAGGTTACGTGTCCCGTTGTACAAATGACCCTGGCAGTGAGGCACACACAAACCCCGCAGCTCCGATCGTCCCTTTGTGAGACTGCTTTGATTATTTTGCATGATACATTTTCCAGTTGCCGGGATCGGAAACTTGTGGTTCTAAGAATGGCTCGAAATTTATTTTGAATCACCGTTCTTTCCCTGTCCCGAACCGTATTGGCAGGGTCCAAAATGTATATGGTGTTGTGCTCTTTACTGAACCAGAGTAAAATGAAATGATCATTGCTCAATGTCGGCATCAGCATTTGAGGGTTAAGATCCCCGTTCTTGTTGAAAAATTTTGCTATGAAACAATTTGCTTTGCGCTGCAGTGAACTAGACATTTGTTGAAACAGGATCATGTTTTCGTATGTACTTGAAAAACCAAAGACCGATGCACATACGATTCTATTGCTTTCCGATACGCAAGAGATGATATATGTGTTAACCAAGTCTGCCGTAACCCACCCCGCCTCTGTACGGTTACTCACGTATTTTTGAATATTTTCAATTTCACGATTCGATGGGTTCTCTGACAATGAGGAAATGTCCAGCCAGGTAACCGTTTGACCTTCTTCTGTTTTGAGGGCCATATCGTTCATTTCGTCCGTGCTATGTTTGCACTCTTGCCAGAGGTGATTAGCGAATGCAACAGCGACACTAGTTACAGCTGTAGTGGCAGTGGTTATTAATCGGCTGTTTTTCAGTGCATCAATTCTCGACAGTGCGACCGTCGTCGAGACGAGTTTTAACGCCTTGTTTTCGTTCATTTTTAAGTCTTGTAAGGCCTGTTTTGATACATAATACCCGTGATCTCGTCTTTTTCTCTTGCGGTGAACGGATCTAATGAGGTCATCTTTCTTTGTAATCGGTGGTTGGGCATGGGCATCTGAGTGCTTTGAGATCTTTGTGTAGCCCAAGTGAATTATCGAGTCGCTGAAAAATTTGCAGGAAGTTTTAATTTATTCGTAGTAATGGAGGACAAATTTGTCTAGAGAGCATCGGTAATTATTGTTGAAATGAATATTTTTTAATTGAAAAAAATGCTCTTCAATGACACCCTGTGTTCTATTGCTCGTGCAAATTGATTGAACCTGTTTTTGCCGTGTTTCTCTCTCAAGCTTTTTAAAATATTCACTGTATCGGGCATATGGTTTATCTGGATTGCGTTTGTCAGCAGCGTGGCGAGATAAATCACCAAGCAGTATTCCTGATGTTGCGCCTAGCCTCGGAAACATTATGGCTTTCAGTTTTTCCATAAAGTTCTCGGAATAGTATACATTTCGTTCTGGCCATAATGTGGCATCGTTTCCGAAACAATACTGGTCACTGTTTTTGAAATTGGTTATAATTTTATCATATCTCAGATAGAATGGTGATTGTCTTTCCTGCTTCAGGTCTCGTGACTTCATATTTGAAAAGAAATCCTGCGGATTTCCCAAATAATCTATATCTTCCTCATCGTCCGTGTATATGTAATTTAGTTGGCCCAACCTGTCGTGTTCAAGCAGCGATTTGTAAGATTCTTCAATTTCAGGACAGCTTTGTTTCAGCAAAAGTAAATAGCACATGTGTCCAATTATTATGTCTAATTCTTCGATTGTTGTCGCCAGAAAGAGAAGACTTATCCAGTACATAGCATTTTTGCAGTAGTTTTTAATGTAGTATTTCTTACAAATATTCGATGCTGCTTTCATGCAGTGACTTAGGCAATTGATTACAAACGGCAGCTCGAAATCACGTTTTTGTGCTTTGCCCGTTGCAATTTTATAGACCCGCTCGTAATATTGCAGTCTACTTTCATTGCAGTATACTGACAAGATGGCGTTCCAAAGAGCGAGAGCCCCATCTACAAGAAATAGTCTTGGGTACGATTTTGAAGAGACCGCATCTTTAAAACGTCCAAGGAAAGAGCTTATCGCATCTGGGTGTAGATCCGAGACTATATTTGTTTTGAAATGCCCAAGCTCTTTAATTGTATCCATTTTAATCCAGTCATCGCTATCTTTATTGGTATCTGCCCCTTCTTCATCCTCATTCCTGTCTTCCACCACACCACTGCACAACTCGTCCTCCCTCACTTCATCCTCCATCCTCTGTTCACGGCTGCGCAATTCGTTCTCTCCTTCTTCATTCTCATTTCCGTCCTCCTCCACGCCATTGCATAATTCATCATCCCATTCTATGTTCTCCGCCCCCTCTTCGCCACCACACAATTTTTCATCTCTTACATCTTCTTTAGTCATTTCTTCTCCACTTCCTCCTTCACAGTCTCCGCCCCCACCATGTAATGTTGCGTGAGTGAATGTGTGCCAGTACTGTATCAATTGAGGGTAGTTTCTGACGTAATCTGCGTTGTCGCATTTTAAATTGCACTTATTCCATTGGGTTTCGTCAAAAGTAATTTCCAAGCTGTCAGAGTCAAAGACGCAAGCAGGGTGAAACCAGTTATTGCAGATTTGGCACTCTACCATAAAAGTACCTTCTTGGTAAGGCGTTTTACACAAGCAAAACACGACTTCTTTATTATATACGGATTCCTCGATATCCTGTCGTGCATCCTGAGAATCGTCCGCAACATCATCATAATATGCTTCTGTACCACAGTCATGAGCTGCTGTATCACAATCTTCATGCTGCGTCACTCTAATGGATGCGTCATCACTAAGCGGTAATCGGATTTTTGCCTCCTTTCTGGTATGTTGTTCCATCGATTTCGAGATCAAATCTCCATCATCAGCAAGTCTTTTTAAGTTATATATTTTCCGTTTCGTCATTTTCCGGTGCTTTGATTTCAAATATTCTATTGCAATACATCTATTTTCCGTTCCAGCAGGCGGGCCTTTCGAAAATTTTTCTGATATGCGGGCATGATTGCTATCAACGAAGGCTTTTAGTTTCCCCGCGCGGTCACCAGCGTTGCGCCAATACTTTGTTGCGCCTAGGAATTCCGCTCCTTTAGCAAGAAATGTTACTACTTCAGCGATATTGTGCTCTGAACAATACTCCATTATTGATGCAAATATATTAGCATCATTACGGCCACCACCAGTATAAGTTAAATTGTCAAAATTCATTTCTGTTACGAAGAGAAATTCCTGGTTTCAGCGAATGTATCATGCAAAATTGCCTGAGTATGCAAATATTTGGCCGAGAGGTTCCAGATTAGAGATTGACCGATATTAGACTTTTTCGCTAATATCAGTAGGCGTATATATCGGTCATTTTGGCCGCCGATATTTAAGTGATGTTAGGAACCGTATTTCTCGGCGCTTTTGCGACACGCCCGCACGATCAGTTGTCTTCACGTGACTCTCTTCTTGGATAGTGTGTGCCCTATGCGAGCGCCAGCGCTGAATGCGTTGGTTTGATCCTGATGTTAAGAGTGTTTGTGCCATCCCCAGACTAGGCGGCGCCGCTTTAAAAGGTTCACGCTATGTCGTAAACAGTAATTGAAACATCAGAAATTTCAAATAAAGAAACTAGCGGGCTTATGAACGAACACGTGCTTTTTGCTCGCGAGTTCGTTGCCCAGAATGAAGCGCTATTCGTACGACATGAAGAAACAGGCGGAAAACATAGTTTGAGCAGAGCACCTAAGATGTCTGGAGACGCGATAATTCATCATGATGTCCTCAAATTAACCGTACGCTCACTGACACCCAATGAGACTATTATTGTCGCTCATCGCGTAAGACGTTTACTTCAGCAGCAGGAGGTTAGCGGTACTGTTTTGATCGGAACAGCAGGAGGGTATTTTGTTACTACCAAGTCAATTATCGATTCCGCGTGCTATATGAGTTACCTAATTATATGTCTTGTTTGGTATAACCCACTAATGGATAATACTCTCAGAGAATTTAGGGCATGTCCGAGTGTCCTAGATATACGACAGTTGATGTCGAGTATTTATTCATTACGAAAGTAGAGCGTGTTCAACGGGCCTTCACCAAACGTATACCCGGACTGGGTCATTTGCCTTATAAACAGCGTTTAGCAGCTCTATCCATACCTTCCCTAGAGTTACGTCGCCTGCGACGGGATATGATCATGGTATATAACATCCTCCACGGTCTCTCATGTATACCATTCGATTCGTTTTTTTCCTGGGCCTTGTACGGTGGCACTAGGTCCAACATGTACAAGCTTCGATTACCTCTAGCCCGACGTGACTGCCACAAGTATTCCCTTGCTGTTAGAGTCATAATGACTTGGAATTCTTTGCCTCATAGTGTTGTTGACTCGAACACTCTCTCGACCTTTAAATTCCGACTATTACATACCGACCTGTCAAATTTTATTAAGGGGGGGTATTAGCGACCACATTCGGTCCATCCTCTTCTTACTGCCCTTTTTGTTCTTTTTTCTGTCTGTATGCTTAAATGTGCGAGCCGCTCGGCTGGTGAATAAATATACAATACAATACAATATATACGCGACACACATGTTTGCAATTTCGTTTGCTTTCGTATGGCCATTTGCGCTAGAAAGTGACAATTTTTAATTTTGTAAATCTCGGCTTGTGGACGAGTCCGGCACTCGAGTTTGAGTTTTATAGAATATTTATGTCGTCATCTGTCATCCCAGGTAACAGTGACCCTTCCCTTTTGGTCCTGGATACATGAAAAAGGCAATCAAAGACGACCGAAGATATCGTGATTTGGCCGTCGTATAGGCCTAGTCATTTGCGCAAGAAAGTGACAATTTTTAAATTTGTAAATCTCGGCTTGTGGACGAGTCCGGCACTCGAGTTTGAGTTTTATAGAATATTTATGTCGTCATCTGTCATCCCAGGTAACAGTGACCCTTCCCTTTTGGTCCTGGATACATGAAAAAGGCAATCAAAGACGACCGAAGATATCGTGATTTGGCCGTCGTATAGGCCTATAGTCATTTGCGCAAGAAAGTGACAATTTTTAAATTTGTAAATCTCGGCTTGTGGACGAGTCCGGCACTCGAGTTTGAGTTTTATAGAATATTTATGTCGTCATCTGTCATCCCAGGTAACAGTGACCCTTCCCTTTTGGTCCTGGATACATGAAAAAGGCAATCAAAGACGACCGAAGATATCGTGATTTGGCCGTCGTATAGGCCTAGTCATTTGCGCAAGAAAGTGACAATTTTTAAATTTGTAAATCTCGGCTTGTGGACGAGTCCGGCACTCGAGTTTGAGTTTTATAGAATATTTATGTCGTCATCTGTCATCCCAGGTAACAGTGACCCTTCCCTTTTGGTCCTGGATACATGAAAAAGGCAATCAAAGACGACCGAAGATATCGTGATTTGGCCGTCGTATAGGCCTATAGTCATTTGCGCAAGAAAGTGACAATTTTTAAATTTAAAAATCTCGGCTTGTGGACGAGTCCGGCACTCGAGTTTGAGTTTTATAGAATATTTATGTCGTCATCTGTCATCCCAGGTAACAGTGACCCTTCCCTTTTGGTCCTGGATACATGAAAAAGACAATCAAAGACGACCGAAGATATCGTGATTTGGCCGTCGTATAGGCCTAGTCATTTGCGCAAGAAAGTGACAATTTTTAAATTTAAAAATCTCGGCTTGTGGACGAGTCCGGCACTCGAGTTTGAGTTTTATAGAATATTTATGTCGTCATCTGTCATCCCAGGTAACAGTGACCCTTCCCTTTTGGTCCTGGATACATGAAAAAGACAATCAAAGACGACCGAAGATATCGTGATTTGGCCGTCGTATAGGCCTAGTCATTTGCGCAAGAAAGTGACAATTTTTAAATTTAAAAATCTCGGCTTGTGGACGAGTCCGGCACTCGAGTTTGAGTTTTATAGAATATTTATGTCGTCATCTGTCATCCCAGGTAACAGTGACCCTTCCCTTTTGGTCCTGGATACATGAAAAAGGCAATCAAAGACGACCGAAGATATCGTGATTTGGCCATCGTATAGTCATTTGCGCAAGAAAGTTACAATTTTTATATTTAAAAATGTCGGCTTGTGTTCGAGTCCGGCACTCGAATTCGAATTCTATAGAATATTTATGACCTCATCAATCATCCTAGGTCGTGATTTGGCCGTTGTATGGCCATTTGTGCATGATTTCGAAATTTTTTAAATTCTGGCAAGACGTTTCTTTGAAAACTTTCAAATTTCCACTCGCTTGAAATGGCATGTTTCACCCGTACGCCATCAGTGTTTCACGTGAGCATAACTTTTCTAGCAGAATTCTATTAGAATCACAGTGGTATTTCGGGAGTATGTAACGCAGACTAGCTCACACTATTTATTGTCTGCCGTCTTTCTCGCATAGAGCCCTGCAAGCTGCAAGACATTTACTCGCTTTTGCTGCGCACAATCGCCCTACTGCGCGACACGGTATCTGAGGCGCGCTACAACTACTAGTGGATTTATCGGACGAGAGACTTGAGTCGAGAGATTGATTTATTTTGGCTACGCAACAGAGCACACCAGCGCTCCACTTCGCCGAAGGCGCTTCAACGCAGTAGAAAAAGGCACTCCTTACGTCATACTGACTAAACTAAGATACAATACTCCGCTGTCTGGGAAAAACACCAATCCAATCTCTTCAAAGTTGCTGGTAGCTCGGTGGGAGTTGTATTTCGTGTCTATATTTGACTACTTTGAAACAACATGAAGACAGTAAGGACTACTTTCGTTGTACTGCTACTTTCCGCTTTGCTTGGAACAATTAATGCGGTAAGCTACTTGGTTTTAGCACGATCAAACTACCGTAAAACTGCCATAGCATTTGTATTAGTTGTACACGGATATACAGTAGATATGCCATCGCTGGTGTACTTAGTCAAATGTGAATAACTGTTGTTTTAGCTTGTATTTTATTTTGGATTCGTACATCGTGGTGACGCATTTAGATTATTTTACTGTGCTGTAAGTCTTTTACTGGCATGGACAACATGCAATTTACCGTACGTGCATGCAGTTGGCCTATGATATGGATGGTCTATATAGGCTAATGTATAGGCCTATTGAATCCTTTGGTAAGCCTACTTGTGAATTTACTGATATGCTTTCATATATTTTCAGGAATGTTATTGCGGTGAGTTTTTGAATATATACATGATGTTTTTCTTCAAAAGGTAGTCCTAGTTGATTACAGCTCGTCTCGCGCTTATCGGTTACCATATAACTCACGCCATTTTAGCCTCATAGCCTAAGGCTGGGATTCCTTATGCAGCATAAGTGCTAGCAAGGAGCACAGAAATTTAGAGGTTGAACGGCATAGTTAACATTACTTCCATGGGTGGAGCAATCAGCGCGAACTGTGGTACTGTATCAAATAACCGCCTACTCCCACGATATAGGCTATGTAGTCCCTACTACCGACGTGTCGTAGAGATGTTCGGGTCACGTTTTTTCAAAAACCACCTCAATTGGAATGTTTTGGTGCGTTTCACTAGCAATTTTACATTGCAAAACCCTGTGATGTGTTATTTCAATTGTCTGTTTCGCCTCGTTTCATTTTGCATCTAGTGTTGTGTCATGCGTCGACCTGTCTTGATTACCGATCCCATTTCTTGTTTGTTTAGTGCTCACAGTGCTCGTTCCAGCTTTTTCAATTCGACTTCTAGTTGCCAAAAAATCCTGCATCGTTATATCAATGAGTGAAGACTAATTTGAGTCTTTGCTTTGCGCACCATCCATATGAGCTCACATTTCATCTTTGCTTGTTGCTCACCTTCGCATTGAGACCACATCTAGTTTTCATTGGAAAGACGTTGGTGTTCATGATGTCATAGCACGAACACGGTACATGGCAAGGTAGTCACACATTGCTCCTGTGCCCTGCACCAATGCCTCCTCAATCCTGCCTACTCTTCGGTTGGCCATCCCGACACCGTTGCTGAACGTGCCATTTTGATTTTTGAAATGGATGTTTCGACTGTCTGCCATTTTTCATATGAATCACTCGCCCGACTTCGGGTTTTATGCTTTCGTCATTTGAGTTATGCAGCCATGCATTGATCAGTAGGCTAGGTGCATTTGTTTCATTTGGATTGCCCCAATTTTGTACCATTTTATCTCGGTTTCTTTTTCGGTAGCTAAATTTCTAAATCATCATGTATTGATCCCGCAAGATTCTGTGTCGAACAGCCCTAAAGTGACTGAGCATGTCCAGGAATGAGCGTGGCCATGGCCATCGAGAGTTCGTCCTTATTTGATTCCCGACTGAGTGAAACGTTCCTTCTCTCTCTGTTTGGCAGTCGGTATGACGGAGCGTGGACGGTTGTGATTGTGATCCGAGCTATATAACAGAAAATATCGACATGGGTACTGAGCATTGACCTTCGTTGATGAAAACGCCGTAAATCCAAACCACTGCATGCGGAATGCAGTAAAATGCTTGACATTGTTCCGCGGCTAGGCAAGAACTTGACTTGCTCGTGAGTCGGCGGTCGAAATTGAAAACCACTAGGTCACGTGCTGGAAATTCCATCACTCGCTTTGTAGGTAGGCTATTGAGGAGCGAGGAGTGAGAGTTTGACGGTAACTGGTAACCGAACTAAGGAATGCAGGACAGGAGTATGTAATAGGCGTGTGAATGGGATCATCGCAGGTGCTTGTCTATTCGTGGCGTGTACGCACCTCCCGAAGAAAAGTAATACGAAAACGTTCTAGATGTGAATCATAGCCATATAACGTTCTGTTCATCAGATTCCATTTCTATAGGAGATTTATCGACGCACTTGCCAGAAACACAGATATCCGCAACCGCAATAGACGTGCTTTGCTATTACTATGAGTAGTTCCCGAAAGACATCGACTTGCCAAGATATAGGCTAAAAGCATTTTATTTGTAGGCCTAATATTGGCAGCGGCCAATCATGATCACGATGGATAGGATAGCGAATGTCACCACGGTTTTCGTTTCCAGTAAATGTGGCTCTATATGACACGGTGGTGGCACTCCTTCACAGGACGATTTCGACACCTGACGGCTCAACATTATTGAGTCAACCGGACCCTAGTTGTATATGACAGGGAAAAGCGAACAAGAGTGAAACGGATGTTTTCAGTTGTGTTTATCTAAAAACAGGATTGAATTTCTTCTATTTTCGTTTGCCAGCTTTCCGCAAATTTCCCGGAAACATCGCCTAACCCAAACGAATCTTTGCCGCGGCGCTGTTAATCTAATTTTGGATCGGAGCCTGTGTGTAATTAATCGAGAAGTGGCTTCATTTCTATTCGGTGCAATCACAGGGCGAAGAATCGCGCACGACACATTGCGCTGTGCGTGCAACATCTCCCACCTATCATCACTGGCGTCGGACCTTAAGCCTGCATTGCACAAAACCAAATAATCATACTAGTTCTACCATGTCCCTACATGTTTTCACATAGCTAGCTCTAAAATCAAAAATATTGCTTATAGAACTTATATGACGATTCTCGTTTTGCAGATGACTACGGCTATTGTTCCTGCTATACTCCGGTGTATCAGATCTGGTGTAAGTACACACTAATAGTAAAGATTACCGTTATATTTCCATTCCGATTTAGTGCTAGCGCGATAATTTGCGCTCAATATTTGGCTGTTGTTTTTGTCGGCTACCACCTTTACGGAGACACGGCCTTTCCGTGATAACACTGGGAGTTTCAGGAAATTTTCGTCCTTCTGTAACTCGTTTTCGTTTATTTCAGGGTTCTGGGTGATCGTGTGTAGCGTGGCTATGCTCAAATTCACCTGTATTGCGTGCTGCGTCCGAAGAAGACGTAGAAGAATGCAGATGTACTACGTCCCCGCACCTGCTGCTACTACACAGACAACCGTGTCTAACCATACGACTATCACATTACCGACTCCTTCGGCATATCCGCAATACGTAAGACGTTTTACAAACTATCTGAATTAGACCTGGGACTAATTTCCGCATGGATGATTTTTTTCCAGATGCCACCGCCTTATCCAGGAAATGCGCCTCCTACTTATCCTCATTCCGCCCGTCCGATGATGAATCATCTACAGCCTCAATGGACCATGGATACCCGTGTTGAAAAAGATACTCGGATGCTTGTAGGCTAGCATGGACTTGGTAATAACAACAAGGCTATCTTTCTATGATCATCCTGCAAGGCAGTCTGTACATTTTAAAGGACTATAAGTCTTAATCTGTAAAATCCGTGATTTACGATCCAATTGTTTTCGGTCACATACTGCATAAGTTCAACTGTCGTTAGTGTAGTTTATTTCCGGACGCCTCCTTCATCGCAGTTCAAGGAAGTATTTTAGTCAACTTCTTCCAAGCCGGGGGAATCGTATCTCTTTACCAATGATTTTTGACTGATCCTGCTTGTAATTTTTTTTGTACCCCCGTTTTCAGTGTGTAGACCTATCATATGTAATAAACACGGCAACACAGTCATAATATTGTCATTTTTAACGTGCAGGAGTAGCCAATGTAGCCAGGGTAGGCTTCTTACGCTCTAACCTTATAGCTGGTCGCAGATCGTGCTGCTCCTACGCCCGTGAGCTCAGGTCTTTCGTGGTTAATGCAATTCACGGCACAACCTAATATAACCACATGAAGATGAACGGTGATGTCAAAAGACAGCCTAGGCAAACGAGCATTTCAGGTCTATACATTCACTAGATTAGGCTACGCTATAGCCGCATCATCAATTTTCGATAGTTTCGGGATATACAGAGATTTAGGCTGGATTTGAAGCCGCTGGCTGGTCGCTTTGGAACTCCTTTTTTTTATCCATCTGGAGGAATCGTAGGCATTTCCATACCAAGTAACAGGCTGAAGTCGTTGGGCATCGTCTAAACTCTAAACGGTTAAGGCATGCACTCTAGTGTCTAGTCGCCACTCGCTAGAACTGGTGAACGGAAGTCTTCATCCACATACTGACTTCAAGCCAAGGCGAGCTCCCACTGTGTCACTTCGCTAGGTACCATGAATGTCCCAATCTTTACTGCTATGACATAGGCTACATTAAAAGTCTTAACAAGTGACGTTCAAAGTATTTATTAAAAAAAAATTATGAAATATAAATGTCTTAGTACAGAGAAAATACGACTGCGATATTCATTCCTAGGCTTCGTTTAAAGGCAATCCTAATATTTCATCTGAAAACATAGTTGCTGTAACGCGTTCTGGCAATATCTCCTCCAGGTATTTGCCTAAAACATCATTATCTGGATCTAATTCATATTCCGTACTCCCACCTTCACTTGTAATGCCAAGAAGCGTAGCCAAACACTTAGAAAGTTCATGTTCTGTCATATGTTCACCTCTGCGTTGTAGAATATTGAATAATTGTTGCTTATCAATACATGGTTCGCCTCCTGATGATGATGAGGTTCCCAATATTTTAAAGGCTTTCTCAATCTCATCCGGTGACAAACCAAACGCAGGTCTGTGGTTGACATATAGCTTGATGAAATCTCCTAAATTTATTTCCGAGACGTATTGACCAGTTTCCACGTATTCCGAAAATTTTACCTCATTCAACATGTCTTCTACTTCTTGTTCTGATGGATAAAATCCCAAAGCTCTCATAAGAAATGGTATTTGATCAAGTGGGATAACAGTGCTAACTTCGCGTTTCTCAGTGGTGTCGAGTCCTTGACTGCGAAGTTGTGCGAAGTAGAAGTAATTTTCCAATTCTGTAAATAACTCCCCGTCTCGTCCACCCTCTAACAAACCGTAAAATGGCGTCAGCCCTTTGCCTCCTAATGAAGCAGCTGCTTCTAATGCATTGACAGACACAGACCACATATGGACACAGGAATCTTTTCCACCTGCAGTAAAGAGATATTTTCCGTCATGAGAGGTTGCAAGATGAGAAATTCCACTCGGGTGGGCCACCACTGCAATTGATTTGTGAGGATTACCATCCAAAGGTAAAATCTGCAAGCCAACTTTATATTTAGTAATGTACGAAAGAAGTCTCGTTTTCTTGTCAGATTTATCATCTGGTATTGGAAGCATTTTTTGAACACATGATCCATATGTTGGTGCCAGTAATGTTTTACGGCACATTTTTGTAGTCGTGTTAAACAACTTGTACTTGTATCGGTCATTTGCCATGACAAGGAAGCTTTCTTTAGTGACATCCGGGTACCAAGCTAGACAGCTGGGCACAGCGTTCTGCTCAATGCGGTCAATCGATATCAGGCGTAAATCATCTTTAGAGCTGTTTATCAAGTCGTATTCCACAAGGCTTCTATCTTGCCCCAAAGTCAACAACCTAGGCAAGTTTGTATCTAATGCCATGCCAAATGAAAGATCCTTGATAGGCTTGTAGTGAGCTCGATATCGTCCAAGATACTTCCATCCTTCTGTTGGATTATCAACAAACACTGTAGTTGCCATATCTGCATCTGCAGTAGCAAGGTACTTTGAATTATGGGAAAATGCGATATGCGTGACAGCATCCCTAGCATACCGAAACGGCTTTACAATGCTATCAGTGAGACTAATTGCATCCAACACATGCACAGAACCATTTGTCATTCCAATAGCAAGCTGTAGACCCAAAGCATCAAAAGTGAGACACTGTATATTATTCCCTTTTTCAAATACTCTCGTCACAACACATTGCTTCGCTTCATAATCCCATATCTTCACCAATCCAGCATAGCTTCCGATGCAAATCCATGGCTTGGTGGATGACACGGCGATCGCGTGAACTGCAGCATCGTGCTCATGTAATATCATATCAACACTACTTCCATCAGCATGAACGCTGAAAATTTCTGCATGTTTCGTTGATACAAGGAAGTCTCGCACAATAAATGGATTTCCAGCAATCGTTGCATCAGTGGGATAGATATTACTGTCAGCGAGAAGTTCAGTGTTGAAATCGGGATCATATTTGAAAGAAATTGACGTGACCGGTCCCATTTGAACAGAATTGGTGTTATTATGCCAGCTGAACAAGTCTAAGTTTGAATCGTAAAACTTAATCGCCCCAGTGATATCACCAGTGATGATGTATCCATTTGTGAAAGATAATGTCGTGATAGCACGATCTTGCAATCTGACTAATTTCAAGGCTCTTTTCCGGATAGCAGGGGTTTCTACATCTGTTTTTCCAGTTGGTCTTTCTGGTTCCCACACTACAATGTTTCCTTGAGATGTTCCAGTGAGAGCTTGAACCCCGTCGAGCTGATATAAAGTTTGGCTGAATGTTCCAACAGCACGGTTGAAAACATCATCCGAAAGGAAAGGAGCATGGTATTCTAGTTCACCCGTTGCCCATGAGAAGAATATCACTTGGTTGTCGTTATTTGTTGCAAATTGCTCATCGTCATTGTGACAGAATACGACTTTAGTTTGCATGCCAAAATCCACTGGAAGTTTAATTGAACATAGTGGGAAATCACCAGAAGTTGTCCAATCCCATACACTAACAATTTGTGGACTGCATGCACTAAGTGTAATAATGTATTTTGCATTTGATGACATTTCTACAGCCATGTTGCCTTTATTTCCAGGCATATCGAAAATGGTTTGAACTGGAATGCCTGTATAAGAGTCCCAAATGATCACTGAGCTATCATCACCTTTATCTGCAGTAACAAGCCATCGTTTGTCCGCACTACAGTCAATGCATGTAATAGCATTGGCATGTCCCAGAAGCAGTTTTTGTACATTATTTTCAAAATCCAACAGCACAGCGACATGCGATGATGCATACATTACAAGATTGCGGACACTATCTGACAAGTTCAGACAACCAATATGACGATTGAAGCCATACGTCCAGCTTAAACTTAGAGGCAATGTTTGCTCCTCTTCTTTGAAGGCGTCCATAAAATTCTGAGACCTAGCCATGTCAACAGCAGATGTGTCTGTGGCATTTGGCAGAGGTGGTGCTACCGGGAATGAAGCAGATTGTGCTGAAGAGGGTAACCCATCTTGTGCACCTGCAGATGGTTGAACTATGTCTTGTGAGTCTTGTGCACTTTCTATATGAGCTTCTTTGGGGTTGTCACCATAGACATCACCAGATACATTGGGCTCTAGTACTTGAGGAGTTGGGGCTGGTGATCCAGAATCTGCTCCGTCTTTTTCTTCTTGCATTGTTTCTTCAATGCCCTCTGACCTTTCTGTTTCCACTTTCTCAGCTTTTTCCTCAGTAACCAATTCAACATTAGGATCCACATCGATCAGCTCTGCGGTCTCAATAGGAGCGGAATCTGCGGTCTCAGTAGGAGCAGACTCCGCGGTCTCAGTAGGAGCAGAATCTGTGGTCTCAGTAGGAGCGGACTCTGCAATCTCGGTAGGAGCAGGCTCTGCAGTCTCAGTTGGAGCAGGCTCTGCAGTCTCAGTTGGAGCAGGCTCTGCGATCTCAGTAGCAGCAGGCTCTGCGGTCTTAGTTGGAGCAGGCTCTGCGATTTCAGTTGGAGCACACTCTTCTTCTGCCTTGGCTTGGTCATTCAGATTTGTGTTTTCTGCTACTGGCAATTCATCAGTTTCAGGATAATCACTATCTTGGTTATCTGGTGCATTTCCTGCATTCACGTCCTCATCTTTTGTGACGTCATTTTCTGTGACACCCTTGGGTGTTTCAGGCTTGTTCTCAGTTTCGGATGCCTCTTTTGTCACTGGCTCACCACCTTCATCTGTTTTTTCCACACTATTTGTTGGAATATTTTCATTCGATTCTGCTACAGGGTCATCCTCTGCCCCAGCATCCTGTTGCACTAATTCAGGCTGATTGAGTGTGGGATCGTCCCCCGGTGCAGGTGCAGCAGTATCTGTATTTTGCGGTTCTTTGGCGTCTACTTCCCTCTCGTCATCCCGTTTCATATTACCTTCCGCTTCGCTAGCTGATGTCCCTTCAGTACCACCATCTTTTGCAATTATTTGTGGTTCATCATCGTCTTTCTGTCCACCGGGCTCGGACATCTTATCGAATGAACTCGTGTCTCATTTGCCAACCATAAGCTCATCGCGAAAACGCTTTCTACAAGGAAGCCACTTCTTTGTAACTATGGTTACGATAATTTTATACGACGCCCTCGTCTGGTTGGTGTGTTGCAAATTGGATCACTGAGCTTTTTTAGTACCAACCAAACATCACTGTCTTTTATATTTGCTATATTTCTATGGTACTATAGATTACGAACGCTGTAGTTGGTAATCCAATATTATTGTACGAACTACGGACACCATTGTCATTTCATCTCAATGCTTTATTTTTTCATTACAAGTAACAATCTTCTCTATATAGAGGCCGCCATGGCCGTAGTTAGGGATATTTTGAGACACTGTAAAGAACTGTAGTAACTCAATGCAGACGTACAGCGGGCCAACGACATATATATATATATATATATGAGTTGAGCGTTGAGCGGGCTCAGCCAAGGGTTCCCACTGGCCCGTCGCGGGGACCCTAAAATAGGGATTAACGGGACAGAGGAACTAACGGGGATCATAAAGACATCATGCCTAGCATAAGCCTTACCCTGGTTTCCATTCGAGTCCATTATAAGGCAAAAAAGTCTAATCGGAGCGTGTTTCTTCGATCACCGATCCGTCATTGTGATGTTGTCAATATAGAGACGTTGACTGTCCTGAGCCGAATGATAGTACACAGTCTCTGAGTTGTGCTACTTCTGGTGTTCAGAATCACGCCTGATGGATGCGCGGCCCAACAACCCTCAGCACTTGATTTTAGCACCACTTTGGTTGACCAATTCCAATTATATTATTCGATACGTACCAGCAACAATGGTAGGCAAACTTGAATTTCAACAGCAACAAATCAGCTCGTAAATTTGGATATCAAATTGATCGATAACGTTGTGGATGTAGCAACAATAGGCCACATGGATATACTCACGTATCACCTCAAGTATCATGGATATACTCAAGTATATCACTCTTCTATCATGCCTGGATCACTATAGGACCAATGTAGCATATCAAGTTTAGGACCCATATGGTGACTCAAGTAGGCAATCAGCTTAGGACCCATAAATTATGGTGACTCAAGTATCGCCCTAGGACTCATGGGGAATGGTTTTCAGGCAACACCACCACCAGCGGCTACAATCTAGGGTGATACTCGAGTCACCATATGAGTCCTAGGATGATACTTGAGTCACCATGTGGGTCCTAGGGTGATACTTGATATGTTACATTGGTCCTATGGTGATCCAGGCATGATAGAAGAGCAAGGCGATCGCCTTGTAGAAGAGTGATACTTGAGTATATCCATGATACTTTTGATACTGGTGATACTTGAGTATATCCATGTGGCCTCAACAATATAAAAATGGGTTTACACATATAGCCAACACTACACTAACTAATATACGAAGAAATTGGAAACTGTTATCTTGGCATCCGCCATGAGGAATAGCGGCAAGGTTTTAGGTAAGATCAGCACGACCTATGGTCGGACTATAGCCTAAGCATATAGTCGGTTCTATATACAATGTGAATCGCATGGAGTTTGTGCCGTGGTATGGTTACTGATGATTGCAATCAGCGCCGTAATAAAACCATGGGCTTTTCAGCTTAGCACTAATGCATACGTGTGATCAGGGCGTGGGTAACGTTAAGTAGGTCTCTGCTTAATGTGGGGTGCCAGGAGTGTCACGATTCTGAAAATCACAATAACATTTTATACATTTGAGCAGTGGCGGTAAGTCACATTACAGTATCTGTATCACTTTCTTTCAGTTTCAGTTCCGAGTCGTCCTTGTCATGCACTAGCGCAGGATCAACTGTACCTTTACCTATATGTAAAAAGGTATCCTATTCAAAATATCAAACCGCTTTGATCATGCCAGCAGCTAGCTGGCCTGCAGGACGTATTTTCTTAAAATAAATTAGTGGCTTTTTTTACCATGGTTTACAACCCCTGAAAAGCTCAATTAAATGTATACTATATATACTTGAGTCTTTTTCAAGCTGCCTTTTCTCGATGTGATGTCCTTCATGGTTATAGTTTTTGTATATACTTTCCGAACAAATCTGTTTTTCACCTTCTTCAAGTAGGTATATTAGGATTAGAACACACGAAATAACAGCAGCAGCGCAGAGTAAAACACGCCGGAAAGAGTCTTTTCTAAACGCAGGCCTACACATCGCTTTAAAATAAAGATATAGACCTATTTATATATTTTATGAACTAATTTAACCTACAGCCCCAGTTTATTTTGTTTTACACAAAACATCTCTTCTGCCTATGGTGCTCCACTCCTCGTTTTCTTAGCCATACCTGTTCTATCCTCACTTTATTATAAAGTAGGATCAGTCGTAAAAAGCTACCACGCGTTTATTGCATGAAGTCGGCAGCACCAATAGTCATGCACACAGTTCTGCAGCCGTCGCTCGTCGCCCAGGATGCCACGAGGTTTCGCTCACCACGGAGCTCAAAATAGTCATGGTTTTCATGGAGGTGACTCTAAAACAATACCCATACCCATGACACCCACAAGGCGGTGGGGGTTTTTACGCGGTGTTTTTTTTCACTCTGTATGCAGCCGGAAGCACATGGTGTCGCAGCATGCATAGGCTATGTGGCTGGTTCAGACCTAATCAGCTAATAAATCAAGAAATTCACCATAGGCTACCACCATAGAATGTAATTCTATGCTACCACTATATAGAGACTGCGTATATTCTCTATACTACCACTATACCAAATCCAACTCCATAGTATTATCTTATCACAAGGCATATGGGATCTGTGTGTGATTCGTTTCCTCGCTGTTTTCCTGCAGTGTGACGTGTAGAATAACAGTAGCGGATGCTTGGCATCAATTGAACCACCGCCACGCTATATCTTATGAATAAAAGTTTAATGCTTATTATATTCATCAAGGGTATGAGGCCCAAGCGTGGATCAACGCGGAAGCTATTTCGATGAGCCTGCGTATTTTTGGTCACGAATCTTTGCGAATCTAGCCATAGCCTTTATAAAGGCTATGATCTAGCAACGCACGCACTCAAATTTCTCCCGTCTTCGCAATCCAATTTACCGATTTATCCTGCCGCTGTTTGATCGCTTCTCTACGGTCTCACCCAGAGTATTATTTATTGACTTTGGTCTCACTATAGAGAGTCTTCGGAAGTCTCACCAAGGGATGAGCCTGATTGGCTTGATAGGATTATTCTGTCGTAATACTACGTCATAATATAGACATTTGTTGTTTGTTTACGCCCTCTGGTTGGTGATTGCTAACTCTTCGTCGACACCTGGTGGACACTGAATAAAATCACTTGGGGGAACAGGAGAGTCGGAAGTTGCTATATATATATTCCTCTCCGTGTTGCCTTGTTGTCAGTCGCGCACGGAATCAATATGGGGGAATGGCGCACTCGACAGGAATCTATTGCGTGTTGCCTGTTGCGACGCAGATACATAGACCATAGACTTTAGAGACTATGCATAGAGTACGACCTGTCAACCTTTGACTAAGAAAGTGAAGTAGAGCCTAACGAAATCAAATGAAATTGACATGCAAGTAACATGTAGGCTATAAAACACCTATCAGCACCAAAAAAGCAAAGCTACAGGGCCTAATGAAATCAGATAGCAATAATGGACTAAAGTATAATATAAGTAAAAAAGTAGAAAATAATTTGATATTGTAAGATTTGAAGGTTAAAAAATTTGCTGGAAACATCTTATTAATATAGTGTTGGAGTGCATCAGTTGTTACCACGTACCTGTGATATACGGCATGCATTGCATAACTCCAAACCGAAGGACTTTAAAGGAGGTCGAAGTAGTTGATTTTGAAAAACGAAGAGTTCCTTCAAAGCATTATGTGAGTTAACCAGATAGACGTAATTACGTTTTTATCACATTAGTTTGGTTTATCAGAGTACGTAGTGAAATGCCGAATGAATATCGTAGTGGTATTAAATACCATCCATAACTCTTGCAACTGAGACTGGAATGCAAGGACGCTTGAAAACGTCAATGTCACGGTCAAGCCAACAACCAACATATGATATATAGTCAACCAAGCATAAATACGCAAAAATCAGAAACTTTATTCGAATTCCTCTTCCAAGTATCCCTGGAAACAGATTTCACTTTGTTTAAGAAGGTTATTGGGTAGTTAACCAATGACCACGGTCTGTGATTCTTAACCCCTTAACCGAACATAGGCAACGATTTAAAAAATAATCGCTCCCATGTCCCTGGCTGCATCCATCTCTATTTGCCTGGACTTGGGACTAGCTGAAGTTAAGACTTGAGGATTTCTGCCTTCAATCTTGACCACTTTTCAACCAGGCCTAATCAATTACCAAGTCAAAGTACCAGGCTGTAAATTTCCAGACATTTAATTATATAAACATGCTTCCGAGTAATGCTCTCGATTTGTTGGAGTAGGCCAGTCAATTTGCTACAGTAAGCATAGATCAAATTGATGAGAATGAATATTATATTTAAAGGTCTACATAATCAATGTTTCATGGAACGATGGAAGCGACACGGTTATATATCGGAGATACAGCATGTTTTTTGATTTTCAGGTAGGCTATTGTGAAGCAACTGTATTCAATAATTTCTGTATCTGTTATCATATATATATATATATATAATAGGCCTACCAGTCATGCTATTGCTAGCATGCTAGGCATGTTGGTGGGCCTGATTGGCATGCTTACAACAAGTGATCATGTCAAGTTCCATTGATTTGTTGCTGTATATCTGTAGTATAATACTGCTTAGGCCAACTTTAGAAAACGGGCAGTTTTATTGTGATCTCCATAAAGCAAAAGTTGGCCGAATTAGTGAACAGTTCTGTAATAATTCAGAAATTTTTGCACCTAGGTCTCCCTTGTAATTAATGCATTCTTTGCAGTTAATTAGCAAATGATGTATTACGCCTGCAACCTACTTTTGGCAAACAGGGTAGGCTCTAGGCTGCCCTATTACAGTCACGGCTGATGTTGATAAATGTACGTAAATGCCCAAACACTCCATCAGTGTTGGCGAGCACTGGTCGTGACGGTATATTGCAGTCACCATAAACATCAGTTATGTACGTAGAAAGACACACGCTCGTCCGCCCGAAGGGCCGGTGAAAAACATTTGGCGTTTTATCGCTTTTATATAACAGAGGATAGAGGCATGTGCTAGGAGCAAATTGGTCGAGGGAAATTTACATTGAAGTTTCTATACCACTGAGCATTGTCCTTTTATATCATATGCAGATTATTCTTTTGGAAACGTTTCCATGGGAAGGAGGTTTGAAAGAGCCATCGGCACGAAAGATACCTTTCCTACCAGGGAAAATATTATTTCGACGAAGTCATATTCGAGATGTCGCCCAGAAGAGATTGAAACCTATCAATGAATATTGCAGGGTATGCATTTTGTATCGGGAACTTTTGAGCCGGCGAAATTATATATTATGCTGGTTGCCGGTATTATATTGTTGTTGATAGTATAGTGCACTGGCGAGTTTATTTTGCAGCCTTATATAGCTCATTCTTTTCCTGCATTTGAATCCACGATGTCCCATGTCCGAGTCGATCATTTTACTTAAAGAGCCAGCAGTAATTCTGTAGTTGTGACAACTATGTTACCTGGTAATATGAGATATAGTATTATGATATGGTGATCCCTTAGGCTGCTATTAATTTGAGGTTATGTTTTATTGAATGAATCATTGCCATACTTAACCTCTGAGCCATATAACATATCTGCCCGGTCTTCCTTTTCTTCTGTATCTCTAATTCTGTATTAGTGAACGTACATATGATATACTGAATATAGCCTATTGAATATCATGGTTAGTTCAATTTCTGTTTGCTTCAGCAAATACTAGTTAGAATGTAACATCCTCTGCACTGCTTTGATATATGTAGCCTGGTGTCTGTTTTGTTTATTGGTGAATATATCTTTACTGGAAAAGTGTAGGCCTACTCATGAATAACTAGAGCCAGACATTTCCTTCCTGTCGTATGTATATCTCATAGATTTCCTGAAACTTCTATGGAAACCGTATTTATGTAAACAAACATCCGTGGATATTAGCAAATGCCAGGGAATTGAAATATTTCGTGGGTGGATGATTAAATAGAATGATTCCAGCCGATAAACTTAATCACACTTTTCCTGTCAAAATGATGTCAATGATAGAAATTAAACATTTGCTTGCTTTGTGCTGCTATAGATCCATTGTGTAATGTATGCTTGGGTAAGCCTATGGTAGGCCTATTTATTTCATTTTATTGCATTTTCAGGCATTGGTGAAATTGCCGGACCATATCGCACATTGTGATCATGTTTTGGATTTTTTTGAAGTTAGACCTGAAGATTTGAATCCCAGCAGGGAGTGAGTTAACTCATATTATTTCAAGTTTGATACCGTATTATATGCGTTTTGTTGATGGTGATATTTCCATCTGGTGTGCATGTTGTTGTCTATGTGAGTGTAGATTTGGTGCACTCATGTTTAGGAATGTCATATGATATCACAAATTCACAATATTATTGCACTGCAAGTGTATACCAACAAACGCGGTATTTCATCAAGCTAAACACCTGAAGCACAATTTTATACTAAAGAGATGTTTACTTGGCTGTCATTTTTCGTTCATCATTTGTCTCCACTCTCTATTACCATTACCGGTACGGTACTTACATTTAGCGACAATTTTATGCCAACATTCAGACAAGCTACCTTACAATATTCCAAGACCTGGGTCACTCGCTGGGTGTTTTGTCACCAGATTTTTGACACGTTAGTTGGCAATTATGCCTCGCCACACTCAATTCTCAACTCGCACAACTTTGAAAATAAATTGATAGAGATATCACCAAGATAGTACCGTAAGTTAAGTTTGTCAATTTAATTTTTTAGTGATTCACGGCGACTAAGGCCAGATGAACAAGGTGAGTCTTATCAGTTGGTTACTAAGAATGATTGATAGTTATTTTGCTTTCATCCAGTTTACCTTACCGTGCAAATCACTGTTATACATCCTTTGATCGGATTCGTGAGACTTAGGTTTCTTCTCAAGACTCATAGTTGTAATAGTTGACATTTTTCATAACATTCGCTCATGCCCACTGTAGTTTAGTGAACCTCCTTCTAGTGGTGTCAACATACTCCAACTATCTAAGTTAACGAAGAGGAATGGGCTATAGGATGACTATGACAATAATTGGTGCGATAAAAACCAATTTGTAACGGTTTAAATTTCCCCCTGGCGCCATTAGATCTGTTACGCTTGTATTTCGATCCTCTTATACCGACTAAGTGTGCTAATTTTGTGCTATTGTAAACAAGTGCGTAGAACACAGTCGCATCGTATAGTGAGACGACGGCAAGTGAAATCACTGGGTAAGTATCCAGTGTTGCAGTGCTGATCGATAAAATGTGAATCATCCGTGTTTGTTTGCACTTGGCTTAAGAATAGTCTGCAGGCACTTCCATGTCACGTGTCACTTTCATTGATGTAATCTTTTCGCTATCGAAATGTGATTGTTTATGAGTCATCCTGCGTGAGCTCATTCAACTCATGGGGTGTCTGGCGTGAGGAAAGAGGAGAATGAACACTCATGGTGTAAAACGTGACATAAAATGCCCAAATATAGGAAAATTATATGTAGTATTAGTCGCACTCAATAGTTTTGATGTTTGCATGAATCACTCATGGCGGCCGAATTGCAACCAGTTTCATGTGTACGTAGGTAGTTTCATATGCATCTCAACAAAGAATTTGATATATTGTTCGCACTATGCAATACTATGATATGTTTCCATTGTACATATCAATAAATGTTTAGCTTGATGAATGCTTAGTATAGAATGCGGTTACGACATTATGGGAATTTGATGTATGCTTCACCAATTATAGTAGTTATGTATCACACAGACACAAGCTTCGACATTTGTTGTTGTAATTGTTCAGACGACATCAGTTACATTTTTACAAATCTTTGAAAATTAATTATAATTCTGTAGGTAGGTGCCTACTTTTGAAATGAGAGTTGAGCAAAAAAGTTATATGGATGAAACATATTTTTCAATTAAGAACTCCTTTTTCCGTTTTACTCCTAGCTTAGTCTGAATAATGTGGAAATCTCATGCCCTTTGTTGTGGTAGCCATATATTTTAGTTTGCTAACTTACTTTATTATATAACAACACTACATTGATTTAACCACTCATTGATGTCAAACTATGAAATTTGTTGTATACGGATGCACTTCTAATCTTCTGAAGCATGCATCTAAATGATAGGCTTACGGTACACAGTTACACATGTGGAGATAGATTCGGATATGTTTTGATAACATAGGCCGACATGAAGTCTTGTATTCTCGTAGCTATGAGTCTAGTTTGTAAATTTACGACATAGTTGCTTGAGTTTGCATTATTAATAGACTTACTGCATGTCGTCTGGAAAATTTGTGAGCTGTATTTTGTTGCGAGAATGACCTTGTGTGATGTTTTGTGTATTGTGAGGCTTATTAAAGATGCTTTAACCTATCATTTATTCGTTGATTTTGAGTAGGAAAGGCCACTTTGCATAACAATTCCCATGAGTGATGTTGTTTTAGACCTTCCATGTTTATATCAAGCTAAATTATATATACTTGGAATTCCCCTAGGTAGGTCTATGTTGTATGGCTGCCGTCTTTGTTGAATACTCAGAAAATATGTAGGATTTAGAGTGTCAGCACAGATTTGGATAACCTCCAACCAAACTTCTTAGAAACTTACATTCAGATATCTAGTTGTTATTAGACTTTCTCTGTAGCTAGGCCTACTCAGCGCATTTACGACTATTAAATGAGGGATTTTCCCTGTGGTGAAACCAAGACTATGGTTTGCGCAACCACAGTCACAGTATCACTACCGGGACCGGTACTCAAAAAACTTCTTATGAAATATTGGAGTTACCACTGAGAAAACTATTTTTATCTTTTAGCCTATTAAAGCCATCATCATAGTCTATTCACCGCAGGGTCTCTTTATATCTTGATGGAATCTAATTAGTGCCCGTTCCTACTTTGCACTGATACATATCTCTAGTTAGATGGTCAGGCTGATCGTCTCCTTTGCCCCTTCAATCTTGCTGTCCTACTAGAATAGGTCCTGACATGCCATGGTCTTGGGTTGGTGTGAGATTTCAATTCATGCCTTCTAATGGAATATTGAAAAATTGGTTAGGCCTATGTGTAGAGTAGACTTTCAGCTTCTTGAAAAATTGATGAAGCAACGTTCGGCTCATTCAAAGAATATGAAAATGCCAAGCACTGGTATGATTCATCTATGTTATCATGTGACTCATCCATCTGTTAAAGGCACCCCACTGAGGGAGACTAAATTTTGTTAGCCTATCAATAACCTATAATCTCTTAATAGACCAAATCTGTAATAAATCCCTCATTAGTCCATTTCTAGCAATAATCACCTGGCAAGAATTCCCTGTTGTGTGGTTATCTGTAAGTTGTTTAGCCGTCCTATGAAATTATATTGGTATAATCAAGGAAACGTAGGCCTAAAGTTCGTAAAAGCACTGCTGGTACAGAGTGTGGTGTTTTATATGTAAAGATCACGGAAGAATTATATCTTTCATTTAGTTTAGTGCAATGCTCTTTGCCTGTCTAAAATGTCCATTTATCTTTGTTTTGACAGAGATATCAGAAATATCAGGACCACTTCTTCTAGAGCCTTACGTCGCTGTTGCTGACTACTTGAGTACACAGCAGAAGGAGTTGTCCATCACTGCTGGTGACAAAGTTGAAGTTATCGAAAAGAATGAAAATGGTAACTTACCTATTTGAAGTCGTTGTACATTTTCAATGAGAGGCGGTAATAAAGTTGTGTGTAGACTATTGCAGGGCCGCCGCTGTTGACTCCTTCATATCTATAATTATTATAATAGATAGGCCTAGCGCTAGACTTGAGTACATGTAAAATAGAACTGATGATAAGTTTTTACTGTGCATGCCATTACTAGGAAAGATTGCATTGCATTATTCATGGGTACCTGACCGGTACTGTTGAGGTTGTGCCAAACTGCAGTTAATAACATTCTGCATTGAACAAGTAAACCCACTGTCATAGGGTTTCTGTTTTCACGTAAAGCCTATAGCTATGCATATGCCTGTTTGTGCCTTGTATAGTCTTCGAATATAAATGATAAGACACACAACTGTGGTTGGTACTTTATTGTAAGATCTACTCTAGAGCAGTAACTGAATAGACTGGGTGTGTCCTCAAGGTAGCTCCCTGCATATACATAATCAACCAATCACACACTCCCACTCCCACTCAACCAATCAACTCTTACAATCACCAATCAATCAACAGCCACACAATCAACAGTGCCTGACTGCCTGTATTAGTGTTAGTAGTTTTAGGCTAGTTAATTTACCATAGTGTGATTGCCTGAGCCCATGCCAAACATCAATTAATTTTTTCTATTTTTCAAAGGCTGGTGGCTTGTCAGCAATGATGATGGAGAACGAGGGTGGGTGCCAGGGGTCTATTTGGAAAGGCCGGATGGTGCATCAGAAGATCTTGTCACAAAGAGAGCTACTGCGGGCCAAGGTAAGTTGTTGGAATTCTCTATATATATACCCAGCACCGGTGGTAATATCCGCTGTACAATTGCATTTCAATTCCAAAAATACAATACCACCAAGATATTGCTAACTACCGGTACCAGCTGTAGCATCATATTTGGTCGATGAAAACCACATGGAATGTTAAACTTCCATAGCTTTCATGGAATACATTTTGTTGTTAATGTATTGGCTGTTCGTTTATGATACTGGTATCAATACCAATTGGCGCAATGAGTTTTATTTCCTCATGGGCGTAGAGACGTGATTATTTTGCATGTTCGCATCACCAGAAGGGCTATTGTTTCATACAATGAGTAGAGACAAATGTTGTGAGATCATCATAGTTCCTGGTGTCCTAATCCTAAATGCCGTTGGCCAAGTTTTACATACCGGTATCTATACCAGTACTGGATATCCGCCAATAGTTTTGCCACATATCAGCTCATTCTTGTCTGTATTACAATCGCTAGACGGGAAGTTGTAGGGATTGGACATCAATTTTACACCAATATTGTTTGATACAGCTTTAAAATCACGGTTGTTGATATGAAAATGTCATGCAACTTGCAAATTTGTTTTGTTTGGTCGATCCTCTTTGCTGCGATCGACTTTTGACGTTGAAAATATGATTTTTCTGTCAACATCAGGCTGTGAAAACGTCAATATCCTGGCGAAGCTCTTGAGCAAGTCCATACATTCTCAACCAAACACAACGGCATGGCAATTGCTTCAGTTCATATTTAAAATGCAGCAGATCAATTTCCCTAGGACAAGATTGATTTGCCTAAACGAAGCTTTCTAGCTTCCTCATATTTTCCAGTAGTGGTCGGCATCAATAGCAGATGCATTCCCTGTCCAGTTCGCGTTGTCGAATACAGGTGCCAACAGTTGTGTTCTCCTAAACGGGAATGCAATTGCCAACGACCACATTCTCCTAAATTAAATTTTGATGATTTCCTGATTGACACCGTGCGATCTGACTCAATTAAACTCTTCTGTGCCGGTATTGAAAACACCAATCAGTGTTTAGGATCAGGTCATCATCAGTTGCATGGAAGCATCAGAAACTCGCCAAAATGGAACTCAATTGCATAATGCACAGCAAGACATCCAAATCTATATTTTGATGTGCTGTTTCAGGTGAACAATATATTACCACTCAAGAGTACACTGCCGAAAATCCTGATGAGATAAGCTTTGGTGTCGGAGTCACCGTAGAAGTTTTGCAAAAGAATTTTGAAGGGTGGTGGCTGATTAGGTATGATGCATTACATTCCAGTTAGGGATGGACGAATTGAAATACAATATTAGAAATCACTATTGCGCTAACTAGTGTTTGACAACATTTATGTCAGCAGGTAAATGGACTTACAGCAGTTTTGCGTGATTTGTGAATAAAACAGTTCAAATCAACTGATTGGTGAAATGGACAGTATTAAGAATGAAATCCCTCCCTTTGTTTAAGTTTATGTGACCATCAAGAGCGAGGTGATTCGGTTCGATTCGAAGAAAAAATAATTGGAAACTGTCTCCAATTCCGTTATGCAGCTGTTGTTTTGTCTCAGCTTATGCAATAATTTCTGTTGCAGGTATAATGGTAAAGAAGGGAACGCGCCCGCACCGTTTTTGGAACAGCACCAAAACTGGACCTTACCAAATAAAGTCGAAATCATATCTTCAATTCATGACTTGAAACAGAAGCATACAACACCTTCAACCAATAGCAGTGTCATAGATCGCGGACAAAACTCGTCTCAATCTTCTACAAGATCATTTTCATCCAGAGTTCCAGGTAGATTACTCAATTTCTGGTGGTGGTGGAAACATCTCTCAGTGATTAAGTAATCAGGCAAACACTGGACATCCCATTTGTGAGAGAGTAGGCCTGTCCAATTTTTTAGTCATCCTAGACTACCACTCAGTGGATTTGGTAACCAGTGAACTTGAAATCCCGATTTTCAAAACCCTCTTTGACTATTGCAAGATGATTGACATTCCCAGAAATTCATTTCTCATGTAAAACCATATTCACCTGATGAAGGAGCTGAGATCCGAAAGCTTGTGAATTAAATTCCAATAAACGGGACTGGATGTTAAATCTGTGGTGAATAATTTTTTCTATTACAGAATATCCAAGGAGCTTCAAAAATACATTTTATCCCCTTTACTACTTTTTTATGAGCCATTACCATGACTGTACCTCGTGTGACCCCTATAAAAATATCCATCACAGTATTGTAATTTGGAATTGAGACTGTTCAAATCATAGCCAATTTAGAAATTTCAACATAGGCCTACTATTTATTTAGATCTTATGAGTTCATCTGAGTAAATCGGTATGTAAATGTCTTTCTTACAGCATCTCCATTATCTCCCACAAGCATATCTTATCGTGGAAAAGTCCTGCCGCCACCCAAACGATCATCTATCAAAAGACCTACAAAGCGGCCCAATGCCCCACCGCCGTTGCCACCTGGTTTAACCCAAGATCCTACCTACGAATATTTGACTATTGCCTCATTTGATGCAAATATTCCTGATGGTGTGAGCTTCGAACAAGACAAAAAAGTTCAGGTGAAGTTGACATTTTTCTAATTGCTGTTCATGGAATAAAATAATGAATAGTCTACAATACTTCGAAGACTTCATTGTTGCAACACAAAGTACCTTATTTGGAATTAACTAGTTTAATATTTTGACTGCCTAAAGATTAAAGCTAATGCATAACTAACCCACTGCTAGAATTATTAGATAATTTCATGAGGCAAATTCACACACATGTGTTGTTGCAAATGACTCCCACATTTCAATATTCTCCTGTGAGTTGTTATGAGCTGATATGCACAAATTCTACAGACATGGTCATGGTTTTATGGCGTCAGTGTAGGTCATACATTTTCAAAAGCCCTGCATGTTCGACAGTCCGAGTTCTGAGCTTGGTGTCCACTCTTAAGCTAGTTTTGGATGGGCATTGTCAGGATCTATGAAATTTATGAGGGCATCCATCTGATGTGTCGCGTGTTCAATGTTCTCGACCATCGGCGGAAAAATGTTCCAAAATTTAGTTTTCTGTTATTATTACCGTATGTATGACAGTAGCTCAGTAACATCTGCTGGCTTTGTGGTCTAATGGTAGGTCATTGGGTACAAAACCGGTAGGTCCCATGTTCATATCCTATCTATAGCTTCTTCGTTAGACGGCCAGTACGTTGAGTGCAGAGGTGCGCTAAACTATGTCGTTATCCATTGTATATTTATCGTTATTCATGCTATTTTCAATATTGCAGGTGCTTGATAAGTCTCCTGGAGGATGGTGGTTTGTTAAAGTTGGTGGCCATGAAGGTTGGGCTCCAGCCACCTATATAGAGAAGCGAGAGATCAAGACAAAACCAGCAGGTCCGTCACGCCCGAAACTTCCTACTGTACAAAAAAGCAATTCAAGCGTCACACGAAGGAAAGAGACACAAATATCATCGTCGTCATCCGGAGTTCGTAAGGGATCGTTAAACTCAATTACTATTTCACACCCGATATTACAAAATACCTCATCAGTTCCAGCAGAGTCCTTTCCGGCTAAGCGACCCTTACCCCCTGTACCATTGTCATCAAAACCAACTAGTGCTGTGACTGCGGTAGAAGATGCATATGAGGATATTGCAGACACAAAAAAGACCGGTAGCGAATCACGACCGGTTACTGCAAGGACTTTCGGCCATTCATCATATAAAAAGGAGTCAGGTAAGGAAGACTTTAGAAGTCACCTGAAATCAAAGATGGGTCCTAAACCTGCAACCCCAGCTAATTCAGCCAAGGCCCCGCCGAGACCTTCAAATGTGCCAGAAGGCACCAACAAAGTTGTTGGTCCTCCCAAGCCCAAGCATACAGTCATGAAACCGAGTACTACTTCCTTGGTGACTCCAACCGCCAGACCAGCAGGGTTTAATAAATTTGGAAACATAGCATCGCAATTTGAAAAGAAGGCTGAGGACAGCAGAAAATCATCTGTGAGTGGAATTCCAAAGAGACCAAGTCTCAAAAAGATTGATACGTTCGAGAAACCAAACAATAACCCACCACGTTTGCCAGCGAAACCTAAACCACTATCTTCTTCAACTAAAAGTAAGCCCAAAGTTGAGCCAAAGAATTTGTCAACAGATGACGGGGTAGTGAAAGATTTTCGAAGTGTTTTGCGCTCAACTCAGAACAAAAATCCTAACAACTTGCCGAGTCCTGCACCTTTTCACTCCCAAAATACAAAGAAGCCGTGGGACAGCAATCATTCAGCAAATAAAGGTCCGTCCGTGCCGAAAAAGCCAGCACACATGCCTCTCAAGCCTCCCATAACATCAAAGTTCAATGGCGGTGCAAAACCATTCAATGGGAAAGAAAGTGCTTCAAATTCTTCGGGGATCAAAAGTACAGCTGCAAAGCCAGAGTGGAGACCTGGTGAAAAACCTGTGCTGCGAAGGTTTCAGCAAAACAATAACTCCAATGTAAAAGACAACGATAAAAAGTCCACATTCACCGTTGCTCACGCTCGTTTTGAACTGAGTAAACAACTCGATCTCAGCGAAACATTATCGAAACGAGGATCTCCAGATGGACAGGCGGATTGTAAGCTGTTAGAAAGTAGCGAATCGCCGATACCCGTTTCACCACCTGAAAGGAAGAAGAAATTGTTGAAGGCATTGAAAAGTAACAATACATCAAAACCCCTCTCTGAAAACAAGACTAAATGCCGAAAGTTTGTGATTGCGATATCAGATTTTACTGCGAGGGAAGCGAGCGAAGTATCATTTTGTAATGGCGACAAAATGGAGGTTATCAATGATGCAGAAAATGAATGGTGGTTCGTCAAAGTCAGCAACCGAGAAGGATGGGCTCCATCTTCGTTTTTTATTGGAGAGGCAGCAAATGCCACCACAAAACCTAATGCATTTTCATCGCAGCAGAACACTTTTGATCACAACGGATACGATTCCGTGTACTCTGAAATCGAATCTGATCCTAACCGACCTAGGTTTCCTGCACAATATGTGGCTTTAGCAGATTTTCTGGCTAAAGACTCATCCATGGCTAGTTTAAGAGCTGAAGACATTGTTACTGTAACGCAAGAGGCGCAGGGTGGGTGGTGGTATGTTACTCATTCTGATGGCGGTGGTGAAGGATGGGTGCCATCTACTTATCTAGAACCTTTATGAAATAAGATAGCGTATTTCCTAGCTGCAATTCTTGCCACGGATGAACTTCAAATTTTTTAACGCTCCATTGCTTCTGTCTGGAGCTTAGTATCAAAAATGACAAAATATCGTAGTGTTCATTTTACTATTTCTCCAGTCATGTTATCCGAATCAAATTTAACTATTTATTTTGCACCATACTGCAGTCCATTCATTAGTTGTGTCTCAACAGAATAATCAGTAGGCTACTGCAATCTTTCATTATACCTCCCATAACTGCTTCTGCTGCTGCTAAGTAAATCACCGTATACACTAATTTTGTATTGTAGTAGTTTTGTCTTACGTACGACTGGATATTTCATGAATTCTTCACATTTTCATCATACATTATTAGCTTACACTTTCATGAATGAGATTCCTATTGTTCCATTTTGTGTCGAACAGCATTGGTCATGTCCATGTCCGCGTTTGCGTCATCAATCGCCACATTCAGCTCGCTTGGTGAATCTGAATTTCACATAGCATCACAAACCTAGTGTGTTCTGTATAGGCTTATTTATGGTATACAGATGCTCCTGTAAAAGGCCAAGGTGCTAATGAATACATCTGACGTTTGGCATACTGACATAGGCATACATGTTTGTGAATATAGGAGTATAACTGTTGGGCGTCCGTTGTGTGGGATTGAGATAGGGTTGTCGTATTTGTCGCTGAAAAGCGCCTGATCACTCGTACTTGGTTAGCAGTGATTGATTGGACTTGTCATAAGGCCGCAGATTGTTTCAAGCGCAAGAGCCTCGGCAGGTGACGAACCGACCACTGCGAAGATGTTATCATCTCAGACAACAGCGCGGCGAAGATGGCGATGCATCTTATCAATCAGCAACGTACAGCTGGTGGGAATGGACCTCTTGAGTGGAGGCCAATGAGATGAATAAAACGATATTCTTCTCAGTGGTAAAAGCGACCTCCGCAGATACTATCGAAAATCACATCTAAGGTTTATACGGATGAGTAGTTGCAATCGCCATGGTTACTCCGTTACAGCGGTTATGCCGTTGTTGACAACACCTGAGTGAAGCTTGGGAGTCGGGACTACTGGACTCGGACTGGATTACTGTTAGATTGCGAAGCGAAAAGACACAGTTAAGTACTAAGCTGTTCGATCGTACGCACACGAAAATGTCTAGTCAAGGTGATCATTCCCCGTCATCTGACATGCCTAGGAGGGATAGCATGAGCTTTTTACAGCAGAAAAAGCCTGTCCTTGCAATCGAAGGAGACATACGAATCGTGAAAACAATCGATTTGGAAAGCGATGGTTTGTGTACAAGATACTCGTCAGATGGGTCAAAAATTGCTGTTGGACTATCAAATGGTGCCATTAAGATCTTCAAGTCCGATACTTTGTCTTGCATATATCATTTAGCAGACGAAGAAACTGTCAAAGCACGTCTCCCAGTAACTTCTCTACACTTCATCCACTCTGTCAAGTCTTCAAAGGGAGAGTTGCTGATCGCCACCTATGCAAGCGGTCAAATTAAATTTTGGCATGTATCATCACAGAAAGCTATATATACGATCCATGAGCCAAGGCAGGTTTTGGCAAGTTCAGTTTCAAATGATAATCAAAGATTTGTTACCGTAGGAAGCTCAGAACTAGTCCATATATATGATATTCAAACTGGGAAGAAGGCATATTCATGTGAGCCAAGCCCTAGTTCACTGGTAATGGATGGCCATCGATACAGGGTGTTTGCAGCAAAATATCATCCAGTTGAAACACATTCGTTCATCACTGGTGGCTGGGATGATACAATTCAGTTTTGGGACGAAAGACAGCATCGTTCGTCCAGACATATCTTTGGTCCACATATTTGTGGTGACGGACTGGACATAGATCCCAAATTTAATCACATACTATCGGCCTCATGGAGAAAGCAAGACTCTCTACAAGTGTGGGATTTTGGATCAGGAAACTTGATTAAGACGATTCCTGCAGATTATGGAAATGAATCACTCCTTTATAGTTGTCAATGGATGGGTAAAAACCATATTGTGTGTGGTGGTTGTGATGAAAATACATTAAAAGTAATTGATAAAACAACCCTTGCCACATCTGGCCAAGTCGTTGGTCTACCTGGTGGAGTGTACAGCATTGATTATGACCACCATAGGAAAACATTGATGCAGCACGGTCATGCATCATCTGATGTCACTAGCATTGCAGCTGTTGTTGGAAAAAGCATAATTATACTTTCAAACGCACCCAAGCCTTGAATTTACATAAAGTTAAATGTATTTTTCAATACCAGTACAGCTTGGAAAATATTAGTTCCCCAAAGCGAATATTCATGTAGATCGGTGAATTGATTTCCTAGCCAATGTTGCCAATCTCTACCTGTATTTTATATGCAAAAATTCCCTACATTTTACAACAAATTTATCAAATAGTATTTGTTTCCAGTAGGGCTACAAAGTAATCAAGCCATATAATAGGAAGCTGGCATGAGGACATTCAAAATTAAACAAACATAAATCCTTCACCATCAATCTATTATTTTATTGCTGCTTGTGTATAATTATATTTCATAGTCTATGTTCCGACATTTCACTCACCATATGTAAGCACTTCTTATACATGGGATTGCAACTTCAGATTGTTACTTAATTTTGGTCTTGTATTGAGCTGCTGGGTTTAACAGTGTGCTTGACCTGGAAGTCGGTTTGGGGTCTATTCTTAATTATGGCTCCGGGATTGAACATGTGGAAGAGTAGCCCATCCATGGGTCATAAATGAACCATAAATTCATTTAACTATGTAATGTATATAAATTTGCATTGACTGTCAAAATGGTATAAGTCTGTATTTAATTTCACCTGTTTCATTAGCCGTGATACGTATTTCCACCATTAACAGTATATTAGTTAGGAAAGGCTTCTGCATGAGTAGGTCCAAGTATAAAAAAGTAATATTGAACCTTGCGAGAATCAGCCAATCATGAGCTTGAGCTCTGTGACTTTGGACTTGAGAATTTCAAGTTTGAGCAATGAGCATCTCCAATCTGGCGTCTTGATAAGACTTCAGTGAAGCCATCTATCTACTCATCTGTCTGCTATGGCACATTTCTGTTATCCGAAGCCGCACTAAAACCACGTCTCAGACAGAGCCAAGCTCTTTTATTGCTGGCTGTGCATTCATTAGCAATTTAATTGCACCCTATTAATCAATTTCACAGTCACACATTCAGGTTTTGTATATTATTGCCTAACATAGTAGTGATGTAGTAATTATTCCAATACAAACTGTATTTGTACTATTGTTGTTGATTAGGAGGCTAGTAATTTGAGGATGCTATGATGTACTTCAAACTATTGACTTAAGCACTTAGGTTCCATGCCTTGCTTCCTGTTGGTTAATTAGTACAACTTCAAAGCATCCTTTAATTAGTTATAACTAATGAGGGATTGATTGCAAATATCCCAGTGAGATGCTTACTGTAACGTACGTGTCTAATCGTACTGTAGTACCGAAGTCTTATTGGCTGGTGCTATGTTTTAGATGAGTTTTATCAGATTGTTTGCATCTTGTGTTATTTACCAGTGGATTGCAAATTTATGTAATGATAGATGTAATTAACTCGTGTTTTTTCTTTTGGTCGTTTTTGTAGCAAAGTATAAACCTGTGACGTAGGTCTCAGAAATAATGTAGACTACAATGTTTATGGTATAAACAAGATCAATTGTGCCATCAAGTAACTGCCAAAAACAAAACCCACAATGGCTCAATTGTGGATGGAAGGAGACAGATACCAAATAAAAGGTGTACCGGTAAGCAGATGACAATTTCAAAATTTTACAGTAGCATAGTCATCCCAGTATCGGCATACACAGGTTTCATGCAATGGATGATTATTTCAAAGAACAAGATTTTTGGAGGGTTAGGCCATTACAATAAAATGCTGAAAGCTACAAGACTTACAGCAGCATTTACTTCTAGGATAGAGTGAAGTTGAATCAGTTGAACAACTTGCTTCATGATGCGCTAATATCGACAGAACATGTTGAGAAGTGTGCAATCGTAGATCGACGGGAGGCACAACAAAAAGCTGGATCAGTTGGATTTTTGGTTTGAATGCAACTGCTGAATAACGAATTAGGTACCTACCTAACTACTGCTTACCTGATTTAGATTAACAAAAGTGATGTAGAAAACATTCAAGAAGCCTTCAAAAACACAGCTGCTGCTAGAAAAGAAGGGATCATTTTTGAAGGAAAGACATACAAATGCATTAGAGCCGATAAAAATGCAGTTTATGCTAAACTGGTATGAATCCAAAACTTTGTGACGCTTTTATGGATATCACATCAACCTTTTGAATTTCAGGGTCATTCGGGATTGGTGATAACACGCAACAATACACTTTTCATAATTGCGACTTACAGCAAGCAAATGTACCCGTCTGTTTGCGTAGAAGCAGTAGAGAAACTAGCAGATTATTTCAGGGAGAAAGGAAGATAACTTCAGGCCGGCCATCCACGCTAACTATTTATGTATAAAACTGTGCAGAAAATTCTTATTTTGAATTATCCTATTTATTTAATAAATATAATGATGTTATTAAGCATATTTTAAGTCTGACATATTTACTGAAAAAGAGAGGCGGTTGCCTAAAAAGGAGGAGCCTCAGAATTAAGGGGGGTTGCTTCAAAAGTAAGGCGGGTCCCGATTTACTTTCTCGAAAGTTTGGGTGGCGGTCGCATGCAAATCACGACGTGTCTCGATTTACCGCCTCAGAAGTTCGGCGGTCGTCGATTTACCGGTAAGAAGTTTTGTGTACTGTGGTCTCTCATTACTCATGCGCTGATTAGGCCTACCTTCAATTAGTTTTATTTTGGAATTTATGGTGGAGTCACTGAATCGCTGATATATGCAGCGTACACACGGCAAGATCGCAAGAGGCGCGACCGTCTTCCCACAGATTTTTTATTTGGAATTTATGGCGTTTCCAACGACTAAGGTCGTAAACGACAGGTCACGGTATACGTGTCAATACGTCCGGCTTATAGATCAGATCGCTATAACAACGACTCACCGCATTCCCCCGATACCGACTGCCTAGCAGCGAGTCTTCCTGTGGAGGACCATACGGCGTTGATTCTTTCCCGTTTGAACATTTCAGGTGCGGCTTGCGTCTTTCTACCTGAGCTACCCGCTTTAGCCGTGAAGCAGAGTCATTATGATGGCTCAATCACTACTATTTGGAGTTGAGCTTTTGTTAAGAGATCGCTACGCATGACGCCGCCTCAACACCGATGAGTGATGACGACGCATATTTTGGAAGACTTGTATTAATTAGTTTTAAAGGTAAAACACGCTGCATTCAAAACATCTGATAGTACACGAACTCTTGACGACGCACTAGCCAGCTCTCAATATCGCGGCCCAGTGCAGGTAACATTTGCTGATCTAGCAAATGTCTAGAATCGGGCGGCGGTTCAATGTACTACGATAAGACATCGCAAAACGACACTTATCGCCGTTTCCACGTGTGCTTCTTCCTTGCTCTATGTTGGCCAAAAACTTTCCGTTCTCTCCACCGTCTGTCGAATGTAAGTAAACCAGCTGGAAAGAATTGTATATGCAGATGGGTTAGTGTATTGCTCACGGTACTGGATAATCTGAATCGTCACCGACCTCGTCTCATCATTTCAATTTCTTTGGCAGTGATGAATGTCCGCAAACCCCTTGCAATAGCTAGCCTTATTGCAATAGCCTGCGAGGAATTGGGGACATTTGGATCATCCGCAGAATGCTTGCGTCCAAGTGATGAAGAAATTGTAACACCGCCTTCAACAGTTGCTTCAATATCATAAAGTCCAAGCTGCCTCAAGAAGGTGAATGGGCTCAGCACAGTTTGCCTAATGGATTGATGTAAGTACAGTATAGTAAGATCATTTACCATTAAGCATGCATCATCACACCCTACCTATCGTCAATAAACCGAAAATGCTTGTGAAACTCTCGTTCATTGACAGTGATCTTGCCAGATCCGGGATAAATTACTTTAACCTCAGCTATGGCACTTTTCTTTTGGCCTTGTTCCACAACACATTTCCTTCCATCCTTCATTTCAGTTGCCTGCAAGGAGATCATTGCTGTCATTTTTTCATAATATGCAGTAGGGTGGACCCCAAACCAGGTTTTTCACCATCAAATCAGCGCCAGCAGTAACAGTAATACTAGGCACAGTTAAACAAGATGGCAGTGAAATGCTGAGTGAAAAAAAGGAGGCAAATGTGGTTTTGTCGTTTCATGGCAGATTTCCGAAAACGTAAACCAATGAAGTCACCATTACAGCCATTCTCATTAATGGATAAAGACAACCAGTCCGAGATGTCCAGAGTAGTCGAATTGGAGATAAAGGAAAGTAGTTCAAGATAAAATTGCTTGAATGCAAAGTATACAAGAGCTGATTGTTAAACTGCTGAGGCAGCGAGTTTTGAAACACAGACTACTGCCTGAGTTTCAAAAATTTTCAATAGATATTGTAAAGAAGATCCCTGATCACCTCCACTACTTTTCAAAAAACTTCAAAGTTCGGACATTTTTGACAGACAGACATCATTGTAATAAAAAGATACATCTTCTACCTCAAGAATATTATCCAGCATCGTAATTTGGGGAATCGTTTTCCTGTGTTTCATTATAAATTCTTCAGCGATAGAACAACAATCTTCGTCCAATAATTTTTCAAACTGAGAAATGATCTGGTTGTACTGAAAACATAACACTTAAAAGCTTGAAACTTCATTTTACAATAACCGTTCACATTATCAACTGACCACCAAATCGCTGAGCATTTCACCATGTAATACTTCTGATGAGAGTTCATTCATGTCCATCCATCTTGTGCCTTCAAGATTGCTGTACCATTACAAGATAATGATTTATCTCTGAATCAGAAGGAACTTCCAATACGTAACTTACATTGACTTTTGGTTATCTTCTGTCGGAACCTGCTTCCTTGCTTCAAGCACATATTGAAAAGTCTGCGATAGAGGTTGTTACATTCAGTATCCAGCTAAATCCTAACTACGAAACTGGTATAGACCTAAGGCATACAAATGAACGGCACTAGCTGCCAGATCCAAAATATAGTACATCACATTGGCTACCCAAATTTTGACTAGCTGCATACAAACAGACTCCCATTACAAACTCTGAATACTATAAACATTATGTTTAGTTTGGCATATATAGGCAATATTCAAACATATGCTGGAGGTGTTAAGTCAAGCATCTGGGAACTCCCATCCGCAGTCTTCATTGCACTGGCTGGAAGCTGTAGAGTTTTAGTTGAAATCTTGATCATGTCAGACCAAAGACTTGAGTTGCATTCCTAGCCTTGGGCATTTTTCAGGGTTAGTGTAGAGGTCGATGCAGGCTATATGGCGCAAGACCTCATATCAGCCCAGCCTAGAGTGTAAAAAATTAACTGGAGTTCTTTTCTAGTGCAGTTAAATGTATGTCCTTGAGATGACCTGATATACAGTAATGCACTCGAAGTATACAAACATGTTCATTTAATTTTATCGCATACTGACTCAATTTATATGATGATGATGCTACTCACGTCATGTAAGAGCTCAAAAGCATAAGGTCTTTTGGTATAATACAAATAATGCAGTGGTCGGTGCTCTTCATCCCAATGAATTCCTAGACATTTACAAGCTTAGTAGTTAGAACTGTTCCGCAGCTACTGTATGTACTTACTTAATCTACTCGTGAATACTTTCGTTGGATCCTGAAAATAACTTTAGAATTAAATACCGGCACTGGATTAATGAAAATACATGCCTTACATCCATAGTTGGGAGTGAATCTTCATCCAGGTCAGATGGAAAAAGGTATCGAATGGATCTCTAAAAACAAGAATAAATACTCCTTACAGTATGCTTTCATTGGTACCGTACTAAGAACCTTGAATGTAATGGACAGCAACAATCATTGCTCTTCTTTGTCGCCAAAGAATTCACATAATAACATTTATTCTCCCGGTCTTGTACATCTGTCATCGATATGTTGCTAAGTTCTCCATGCACTTAATATGGGTGTAATAAATTTGTCATTCTATTTCAATGTTCATTCTGTAGCTAATCTAATATTACCACTCTCTTGTGCCGAGGATCAATATTTCCATGTTAAGTGAGGGTTTGAATTTAAAATTAGGACTTCACTGACAACTGAAATTCAAGAGACTACCTTGACGTCATTCTCTCCGAATGTAGCCGGGTCTTCTCCCATCATGTTGGCGAGTCTGCGTGTATTCAACTTGTGACGAGTAACTTCTTTCCTACAATACGAAAAATAGTGGAGCCAGTGGCAGACGATCCAAATAATAATAGATATAGAAGTCACTACAGATAACTGATGAAGGATAGGAGCTCTGAAAGCTTGTGAAATATTTCCAGAAACTGGACTGGGCATTAAATCTGTGGTGACTTACTATATCTATTTCTTTTCTGTAACGAATATTTCATTAGAGCAGTCGAGCAATGGTTCTCATCTTTTTTGCTACAGTGGCCCGGTTCATTTTGGGATGGATTTTTACAAATAGAAACGAGCTTTTTTTTTCACACATTCATAAAGAAGATTACCATAGATTTAACATCAAGCTTTGGTTTATTGAGAATAAAAAAATTCATAAACTTTCGGAGCTCTACTTCTTCATCATTAGTAGACTGGGTACTCATAAATAAGCAGTCTTACAAACTTACTGGACCTACTAATGAAAAGTTTTGACAGGATTTGTGCCATAAACTTATGTAATGGTATTTGTATGGTTGCGTGTCTTATGTTCTCATTCAATGCAAACTTATTACATAGTTAAATAATAACTAACTCACTGAATAAATTCATCTGAGTATTTTATATGCTTCAGCTTTTGAAGATTTGAATCTGCAGTTCGGAGTCTTATGTGTCCTCTTGTGTTTCGATTTTGGGCGGTTAGCGAGAGTTGTCGAATCTAATGATAATGTTAATTCAAGTAATATTACAGCCCACACATATCACTGGTTAACAAACTGCATTTTATATCCGTATGATTGTCTCACCGAGTTTACTGGCGATGTCGGAAACGCACGTGACATCAGAGTTCGCCCAAACAATGTGGCGGCACGCACACCTTCTATACACATGATGACGCGGAGTCTTCAAAGCATGTGTTTTCACTGTACTGTAGCAGCCCAAAACGGTGTAGACTTGTACACGCCAGAGACAAATCGGTTTGTATATTCCTTACGAGCAGCACTACAGAAACCGGCGATCGCAATGTATTTGGTAACCTGCGATCTCATGCGTGAAAAACGCGCATTCATGCACATCATTTTGACCAATGAGCTGTCAAATTCTCGGGAACTGGATCTACTCGATTTGAAACTGTCGTCGAAAATTTCGATCAAAGATCCGTAGCAAACAGCCCCACCCCTCATCATATCTGAAATACTCGTGGGTCACGGACGTTTTCCAGCGTTCTAGCAAGCGGCCTAGATGACTAACCTCGTTGATACCACGGCCCATGGTCGAACGTCCGGAAGCCCAGCTCTCACCGGGTAGTTGCAAAGCGTCCGCTTCTGGAAAAACCTGACATCATCCAGGATTCACTTCGTCCTGAAATCCGGCCTGATTGCTAAAGGACTGCCGCCGTTGCCGATCACGGCACTTTCCCTCTTCAGAAGAATTTTCCGACATATTCCAATCGCTTCACAGCAGAACCGAATCAAGAACTTCGGAATCCACTCATCTCTAGCGTTGTACCCTATCCACCAACGCACCCATGCGCAACTCAACCACTCCACGCCGTCGACCAGCTATGGTACGGAGGTACTCCAACCCGAAATTGCGGCCTCGCGCAATCAGTCTACGTTAAGCTCTCGTTCTACATAGGCTACAACAGATGAGTTGGCCGAGGGGCCAATCCCAAGATATAGCCAAAAGAAATCTGCTTGAATAGCGTGATCGGCTTATTTCCTACGATCGCCCAAATCGTTCGTTCTCAACGGTGTAACGGTATTAGCTAAAACGCTTTATTATTAGCTTTCGAGTTTGGAACCAACACCGTAAATTGACTAACTTGAAACGTACACTAAATGATGTAGGCATACGCCAGCATGATGAAAGACCAAATTCCCAGTAGTAAACACAAGAAGATTTCATGAAACAGTACAGCTCTCAGGGTACCAAAACTTCGACATAATAAATGAATCACCTTCTACTCATGGTATTGCCGATGACGTCGCTAGACATCTGCCAGCACCAACAAACAGTGATGTCATCTAGGTGGTACATGTGTACCCCCATGAAGATTTTGTCTTCAGGACGTGGAGCCTTGCACCTACAAACTATTACATAACAGACGCAGTCGACAGATGAATGCAGATGCAATATATGATGTACATGTAGATGTAGCAGATAAATAATATGAGCGTCGAGCAAGCCGGTTTGCCTTAAAAGTGTCAAAATATTGTGGTGAGGCTCCAACACAACCTTGTTCGACCCTAACTAAGCAGGCCGCACGCTATGTGAAATAGGGCTGCATTGAGTGTACAAATGTACATAAATAGGCTAAGTGACCACCAGTGTTATTACTGGGAGATTCATATATTTTTGCGTGCAAACAAAGGCTAGGCGAAGGCAGTATCGTCATGGGAATACCCTTATGCTATAACCAGTCTAAAAGCATATCATATACCCCACTACCGAATATGACAATTTTTAGATGACATCACGATTACGAATCAAGTGCGAGAAAAAGGACGTCAGTTCAGCTATGTGTAAGCACAACTAACTCACACTAAGATTTTTGACACCTTCTGCGACGTCTCCCTTCCCTTTATTTTCTTTCTTAGCCTTTTTTTGCTTCTTTGCCAATTCCTCATCAATTGGTGCTGGCTTTGTGAACTTGAGCATGTCCCGATACGCTGTTAGGTGAATATAAGTATAAGTATATTATCTTGGCTAGCAAGTCATACAATTGGCATTAATCTCAGCTAGCAACATAATCATAGCCTGGATCAATGTAGCAAGATAGAACAAAACACTTACTTTCTGGCATAAAACCCCGCAATGCTTCAGGAATTACCACTCCCTCTTCAGTCTGGAAATTCTCCAGTATTGCACAGATCACTCTAGTTGTAGCACACATGGTTGCATTCAGCATATGAACAAATTCAGTCTAAAAGAAAACAATAGCATTAATAGAGCATCCGTCAATTTCCATTGAATAGTTCTATCCAGCAATTTTTCCACCCATTAACATGATATCACAGCAACAACAAGACATGGCAATGCCTTACCTTCTCCATCATTTTCTTGGTCTGTCCAAATCGAATTCGTAGACGTCTAGCTTGGTAATCTAAGCAATTGGAGCAAGACACCAGCTCTCTGAAAGCACCCGACCCAGGAAACCAAGCTTCCAGATCAAACTTTTTCGCTGCGGCATTGTTCAGAGCACCAGAAACAATATTGATTATGCGATACGGTATGCCCAATTTCTGAATGATTGGAAAATCAAATACGATTATAGTCACAATGTGATTCAAAGCATTTCTTTATGAAATAGCCTACTTGATAAAATTCCTCTGCCATTCCGATCATTCCATCAAATGCTTCCCAGGATGCCTCCGGGGCAGAAAAAACAAATTGCTCAATCTGTCAACAAACATCAGTCTTATTCAATTTTTGTCTAATAATACGGATAAAATCTTGTGAGCTAGTTGGTAGCCTAGAATCGACAGGCTCATGACCCGTTTACCCACAAGGTTATACTTCAGATTCGAATTAAAATCCTATCAACGGCATCACATGCATGGTATGCAAACAGGTATTTGCTGCTTCCGTCGGATCAACAGAGATAGTGTATGAAGGGGTGGTGCAACGTTGCTCAGCCAAGCACCTCATTGTCAAATCCTCACTGTGCAGTGAGTATCGATCACACCGTGCACTGCACAGACTGTAGAATCCCCACAAGCAAAAATATTTCCATAGCAGAGTCAGTGCCAACACTAAGCCTGGACAAATAGAAAGGATCGGGGGAAGACACTGGAAGAGCGTCCAGAATAAAAAATAGCAGATGAGTCATGTGCGGTTCCAACTGCAATGGCTATTAAATAATGGATAGGCTAAAAGGGAAAAGATTTGAGAACAAGACTAACCTTTTCAAACTGATGTACTCTAAATATCCCCCTTGTGTCGCGTCCGTGAGAGCCTGCTTCTTGACGAAAACACGTAGAAAATCCGGCATATTTAATCGGTAAATCTTCCCTCTTCAACCATTCATCTCTATGAAATGCGGCGATAGGTTGTTCACTGGTTGCGATTAGATATTTTTCATCCACCGTATTGTCACCAGGTTTGTCACTTGCTTTTCCAATGACCTGAATCCAATGCAAGTGCTATTACAATGAACATGTATATATGAATCAACGCATCCACAGAACAAATCGTACTCGTACACAGCGCACAAACGACATACACAATGTACACATTTTATGACAGGGCAAGGTAGGCATTGTAAGTGACGAAGCTACATCGTCAGCATTATTCGCAGGGCAGCATAGAGGGGTTCGAGACCCATCAGGGCATAGTGTCACATGGCAATATTGGGTGGACTGCATACATCATAGGACTGGTAGTGAACTGGCGATACATGGGAGCCGTAGTGCTGTAGACCGTAGACCTACTGTACATCGTGCCCGCATATAAAATAGTTGTCCACATTCTACATTACCTTATACAATTCTTCATCAAATTGACTCAGTTGCGCCACCTCTTGCATCATTTCTTTTCTCATAAAGAAAGGCGTGTATAGAGGTGTGTATCCCTTCTCTGCAAGCATCTGCAGCGCCAAATTTATCAAGGCTTGTTCTAGAAATACTAGTGGTCCTGTGAAAATTTCAAACAATCAGATATCGTGATATACAGTAACAATCATTACACATATCACAGACCTTTCAAAAAGTACCCTCTGCTTCCAGATACAACAGCTCCACGCTCACCCTCAAATCCATCCACCATTACAACTAAATCAACATGTGAATACTTTTTCCTTATGCCGCATTCACCAAACGTACGTTCCACCTTGTTGTCTGCATCCTGAAGTGATTTACGCACAAAAGGAAATTTAAAATTTACTGCTCTCTTCCTCATAAAAGAGCTTCTACAGTATTACACCAGGACTTGGAAAATGTTAATCAAGCTAATGAGTATCTCATCTCTCTAGCACACGTGCAAGACCATACACACAGACTTAAACAGCATTCATGTAGTTCACATTCAAACCCACAGTGGATCGATCGATTTCAAAGACACAAGCGATTTCTCTCAATCGAGCCTCCCAGCTTGAATTTATTCATGTTTTCCAGCCATGAATTATATATTCCCAAAAATTCATTGCTTATTGTGATTACTGTGAACACTAGTGCTTAGGGCCTGAGGTCAATCGTGGGCCGTGGCATCCAACCAATCGAAAAGTAGGTCCCCAGACTCCTGTCTACATACAGGCCCATAATGTTTCATTGACTTTTGTGCAAGCCTGTATTATTTCAGTATTTAATATCTGCTGTATGATCAGCAATGCACATTGCCAGCAACTGACTTACAGCAAACAGGGTATTATATTGCTAGGAAATGCATGCAGGAAGACCCAAGCCTGGTTCGTCCGACCGTCCAACCACCCGTCGGTGCATTTGACATTTTATATCTAGCGATAACCCAGTAGGCTAATGAGCATGATCTTCCTTGCTTGCATCAGTTTTAGGTAGGAAATTTCCAGTTCTCACATTCCCAAAATAAATGTGTGTACCAGTAGTGCAGAAACAATTCTAAATTACATAATAGCATACAAGTAACTAACCTCGTCATTACTTATTGGCACAGATTCATGGGTAAGATTTGAAACTTCTCTGAGATTTGCTAAACGAACTTCTTCTAATTGAACACGAAGAACGTTACATTTTTCAATTTCTTTGTCAACAAGAACTCGGACTTTCTTCGCCTTGACTACAGTCAGATTCTGAATGAGCAAATGAACAAAATGAAGGTAATTCACAGGCTCATAGCTAAAACGCAGCAGCAGATTATGTAATAATAATCTTACAGACAGAAAGTCCGGGGTTAGATCCGCTAAAGCAGGCATGTCTTCCGGGAGAGTATCATCATCTCCGATTGGTTCTTTCTTCTTCATTTTCTCACCGATTGCTTTGCTGCAGTCATTCTTGATTTTATTGAGACGGTCTAGCTGATATCTGCCTGGAAATTCAACATAACACAAATATATACTGCTCGAATGGCAAAATACGTGTGGAATAGAAAATTAATTAACAACACATTTCGTTATCTCTCATCTCTGTATAACACATTCCTGCTTGGTATTGGTGGGCAACAGTGCGGGGGTATTTTCAGTTGACACCAGTCGAAGTCAAGTGAAAGCACTGTAAAATTTGAAGATGACGTCAAATTCCAAAACAGCCATGATTATCTTACATTTCCGGCAGCCAGCATAGGCCGTTCCATACCGTTATGAAATTTTGTGATTAATGCATTTGAATTTGTGTTGTAAATATTCATATGGTCTATCATGTTACAATGATGTCAAAGGAACATAAAACTGAGGTTTTTCATCTGCAAAATCTAAAGCTCTGTTGTAACCATTGAACTTACATTTCCTCCAACTTTCATCTGCAGCAACAACATTATCCACAAGAGTTACATCTTTGTATCTTTTCGCCTGATTTTCACGGACTTTATCAGGGTCACCACCTTTGTCTTTTCGAAATAGGTCAAGATCTAACACCATGTTTCTAAATACTGAAAAATATTTGATAATTACTGTACTGGTAGGTACCAACAAGCTAATCCAAGACACTGTTTCATATCTTGGTCTCCATATTGAAGATGGCGTATTTCTGGAATGCGTTCTGCGCGTTCACCGCCGACCGCCCATGCGCGTGCGGCAGGCTGAAATCCAGATTTGGCAGTTGGCTGGTGCGGAAAAATGAACTTTCCTGCATTTCGGGTATCGGTATGCAATATCATCACGGTTTACGCATTAATAACATCACATTAGTAGCTCCAGAAGCAGACCAGCAGAGCAAGTGATGTGATGGCGTTGTGGATATGTACCGACCGCTAGCTACTTGGCTAGTGGCAGCACCCCAGCACGTTTGCTGCACGAGACCGTAAAAATGAGTAACGCAATCGTATTCGGAAATGATTGCGCAGCAAAAATGCGCACCCATAAATCCATTGCGGTGCCGGTGGCTTCCAATAGCTTTCCGTAATTTTAGGGTCTCGTGCATTTCGTGTTGCGACTAAGCCAAGCAGTTCCGTACGTCCACTCGATGTACCGTATCAACTACATTCCTTCTGAAGGTTTAAGCGCAAGCCCAAGCGCCAAACCTATAGCCAACTCAATGTAGTCATGACGAAACAACGTGTAATACAGGGATGTGCAGGAGCCGTGACGAGTGAAAGGACAGGACACCAGAGTTGTCAACGGATCCGGAGTCGGGTATTCAGTCCTGCCGGAGCAAGCCTTTTTCGCAGTAACCGGAGCGAATCCGGAGTCTCAAAATTTCTCCTTACCCGGAGTTGACCCGGAGCAGGATATTTACCATATGCGGCACTTAACAGTTTTTGATAGGTGAATTGGTTTGTTTAGCAGAGGCCTAATTAACCATTTCTTGCGAGAAAACAGGAGTCGGATTCCGCTATTTGGAGTCGCAGAAGGAATCGGATCGGATCAGGACTCAGGAGTCAAAAATTCCCGGAGCAGGAGTGAATTCGGACTTGAAAAAAGTAGAATCCGTACAACTCTGCAGGACACCGACCTGTAGAAGAACCATTGGTGAGGAGACTGACTGCTGACTTTCAGTCACACTGTCGGCATTAATGTTCCTGTTTTGGTATGTCCACGGCGTTTTTATAGCCAATGAAATGCCTTTTGTCTCAAGCCACCTTCATATAAAACATATAAAACAGCTGAAAAGGTATTAGTCCCAATATTTTTGAGAATATGAGTACCGCAAGGTGTCATAAAATACAAGTTACTTTCGGTTTAGAATAGGCAGTTCTAGTTAGGCAACAGCTAGGCTAAGCTAGAACGTGAGTTGGATAAATCGCGATAAGTAATGTCACGACAATGCAATTTACTTTATTCACTGTGAATAAATTCGCTTTACTTCGCGTAGGGTATCATGTCAATGTAGTCCTGTCTGTCCAGGTGTTCTGAGCACATTTCGAAGTAGCACTGGCGCTTCTATAATAGCCTAGGCTAACATCAAATCCATTACTGTGCAACGTCTTCACTCTTCAGGCCTCGTCAAATCAAACCATCAACGTTTGGCGACGATCGATCGCTTGTTTGTTTATGGCGTTTTCAACCGCTAAGGTCACTTACGCTCACGGTATACGTGTCAACACCTCCAGTCCATAGCCCGGATCACCGCTACAACCACGACTCTCCGCACCTCCGCGAAACCGACTGCCAAGTAGGGAAGGAACGGATACCAATTTTAAAGTCTTCGAATTGACTCGGTCGGGAATTGAACCCGGAACCTCCCGATCAGTCTAACCCACTCGGCCAACTGAGCTCGTATGGATTCGCATTACGCTAAGTCTTTTCGTATAGGCACATTGGCCTAAAGTAACTTGAAGAAATGTGACACTTGGTTGCTGACCCTTGCACTATTCATAGAGTAAAAGACCGCGGCTTTGCTCGACACTGAAGACTAACATTTCCGCCATTCCAGTTCATTTGAAAACACATTTTTTATTTAGGCTGCTATCATCGCAACGGGATGAAATATTGACTGGAAGTAGTAAGGCCTATACATAAATGAAATATTCCCACGAGGAAAACTTAGTCTAAAAGATGTATCTCTGTCACAGTGCGTTGTACAGGATGGAGGATATATGTACCAAATTGTTTAAATTTAATCCGAGAATGCTTCTCGCGGTGATGTTCGCATGCAATGAAAAAATATAATGTAGAACTGCCACGCGGGCATAAACGGAATGCTGTTGTCAGAAAATAACTGGCAGTTTGCTTATTCGCGTGCAGTCCGTCACAAGACAACCTTGCGTTTTTCGTGCTGCCTGTTTGTAGCTTGAAATGTATAGCTATCGCTCATCATAAGTCTCGTGTTGTTAGAGCAGTAATAAGACATGTCAATGGCCAGCGAGTTACTGTAAGTTACCCTTTAGATGTTAAGTTTATTATGTTTCCTTGAGCAAGAACGGTTCTGCACATGAGTAATCAATTTCTCCGTTATCAATGTGCCCATTCCCAGAGTCGGAGTCTGTTATGGAATCAGAGATCAAGCCGTTCATTTTGCTGCTAATTTTCAACCCGCTCCGGTGGTTGATTGCAAGGCAGTCGCCATTAGTCTTGGCGTGATCGCCAGAGTTTTCCTTGCTGTCGGACTCAGAGTTGCTCGATACGCGTGACTGCTCGAGCAGGGGCATGTCGCTGGCGGTTGCAGAATGACGTGAGTACATGACAGTAACTTGGGTTGAATTATTTGCGCTTCCAACGGTTGACGATTTTCGGAATGTTGAGCCTCCTTTAGGGAGGTTTTGATGACTTCTCCAGAGCTTCCAAGCTCTGCTAACCTCGGCTCTCACTTCGTGGTTAAGAAAGCAGTACAATACGGAGATCAGGGTTCCCTGAAACAAATGAAAAGGATTGTAGGCTACTGATATTGAGTCTTTACTAATTGCTACCGAAGGCGCGCGCCGATTTTGTAGCACCCGGCGATGACACGTCCCTTGTGTTGCAGGTTATCGCTATGTCTGTTCGGCCGCTATCCACCGCATGTATAGGCCTATAGTCCTTCAGTGTGAATCGACAATTTCACAAGCGAAATGTGCCACTGCCTTAAAATAATCTTGTGACTTATCCCAGTTTTTGAATCACTGCCACATTGCGCTTTAACCGACCTCGATCGAATATTTTACGTCAAATATAAGCCTACTAACTTGAATAGAATTGAAGAAAAGCTCAAAAGCTAATTTCAAATGCATGGTTGGTTTGTTCGTTTCGACAACTTCTTCTGTAATTGCCAAGAATACCATGTAGTGAATTCCAAGCAACGGGATCAAGGCTAGTGTCGATTTTGCAAGTCGTAGCTTTTTATCAGTTTTCGCCATATTGTTGGCTCTCAGCTTGGACACTATCATTCTGATGATATTGATGAACATGATGAAGTTCAGCTGAAGATCAAAACATCAGGACATGAAGATTTTCCAAAAACTTGACTAGGCTGTAGCAATACTCACGAAAATGCTTATCATAATCGGGGCGCGGATAGTCCACCAAACTTGTAAGTTATTATTGGTATGCCAGCATCCTTCGTTTTCAAAATTGATTCGCAGCACCACCCATATCAACACAGAAATCCAAGGAGCACCTGCATCACGTAATGATGATCTTGTAACAGCAGAAGACCAACAGACAGCTTCTCTTGCAAACTATTGATTGATAAATCGCTATGCGAGTCGGGAAATACTTCAAACGACAATCCACAGACGTTTGCACTAAATACTCCTTATGCGAAAATTCACAGGATATACATGCATGACTATTAAGATAAAATTCTTGTGCTATGAGTGTTGGACTATGCATGTCAATCGAATAGCGAGCGTGGACATAATGCCAAGACTTTCTAACGAAACAGTAGCTTGACCACCCAATGATTGTCTTTCCGTAACGCGTAACTTCTAATTATTGGACGCAAAATGCTACGTGTTTAGGGTTATTTGATGCGATGCGATTGGCCGTTTGTATGTTCGACTTCGTTCCTCCTTACAGATTACATATACAGCTACTTGTAGCCTAAATGTACTTACCCCATCCGAACACCATAAATCCCGCAAAGTACTTGTTTTCTGCCATGACGAACACGAGTAACATTTGGAGATACAATCCCTCCACCAGTAACCAAAAATAATTCGCCGTGACCACATAGTGCATCAGGGTAACAACAAGTCTGCAGCGTGTCTGTAATATCCACAAATAAGTATTGCCATCACGCAGATATTAGTTTCAAATTAACTTGTCACTGCCAAACGATTAGGTATTTTGGTTGTGGACTGTATGATTATATTCAAAGATTGCTCAAAAGCCGTACGCATGCAACATTTTATCCCCTATCAAAGCCGAAGCGAAAATCCACATGACTTGCGTAAAGGATATATCACCAATTCACCACCCGAGAAATCGAAAAACATGATGGACGACGTAACTGCTTGTTTACGGTGGGCTTAGTGCGTCAAAAGACGGTCATTCGTAGGCCTATCATCGTAATGCATACAAGACGGATAGGATAAACGATACTAAATGGCGGAACCAGAAGGGTCGGGAAAATTTCACTGACGACTTACAAGATTAGCACCCGGTTAATGGGATGAGGGTTGGGACGCTAGTTGAATTGTGCGCGAGTGAACGGCGGGGGGCGAGGGCTACGTGGTTCGCGCCACTCCGCCATTCGTCGGGCCGCCGTTAAGCATATATATATAGGTAACTAATTACGCGTATACACGTATGAATTGGCCTGATGATTACCGTAAAATCCAAAGACCGTTACGACTCAAAACACAACACGACATGTTTTCTAACGCGCATTTAAGGTGAATACTGAAATTATAAAATGAAACTGTTCCATACCAATATCCATCCCGCTGATGCATCATCGTCGCAGTATTGTCGGAGTACTTCATGGTTAACTCCGCCACCCATTTTAGCAGCCCCGCCGAGATCGTAGTACGTGTCTATTACTCTGTCTTTCACCAGAACAATAACGTATTTAAGAATGAACGATACCATCAAGTTCATGTGTATGTAGTTCCTTGTGCAATGTAGCTTCCTAAAGAATAAGTAATAGATCTGTGCTGGTTAAATTCGCGGCAAAAATTTGACAATTTGTTAAGTGGTGTAGGGTGTAGGCCTAAAAAGCCGCGGCGTACTTTTGTTATGTTTCAGCCTTTCCGCTTTTTATGAGCATACATCGGACAGGTCCGCTCATATAATTACAGCGTGAATTCTACTCATCATGCCGCTACCAGCAGCATTTTCGCGGCAGGTGACCGGCCGGCCATACGTATATGGATTTTCGCCCTGATTATACAGGATACACACGCCGGCACACGTCGTGCGCGCATATGGGGTGAGAATACAGACCACACAACCCTGTGAGGTGGTCACTGAGCGAGGAAGCTTGCGGATACTGTTTTTAACGTTGCGCAGGATCGTTATCTTCTTGCGGTGTGAGGTGAGGAGTGGATGTCGAACACGAGTTAAAATTAACAGCACACGCCTTTAGCTTTCCCAATCTTGTACTAACGACGACAGTGTGATACATAACCGATATCTACAACCCCACCACCACACCACTCAGTGTATATGTAACTCTGATTGTTTTAGATGCATGTCGTTTTTAACTGTTTAGGTTATATAAGCCAGCCCAATGCTTAGGGTGTGTGTCGATGGTTGCTGCGTTTACAGCCACTATCACGACCACAACCCTCCGCACTCTCGCGATACTGACTGCAAAGCAAAGAGGTAAAACAGATAACAATTATAAATTATTTTAACTCAGTCGATAATCGAACCAGGAACCTCCCCATGAGAAGGCAAAAAGTCAAACCACTCGGCCAACTTTAACTATTAGTATCTTACTTGAAGAAGGCCAGCAGCAGCAAAGCAATAATAAGGCAGGTTAAAGAGATCACGTCACATATGGTGTACATTATCCGCAAGTTCTCCAGCAGAATCATCTGTAAACAAAATCATAAAGAATATACAATTATGAATACGCTTGCTATCGCAAGTCCACCACTTACGCTGTCTTGGTCAAAGTTCGTTACATTATCATCCCTGCTAGTACACTCGTGGGTGTAGGACCATTTCTTTCCGTCCTCATCATCTATGAAATCCTTGAACCACGTCGCATTGAAAGAGCAAAATCGATACGCTTTCCGAGAGTCTGTAATGCAACCACCATTTGGGGATTAGATCAAACAAAAATAAATTAAACTGTTCAATATGATTATATAGATATTGTGATATTTATGTCATTCATTAAATTCACGCAGATAATGTTTCTTACCCATATATGTAGGTAATGAATGAATTGAGATTCGAACCGAACCCCACGCTCGCAGTTGATATCGTAAAGAGCGGACGAGGTAAGCCTAGTTCAAAGGTCAAGCGCATTTGTAAACCGCTTTGTGCTAGCTGCCAACGTTTCGTAGTCGGAGCGTCGAAGTATATTTCTAACGTTTACGATGGCTGCAATATATCGTCACTGCCAGGTGATCGCCATTACTGACGGAGCGTATCGGGCGAACATTTACTAACGTTTATGGCGACTGCAATACCAGGTTTGCCGAAAGTCGGTTGCTGGCGCTATACATTACTTGTCGACCGACAGCAGACGAATGCATTAACTGATGAAATACAACAAAAGTGTGCACAAAATACTGAAATACTATACACACTATGTACATTAGGCTTGCTGGACCAATCTATGGTAGCCATGGCAAAAAGTAAAACGCTAACTTGTGGGGTAATAAGTTTGCATGTATCATTGTGCAGGACAATTGAACAAGTGCCTCATTCACTCACCGTTACCAGCAGAGAAATAGTCAGGACACTCGACCTCAACTACACTTCCTGCATGTGAGTGCGGCCAGCATATGAATCCGTCGAAATCTCCCAAACAATGAGTCTCTGAAAATGAATATTTACAATTGAAGGCCCCAGCTTACTATCGATTTTTCAAGGTCGTCAAGTGGTTGGTTCGGTTTCAACATCGAAGAATATATATCCTATTGCCCGATCCTTTACCCAGTGCAACAGTTCTTACTTGCCAGGAATCACTTACCAAATACCTGGTGTTGGCATTGGTATAGATAGCCCAACGGTATATAATGCTCCGTAGTCCTTGGATAATTCTGTTTGGCTTCCCTTTCTGTGAGATATAGCTTTAACACTTCATACCTTCGCTTACGTTCGCGATCAGATGAGACTCTTCCAAATCTCGTTTGCATTTTTCCATGTAATTGAAATATTTGCAGACCGTTTCAGACAATTCGGCCGGAGAAATCTGCAACGATAACAATGACATTCACTCATTGTGGTTTAATTATAATTTTTTTTAAGAAATGCCGAGTTGACGAGTGTCACTACAAATGACGGACCAAACGGACCGCGGAGCGGGCTAGCTTTGCGATAATAAACGGCGTACAAAAATTGTATCGTAAACGGCTACAAAAATTGTCGGCGAATCGCACGAACTTAGTCAAGGCTTCCGCCGCTCGCTCTGCGATAAATACATTATACAGACGATTATCTCACTACAAACGTTGCCGTAAGCTTATCAGTACCTCCTTCGTGAAATATTTACGAGCTCCGACGTTAAGTGTCGGTAATTTTGGGTGGTCGGTTTGGTCCGCCGTTAAGTATGACCCCAGTTGATTCTAGAATTCGAAAGATCTTAAGATCAGCTGTGTTGCGATCCTACCATCACATCAACTGTTGGCGGTGCTGGTGAGTCGAAGTAATCATCGTAGTAATTTTCATTTTCTACTGATGCCACTACTCCTCCAAAATGCTTTTTTAGCTTATCCAGACTCTGCTCATATTTGGGGAAACCAATTTTGCTCAAAAGATCCATTCGCTTAGTCTAATCTAGTAACGTTGCCTCTAAAATATCAAATGCATCTTGTTGGAATGAAATCTGGCTTAACATTTTCTGTCTTCGGAGAGGGAGACACTATCGAATCCAAAGATGAACAACATGACGAATATTCAGACAGAAACAATTTACGCCTTCAACTGAAACCGTCAATTTCAGTGGAAAATGACCAATGCGTTTCTAGCCATCAACATATTTTAAGCGCAAATCCCCTAAACGCCTTGTAGAAATAATCCACGGGAACGTTTATTGACACTTCCAATTTGCCACAGGTCGAATACTGTGACTGATGAAGGAGCGGAGCTCCGAAAGCTAGTGAATGTTTTAATTCTCAATAAACTAAGGCTGGACGCTAAATCTGTGGTGATCTTCTTTACAATATCTATTGATCGTCCGCCATCGGCTCCACTAACTCTTCAATAATATTGCTAGTGATACGAAAAATAGTGGAGCCGATGGCGGACGATTCAAATAGTAATAAATATAATAAGTCACCACAGATTTAACGTCCAGTCCCCCTGATGAAGGAGCAGAGCTCCGAAAGCTTGTGTGTTATATACCAATAAACTGGACTGGACGTTAAATCTGTGGTGACTTATTATATTTATTAATATTGCTAGTGGCAATACAACATTGCCCTCGTTCGTCAAGCAAACATTTTCAGCATAACTTGCCCAACGACCGTTCGACTCCAAATCAAGCTTTTTTTAAGCGCAAAACCTCTAAACGACTTGAGGTGTAATCCACGGGAATGTTTGACCGACATTTTACAATATTGTCACAAGACGAATGCTGTGACACTATAATTATAGCCTACAATATTGCTAATGCAGTTAAGTAGCGCCTGCATTATTGCTCCCTTTCGCCAAACAAAAATTTCCACCACAGCCCACCAACGACCTTCCGACTCCAGTAACAAAACCGATCGACTCAGCTATATCTGTTTTTGCGAACGCGATTTCAGATGTCAAATCAGGTTGTTGTTGAACACTTGTTACATTCTCATGAGAAAGCGCCGCGTGCCGAAATCTCGCATGAGTAATAATCTGATAAAACACTGATTTCTTGGACGCTGATTTCTTGGATACTTGAGGTTCACATTCCGGTCGTGTAAAACGCAATGTATCTATCTATACACAATCGCGTTTCACTTAACGCATAAACTATATGGTCGTGAGTGTTTGTTTAAGGTCTTTGCAGGAATGTTCAATCTGAAATCTTTGGGTTAATTCGGTTCATTAAACCGCATACATCAAGTTCAGCCTATTTTAAAACGCTCATTGATAGTTTTGAAAATAAGATGAGACCTCCGAGGTTGTAGTTTTCCGATTTATTTACTCATTTGCGGTCGCCCTTCAACGCACATATGCACCTAATATGTTGTCGTCTTGACAGCCGGCGAATTCCAAAATATGAGTCAAAAAAAGCCTTCTTCAGGGATGAACTTCATTAATGGGCACGCGCTTAAATCAATTTTCGATCGCATACGTTGTTCTAGTAATACAACACATAATCGAGGACAATAAGTATTATGTTCATTCCACTTTTGAGCCCTGCTTTGACTATACGATGAAATCTTGAATAAAAGTTGAGCATAGAAAATATTTTGGCAATGGTAATATTTGTAATGAGGTTAAGAGTTTTCCCGAGCTGGGTAGCAGCAGTTGGTGAATTCGATTCCAACGATGGGGGCTGCAAAGCCTTGTCCATTTCCGTAAGCTAAGTTCAATAAATTGACGTAACCTAAGTGAGGCTTTATTGAACTGACAGAGATAGCACAACACAGAGTAATTGGAGGAAAAACTACCAGAGAAGACGCAATAAAGTTACAGTGATATGCAGCTAGCCCAACGACATCGTTCACACAGTACGTACATGCGGAACAGTGCGGTAAAGAAAACCATCCACACGTAGAGTACTCTAAATAATTGGAACGGATATAATGATTACAACTACATGATACAACATCGGAGAAGTATACGAAACAGAAATAGGGCGTTTACCAATAGCACAGGATGTCGGTAGGTGTGCTGTGCAGACACGTAAAAGAGAATTATAGGGTGTTCGAAATCTCGTGGGTTACACCAGACAACGCCTTATGGTATATGTAACATAAGATAGAAGATTGAAACATAGGCAAATTCCTCTTGTTGAAGATGTGCGGGAAATATAGATTACACCAGCTGTATCCCTCATTTCTGCAGGACAATGTCAACGTGTAAATTCTGTAATTTGTTTCACTCGTTTGCTTACAGCGCCGGTTATACACGGATGTGATGGACCGGTATTCTAGCCGTGTATACTTTATATCATATCACTTGATAACGACTGACAATTTGACGTATTTCTCATCGGACTCATATCTAGGATTACCTCATTGACGTATATACCAACAGACTATCAATAAGCTCAATGTAGAAACGCATACACGCGGAATATATAACGTATACATGCAAAATGCACGATTACTTGCTGCAAAAAGACTGACCGCTATGATATTACATTCGTAACCGACCTACTCTTTCGTGATATAAAAGTATTTATTTCAAAATATCCATTTTACATGATGACAGTGCTGGGCTCCGGAATCTTACGAATCAATTACTATAGATAAACTGCGGCTGGTCATTAAAGTTTTGATGACGCCATACATTGGTCTGTTTTATCTGATCGTCCGCCATCAGCTCCACTATTTGATACACACGCACACACGCACACACGCACACACGCACACACGCACACACGCACACACACGCCAAATGCAAACGTAGTCCTAATGACAACAACCTTGCCTAAGATCAGCTATCAACAATTGTGATTGCCTCTCGTGACCCGATATAAAATGACTGTTTACCGCAGTAGAACTGGTCATCGTATACTCAGTACGGTACTTCAAGACTCCAGAGGGACATATTTAATAAGGCTTCCCGGACTGACTGCGGTTTTGGTACACACAAAACTGTTGATGTAAGTCTTCGACGACTCTCGTCAGTCCATAAAGTATATATAAGGCCTCCGAGCATCGTACACCGGTTGTCCTCCGTTCAATGCATTTAAAATGATTCATACACAAATCAGTTCCATGAGGGTAACATAGCAGTAGTCCTACGTACAAGGCCGTTCTTATAGCACTTATTACTCCACCCTTCGCCCCAGCCTCCGTTTATCCAGTGACGGCAACAGATACTGCCACCATCAACAACCCTCTCCATTTGCAGGGGCATGCGTCGACCGTGGCCGCGAATTTTCGCCTGTCACACACACTCACCACATGCGAAAATCTATACGTTTCTTACAACTGGGTGATAAAAGGTCATATTATTTTGAGTCAACAACACAGGCCACGCACACCAGAAAGTCAGAAAAGATGTAAACATGAGCAAATCGAGCACAGTGAAATTTCGGCAATGAATTACGTTCTCTATATAACCACCCAAAATAAGCTGCATAAGCCACAATTTTTGTATAAAATGCTACTTACCCCAGGTGGCAATGATCCCATGATTATTAGTCCGATAAGGAAAGTCGTAATCCAACTGTATTCCTTCCGGCTAAAGTGCTTGGTTCTTGTTCGCAATGGTTGACCAATAATACTTCGTCTCTCGCTCTGAATTTACAGCGAAGAATGATAATGTTAGCGATATTATCGTCACAGTACGGCAATCGGTTTTCACCTGATGGCCGCTCCTCGCGAAAGCTTTTTCATTTTGCTCGCTGGAAATTCCACGGGGGTGAAAACCAGCACCTTTTCTTGATTTATTCATTTGGGAATTCTCCGCTATTTCAGCCATCGATGAATCTTTATTTTGATAATGTTATCGATGGACATATAGGATATAAACTAAATTAAGTCAATTCCTAAATTTACCATCTGAAGGCAAACAAATACAGGATCAAGTCAAGTGCACCCACCAGCTTAATAGAAACGTTTTCTAAGCGCGATGTTATTACGCAAAGTTTATTCATAGCTTATCAAGCTCATTGATGGCATGCACCATCACACGGTTTCCTATTATAAGCACAACACAACGATCTCATTGCTGCAAGCTGGAACACTGCGCTGGCATATGTCGTTAAGCAGCTCCTACTATGTGCTCTGTTTCATTTTCAGTTTGATGTGTTGAAGCTTAGAGCCTACCGTAGAATAACATTTTTAATAAAAATTTGTTGTCAGTTTCGCAATTGACCCATTTCCATATCAAACATCCATCGACAACTCTTCGTACAGACAGCTCATGTAAGCCGTGTTGTGTCATAATTTCGCGACATGGAGCAGTGGCAACGGTAACGGATAGGTGAAATTGAAATGCACGCGACGCGAATTTCAAATGTCTCTGGCACAAACACGCTGTGTATGACTACCACCAGACTCAACATTCGCGTCGTAGTGACGCTAAAACAAAAAACACAAACGAGTGACAACTTTTGTTTGCAAACACAGGATGCCCGTCACGCATGGCTACTATACTTTAGGTTACCAAGGTTACTTATAAGTTATAAATTATACACATTAGGATCGCATAACGAACTTTCTAAAAATCGACCTCGTGGAAATATGTCTTTACGGAGATATGAGACTATGAAAATTGCAAAAACGCCGCCTAACATCAATATCGAATCAATGGTACGTGACGTCATTGGCAGGAAATCAAACGGCGACCAGCGACCAGCGAATGGCGTGTATCTGGAGCCTCTGACATGGTATGTCATTTTATGGAAAGCTGTTGCGTTGTTAAAGTGAAACACAGATCAGGCAGCTATTAGCATAACATGTGCCTCACAGCGAGTTTGCGCAGGGCGAGTTCTTACCACTCTTACCAACATCCTTCAGGTGGCCCCTTGCGAAGGGATGTAGAACATTATTTTATTTCTATGTAAATTTACCCAGGTTGCGAATCCATGGCCCATATCTTGCCAATATGCGTTTTGTGGAAAGATCGACTAATGTCTTCGAACTCTCGACTCACAAGCTACCTCATTTCGACCGTTGACCATTGACAGCAGTAACGTGATGTTGCGGGACTTCCCGCGACCGCGAGCCGTTATTTCGCACAACTATAGTCCGTTGGAGCTTGATCTGTCGACTTCTAAAAAAAAGGCCACGGCGGTAGAATAAGGCATGCCCCACATTTCGTGATCCTTATACCGCCATCAGTGCATTTTCTCTCATTAGGCGAGGATGGTAGACGACGTGGTCACAAAGACGACATTGGGTTACGGAGGAATTTACAATGAATTTGAATTTTATTTTGTTTAGAAATTGTCGCTGAGCGTAATCGCTATAAAGTTTCTGTCAAATTTCAAATAAAAAATTGTAAAAATCCGATGACGAGATGGAACTATAGTAAAACTATAAATATTAGATAAAATGCTAATTGATTTCGCGGAATCGTTTGAATTTGAGAGCCTCAAAAACCTGGAAATAAATATTGGGCGGTTTCTGTAGGCGTGGCAAGTAGGATAAGCTAAGTCATGCCTATGACGTAACCAGCATAACTCAAAAGTCCTTTTATTTAACTGGATCTTAAAATTTGTATTGGCAAGCAAGGACGACTCTACCGTTACATAGGAGTGATCGGACACTTCGAATTCCACGTAGACACCGTGATCGTCCGCGATCGACTGCAAGGCTACTCTTATAAATACAACTGTACTCAAATCAAATAGGCCTAAAGTAAATATATTTTGAGATGTAGACCTATTTTCAAAATTGCCCAATAATGCCGTCAACTATTCATTTCTGAAGAGCACCTCGATAAATTATTCAAGACTGATGAAGCAGAGTGAATTAAAATGAACAGCATCTTTATGATGGTTGATGCTTCGCAATTTCCAAAATTAGAAGTTGAAGTAGCTATGTTTATGTTCCGCATGCAACATATATATTGGGTATATACTCTACACGTAACCTCCATATTCGAATGCTATTCTGCTGTAAGCATATAGCCTACATATAGAATGACTATAAGTAGATGCATGGGCTACTCGCTTTACTCTACAAGGCCAGGGAGTATAATAAAATTCCAATCTGTAGGCTACGGAGTGCGGGAGGCAGTGGCTGTGATAACGATTCGGACTATGAACCAGAACTAAGACTGGTATCGCGTATAAGCAAGTATTGGGCTCACGTGCATCGGTGCATGATCTTTTTATTCTTTTTATTTTATTTGGAATTTATGGCGTTTTCACCTACTAAGGTCATATACGCCAGGTCGATGCTCACGGTATATACGTGTCAATACTTCCGGCTTATAGCCTTGATCACAATACAATCACGGCTCTCCGCACTTTCGCGAAACCGACTGCCAAGTAGGGAAGGAACGGATACCAATTTTAAAGTCTTCGATTTGACTCGGTCGGGAATTTAACCCGTAACCACCCGATCAGAAGGCGGACAGTCTAAAGCACTCGGCCAACTGAATTCGGTCGGTGCAAGATCTGATCAGTTGAAGACGCCATTAATTCAAAACAACAACAGCAGCACAGCAACAACAACAAGGTGGCATTTAAACATCGTAGAATTTGTGCTGATTATACCTGAGTTCATATTGAGCAGCTTGCTATACATGCAATATTGTCTCAACTCGCTAACATATGCGGTGCTAAGCCTACTTTGGCTTTTAGTACGATTTTGTTAAGCCAATACTGTGCGGTGACTGCAATGGCTGGTTCACCGAAACCTGATGAAAGGTCATAGAACATACAAGCATACATCATCATTTGGAAACAATGCACAAAGTTGTTGTAATCCGATTATATAGTCATTCACATTGATGAAGTTATGCACACAACAAATCATGATGAATCGTATGCATTTAAGTCATTTAGTATCATCAGGTTCTTTAAATCACTCGTCACGAGATTCACGAGTTAAAACTTATAATGCTTACGGAGGACCTTCCGCCTGTCATTGATTTGGTCAGATTTGCAATCCAAAGTGGATAAATTATTTAGATGTTTGTGCGGCAGTTGGCCTAAATTCCCATCAGGTTTTCAAGATTCCTCCACTTGCAGTTTAATTCATGATAGCATCAAGACGAAAACATGTATAGTTTATCAATAGGATCAAAATTCCTCTTATATACTTACAGCTACAATGTCGAGGATAAAATATAGCGCGTGCGTGGCACTTAGTTACTGGGCAAAATAAGAATCCCCGTCGTACTAGACGCAACTATGCCGGGTCATTATCGGTCAGCCTTTGCAGCCGGCAGTAACGAGGTATATGTTTTTTTTCACTAGCAAAACACTTTTTTGTACTAACCGTTACGACATGAAACAGAACGCCCGCTATATATTTATTTAATCCTCCAGTGATTTGCAGCGCTGTTCTGGTAAATTTTTTCGCAACGCATGAGATTGTAGTCGTAATGCATTTATCAAATTAGCGTTGACCGAATTACTTGATTGTTCTATTGCGCCGCACGTATTATCGGGTTACACTGAATGTACGGAGTAGAAGCTTTACGAGTTTGCAATGTTACGTTGTTGTAGTGAGCATTAATTTAGCAAATGCCTAAGTTCTATGAAGGCTGCTGAATTGCACGACAAAACCAGCGACTGACCCTTGGAGTTGGCGGTGTCGCTTGTGATGACCGTCCGTAGGGAATCGGGAGCGAGTAGAAGTTGAATTTGCAACTTTTATACGTATAGAAAACGTGATTGATCAGCTCATTTTATCAGGAACCTCTCGCATTAACGTGAATATACATTACACATTTACACGTGCCAAAGTGCAATTATACCCTTTATAGTCTCATTCACGTCAATTTCATCGTACCAAGAAGAATGTAGCCATAGCGATAGAAATTTTAATATGATTTTGTTCAATTAGATAAGATCATATTGAACCTTGAGCTTTAAAGCCACTGCGAAAAATCTATACTCATCCAGTTAGCCGTAAATGGACATGGGCAAAAGAATTTAATAAGTGATACAGAGGTCACGTCACGGGGATCTTGCAGCTCTAGTGGGGATATCGGTGGGGCACTATAGAGCTGTAGGGATCGGAGGTGTAGCAGAACAAGACCATGAAATGGATGATTGGATGATGAAATAAGTAATCTTTTCGAAATTGATACGTGACATGCACCGAGTCAATATGCGAGGAAAGTAGACCTACCTACGATAGGTATCTATTGCATGCTGCGTGTTGCCATACAGACACACAGAGTAGCATAATGATATCAAATAACAATGGCACATTAGCACCAAAAAGCAGAATCTAGGGACTAATGAAATCAAATAACAAGGCCATACAACTGATACAAGTTTAGGCCTATACGCCCCATCAAATAAAGCAGAATTTAGCACCGAAACTCCAAGTATGCAAGTAAGCAATTTTAGGACTAGGGAGTATCAAAAGACGAAATAGCTAATCCTACGGTTAAATAGAAGTTCGTGAGAGTATAAGCTGCTCTCACTTTTAACATTACATTATATTGGAGGTGGGGCGTATAGGCCTAATACGCTCAAAACGTAAGTTCTCGATGGAGGGATTTGGCTGCGGTGACGTACCTTTGCCTTTCAAACTTTTGGAAGGCCGATTTTTCAATTTACTCAACTGGCAGGCTGTGGTGAACTATATTGCAGTAGTGACGAATGAAATTTTGGGGGAATTCGCTACTGTTTTGTGTAAATACTCATAACCATATTTCATACAGGATACTACCTTAATTAACTCTTAGCGTTTATAGGGTAGTTAACGTACCATTTACGGGAAACAATCATTTTGCTGGAAGGTATGACGTTAATATTATATTACTGTATATGACTTATAGACAATTAATTGTTGGATCCTTAAACGATGGCGACAGGTCAGTTTCTCCATAGTGACACCTAACGGGATAAGATACTAGATATTGATCCCTCTGTAAGATATCGCTTGAATAACATAACGGAAAAGAACAATTTATCATTATTATTTCCAATTGAAAATGTGTCTTTCACTAATTAAATATGTGCGGAAATCGTCCACGATAGCAGTCTAAAGCATGCCCCGCATACACACTGTACAGTGTACTACCTGTACCTACCTCAGCCTGCTTGAAAATTAAATCTGGCTCGCTGATACGTGCTCCACAAAGAGCAAACCTTCTCTACTATAATACGTCATTCAGGCAATATTACTCGAGATTTATTTATAGATTAACACAGCCTGCAACGTCAGACTTAATATCCACTGTATCCGGAAGGCCGTAACTGCGTCTGTTACCTCCGCTAAGACGTTATAACTTTTGACTACCCCATGGGATGAATTGTTGCAACCAAAATCAAACATATCACAGCTTTGCGTGAATTTTTAAACATTCCGATACGGATATTCGATATCGACGCAAAAATCGAGAACGGATTAAAAAAATTGCAATGTGAAATTCCTGGGAAACAGTTAATAGCATTAAAAAAGCTACTTAGGCTGCACTATACTTATAAAAAAGTTGCACAAAAAATGCTCCGCTCATATTCATAATTCATAACCGTCTACCGTGAAGCGACATTAGCGACAAAGCACCCTTATTGTCTGCGCCTGGTGTGGTAATTATGATATCAGGGGCTTCTGGCGACTAATGAGGGAAATTCAAAAGTTGGCTGGCGGCACAAGTAAAATATTATTTAGCACGGTATAGTTCGACACCTCACAAGATGCGATACGTGTTCTGTACATCCATAGGCCTAGCAACATCCACAACAAGAACAAAAACATGCTTCATCGTAAAATGCCCTTGTGCTGGTGATACGGACTTAGTTCTTAGATTATAATCTTACACGCTCACGCGTTCTTACTTGATGCTGTTTGCCATTCTATTGCTGTAGTCGCCTTTCAGTAAATAAAAGCATTGGAAACATTGCACTAAAGGTAATCTCATCTCTCAACTGCGATACGGACCTACTGCGCAATCTTTGCGCGTTTCAGAATCTTCGCATAGATACTCAACTTTCTGCTTTTGAAATAAATACTCCCGGGATTCACCATTTACTCATCCATCTTTTCCTGATAATTCCTGATATTGATATACTTTCCTGTATATTTATATAAAAGCGTATACTTTTTTATATCGCAGCCGTCATGTACTAGATCTATATGTCAGTCATGGAATCACACGCGGATGGAATGCTACCCGTCTCATATCCTCATACCTTATGAAACGACGATTTAGCTGCGGTGGGTATTTAAGCATGACTGCGCAGCACTTACTTTAAGACTATGAGGAAGTTGGCACTTTCAAACGCACGGTCACCCTCTTGCTTTTTAATCTATGTCTAGAAATATAAACTATCTCTGGCTTATCTATGTTTTTAAAGGGTTTCATGTTGTATCAATGGTAATCGTGAGAATATACCAAACATGGCGTCGTTGGTAATATCTTCCACGCACTAACTCTCTGATATTACAGGTTGCTATTTTTATATTCATGATATATGGAATATTACAAAGCATCAAAGCAACATTTTTATAAGGAGTAACAGTTATCGGTACCAACAACACCCTCGTTTAACAATATGAAAGCTGGCTTAAAATGCCTCAATTCAAAGCGGTAAGGTCACGGAAGTCAGCAAGCCTGTAATTTGTGTTCATTTTTGTGAATTATTTCACCAAGATAGATTAAAAAATTGAAAAACCGCGATAGCCTTAGGATGACATGCATGAACAACACCTGCCTCTGTGAATTTACGAACGAGGAGATTATGTTCTTGTCCAGACTACAGAGACACCTAAAATAAAAATGCTTCTGGGTGGCTTTTGTGACATTTTTACGAGCGAGAATTTTTGTAGGTCACCGTAATCGCAGGGTCGTTAGTCATTTCACACAGAGATTATCATTACATGCTCAGTCAAACCAACCCATTTTTATCATTCCTGTGTTGTTGTTATTGACTATCATTTTCTTCACTGCGTAAGTTCACATAGGAATAAAATAGATGGATGAGGAGAAAATCACTTTCATACACAAATTACAAATGAGAATGAGCAAATGGCAACTACAGTTGAGGCAACAATCAACCCGGCCGAGTTGGCCGAGTGGTTTACCTAGACTATCCGCCTTATGATCGGGAGGTTCCGGTTTCGATTCCCGACCAAGTCAAACCAAAGACTTTAAAATTGACATCGATTCCTTTTCTGCTTGGCAGTGAGTATCGGGGGAGTACGGAGTCCTGTGGTTGTGATAGCGCGCAGAGGTGTTGGCACGTGTACTGTAAGCATTGATATGGCGTACATGACCTTACTAGTTGAAAACGCCATAAATTCAATAACAACCCGACATTCACGTTTTAATTCCAGGCAAAATAGTAACCTATTAGATATTAAATAAGTTTAGCCGTGTATTGTCGATTTTCACCTGATGAATTAGCGGCGTTTCCCCGTTCTTAGGATAGTAGGTTAAAATTATGGAAAAGGAGAGGAGGAAAATATCATTAACTGAAAAAAACTTTATATGTATGTTCGCGAGTGTACGCGTGCGGCCGCGTGTGCCCACGCGTTCGCGCTTGCCTGTCCGTATCGGGGGGCATGTGTGCGAGTGAGCGCGTGCCGGTGTCCGTGCGCTTGCGCGCTAGTGTCCGTTTATGTATATGTGTGTGTATCAAATAATGGAGCCGATCCCATACGTTCACGTTTTTACAGAAAATACTTGAGGATATAAGATACGAAGCGGGCAAAAAGTCGTCACTCAAATATCGTATCTCAGAATAATAGAGAGAATGTATGTCATGGTTGTTGACTTGCCCTTATCAAAATGCATATAATACTACACTATTGTGGGTTGTTTGACAGATGATATTCTGTTGGACAACCAAATCACGCTTTGTCATAATCACAATATTTACCATGTACAGCTAAACTTGCACCTTATCTCATGCACGACGTTGATAAGTTATCGAAACGCAAGATATACCAATACTCTGGTCAAAGTTGTCTTGTTTAAAATATGTATGCGACAGCCTATGCTATCGTGATTGAAAAGTAGAATAGTTTTAACATTATATCAACTGGTTATCGAGCTCAATATTTTGACTTTTCTGACGGATTTGCCTCTACGTTGAGCTGAACGCATAAATGACCTGCATTTACATTTTCCCTTGTGATGAGAGACTGCACTACACGGCAATCAAAACACTGACTGGTCATGACTGCTTGTGACATCCCTCGCCAAACTGCGAATTCACTGTAAGTTATAATATTATCGGTTTTACTACAAGGTGATTACACGTATGACGTATCCCTCGTGGTCATTCACAAGCCTGCGATATTAAAGATTCCCAAAGAAAGGCGCAACATCACAAATAACGCATTTATTCTCAAAATTGTGTTTATGCGTCGGAGATTGTGATCTCAAAACGATTATACTTTCCAAAAACAGAATTGCAGCACAATAATGACATGATTGCGAGGACCGTGGGCTTCAAGTCTTAGGCCAAATCGCAAAAGATATTATCAAGCTCAATCCTTTATAGAAATGCCAAGCTGTAAAAGGGAGAAGATGCACAAAGTATATAAGCTACCTGAATTTTCACCTCAATACAATATATATCCGCAGAAATTTGAAGTGTAGTAGGTACAGTAGGTACCAATTCCTTATCTTATCCCTGTTCTGCTTGGTTTTTGGTTTCCGAATATATCCTTCAAGCTTTATTATAAGCGTCAAGTTATCAAGTCTCGTCTTCTGCGGTAGCAAACAATGTCGCTAGTTGCACGCTAATACAAATATTTGCCTATAGAGCTACATATAGAATAGTAATATGCACTGATCTTGACAAAGTATTCATGTATTTGATATTACTGCTATCGATCTCCTTATACTTGTCCCTTTATAACTTTTCCTAACGCACGGGCTCTCACCAACATGGCGTAACTGATGCCTCCAGTTTATAGCTGAGAACGTTGTTGCAGGTATAGCTTACAAGCCCTCAGCACTCCCCCCAAGTCACTGAATGCTAATCAAGAGCGTCGGATATCAATTTTGTAATCAGTGGGTTATTTGCCTGATAATCACACAATATGCATCACTTGTAGGTTGTTGTTGGTGCTACTGAATGGCGTTTACAGCTACTTAGGTCGTGTACGCCGGGGCGATGCCTGCCTGTAAACACATCAGCCCTCGGCACTTCCCCGATAAGTATACGTCAGAGTAACCCCCTGGCTTACTCGTGGCGTATGTCTTGAACGGGTAGCTCTGTTATATGCATTGATTCTTCACAAAATACTGAGTTTTACATTAGAGCGTATGACGAAGAATTCGACCGCACGGATATCATCATCGATTTTATGCCTAGCAAGCATTTCCTCTTTTGTCTAAGCAAATTTAGCTACAGATGGCTACCATAAAGTATTGTAAGTGCAGCGGCGCAAACTTGTGGATTTGGCAGGATTAGCATACGTCAATTAGAATACAACTGGTTGCATGGAGAAGGCTATTTAAAGGCCTTGGGTTTCAGCCCCGGCCTAGATACGGATCGCATAATTAAACTGTGCTAACTATAAATATTTTGAATTCTTTGCAGGTTTGGCCGAGCGCCAATTTAATATTTGGATGATGGCTTGATTATGATATTCTGATGCTATTATCGAAAATACATTTCAGTCATTTGTGAACATCACCACAACATCTACTAATTCTATTATCGTGATTGGAATTTATCAACCCATATTATTGATCGCATTAAGCGGATGAATATTGCCGCTGATCTGAAAGTCATTAAGCACATTTGCTCCAAATTTCAAATTAATCAATCAATCAACCAATGCAACCAAAGCCACAATTCAAATGATATCAAAGAACATGGGTAACCGCAGGCCTGCATGTGCCCACGAACTATAGCTATAACGCTCAATCATGAACTGGAGCTTAATTTTTGTACATAACGGCTTTCAACAATATATTCCCACAAATGTGTCCGGGTAGCACTAAATTGCGGACCAAGAGAACCACAGAACGCGTGGAATTGCCGATATTAAACGGCGGACCACGGAACTAGGAATTTCTGCGGGCCGCCCCTACTTAGCCTCAGGGCTACGTTCGCTCCTTTCGTCGATCACTCTGCGACAATTAAACTATCACCTCATCAACAAACCGGGCCGTAACCTTATCAGTAACTCGTCTGAAAGTTTTTATGCGATTACATTGCGCCGTTTAGTATCGATCCGTATTAGTCTGCTCTGGCTCTACCTTTTAGTATCACCCAATATCTCCTCGTAAAGAAGATCACGACAGGTACTGATACTGAATTGTGCGGCATAGTCATCGCCTCACGAATGAGTCACGATACACGAACATTGCGCACGCGCCAGCATGAGTGTATATGCCGATAAAACCTACAATATTATAAATATAACATGTTGGTTTTCAAATTCAAAAGCATTAAATCCTGATCAGTATCAGAGGCAATCACGCGCAAGCTAAGTTAACAGTTGGTCAATGACGACACAATACCCTGGTTTATATTCCATTTTAAGACATGAACGTATAATTACGAGCATATACGCTTAGATTGATGTATATTTTCTTTGCATCACAACATTTCATGGAACGAGCTTAAGTAACAACGGAAATCCTACCGTGAACAAATTTGATTCATATCACGCCAGCATTGACGCAAGACTTAGGGGTGACAACCACAAAATTTCTAAAATTCTCTTAAGAACTATGTAAACTATTTATTCATCCTTACCATTATTCTATCCCAGCCTTGTTCCATTAGCTCAGGCTACGGATATCAGTACTCGACTGTGCTCAAGGGACTTACTGAAACTTCTATATATCCATAGGATTAGTCATTGCCTGGTCCTACAATCGTTTCTCGGTAATCACTACACTGCTTCTTACATATTTGGACATTCGGTCCTAACTTCTGCATGTTCTGATGATTTTATGCCCTTGTTATTTGATTTCATTAGGTCCTAAATTCTGCTTTTTTGAATTTAGTCCTGTAGTGATATTTGATTTCATTAGGCTGTTTTTGGTGCCTGCATGCTATTTTTATTCGATATCGTTAGGCCCTACGTCATTATACATTTTCTTGTACTGTGTTCAAGTCAACATGCTCTAGATTCCTATCGTGGGTGCTTCTCTCGCACCGTCGTCATCAAACAGGTGAGTTGTCTTCCTTGAAAAGCATCTACACAATGCATTTAAATGTAACCAGACAATGGTTAATGTACGCCTGCTTTTAGTACGACGCTCGCCACCGGCAATAGATTTACCCTGCGAAGTACAAAGTTGCTAGTCCGGCGGTAATATACGGACGAATTGTTTGGGCGTACATTTACTAAAGTGTATGGTAACCGCAATACTGTGTTTGCCGAAAGTCATATAAATACGCATTTTACGCTCATCACTTTTCCAACTTACAGTATACTAAATTCTGTAAGGGTACCGTTTTGGTAGACCTACAGTATGATGCATCAAATAGTTCCGCAATATGCTGCTGGTCATCAACTAAGTCATACTAAGCCTAGTGAGCAAAATTTCCCAAAGAAATCGCTAGACGACGTTAAAACTATCATAACAATATCAATCTACAGTAACTCGCTATCGTCAGTGATCGTGCGTCGTCTACTATGAATAAATATATTGATAGAATATATATATTTTTATATACGATCACGATTAAAGATCTACCGCGAAAGGAACGATTCATTAACGTATATAAAGCAACTTATCGTCAAGCATTCCTCACATATCTAGGCCAACTTATAGTCTCGGTTAATTACTGTATATCACTAATCCGCTTCTAATCTACTCAATTACGGTATGTTTACAAATCTATTTTGATATAAGCGTGTCAGATGGCGGCGTTATACAATAAATTTACTAATTCGACACGTATCTGAAGCAAACAGACTAAGAAGGGTAAGGTCAACATTTCACTAATTTATATTATATTTGTGGAGGCCTTATTTGTTACTTTATAACTTTATTACTATTTGGATCGTCCGCCATCGGCTCCATTATTTTTCGTTTATAACTCAAGAGATATAGCCTACTGGGCGGAACGGTGTCAAAGCTGGTTTGCAGACGTTTGAGACTAATGGAGATGAACATGGCTACTTCGTTTCCTATCTTTCCTCGAAATATTCTCAGAAGAGGATTGGCTTGCTAGCGGCCATTAAACTAGTAGGGGAAAAGCATCGCGATAACCTACGCACAGCTAATACGAGTTCAATTCTGGAAACGAATCCTTCTGAAATGCAAACATTTACTCGGCTGCGTTACGACGTGATCAACCGAGCACCTCAAGAGTGCGGACCACCCTGCTTTGCCGATATACCGACAGACTATATAGCAAATAATGTGCTTCGAAATTTTCTGACTGCGCGGGTTGTCTTGAACTCGATTAAACAGAGCATAGTTTGAATTTCTAATAGTCGTTCCTATACTGCTGCAATTAAAATGCAGCAACGGCGCTTGAATTCCAATCACAATCTATCGAACGTACGAATCTATTCGTGTTCTACCGGTTCACAACATCACGAATGTAACCAACCGCAACGTGAACTGCGACTACGGTTCTTCCTCGCTCCCTCCATTTTGAGTAGAGCGGATAGCTCTTATATGGTATCGCGACGTGCTGTTACAGTACCTTCAGCGTTTGACCGGCTGCGAAGAGGCTGTGGCTGATGACACTTACCCTTAACACACAACGTCACATGCTCGCATTATATGTCTACTTTATGGTGTTTTGAATAGACATCTTAGACAAATTCTATAAAGATTAAGCGGGAAGCTGCGAAAGACCTCGTTGTGTCGTTGTCGGTATTCGATCTTGTAACCTAACGGTTTTGTGACTGACGACCTTGCCATAAGCCCATAACTATAAGCCGTGACTACCAAAAATAAACTAGGAATACCAATTCCTCTATACATAATCTTGATACTTTTTCCACCGATCTGCGGCGGCTTAACCTAAATCTTTCTTATCGCGATGTATACATGAGATAATATTTCTATATACACGCGGTTTTACCGGTTGACGATAAAGTGACGGCCTTCAACGAAATAACAACGACGGAAAAAATTCGTCACTTTGCTTGTATCGAGCGGTTAGGTCTAATTGGTCGATATATATCTCTGACATAACACGTTTTAAAATCATTTCTCCCGCTCAAATGCCGCTTTGCGATACAGTTGGATTTATTTGAGCTAAAATCCATCGAGTTTTTCTGGTTGGCCTAAATTCTAATCCAAATGCCTCAGGCATCGGATTGAGGCGACTCTCAGAGTTTTTTTTAATTCAGTTGTTGGTTGCTACTTTATAGATTTAGTTCCAACATGTGATGTTCCTCAGAAATAATCTGAAATATGCGCAGCGCCCGAGCAACGCCCAACTGATCGCTTGCACTACGCGGCTTCCAAGTCTAGAACCAACAAACATTGTGAGGTCAAAAGACAGTTATACTGTTCCAAAAGATGTCGATGCAGTGAGGAGGAAAATGCGTGCAAGCTATACTTATTATGATATCACGCTACATCTTTTATTGTAAACGCCGAGATGCTGACCGTACTAACATCGATACCCGTGCTTCTGAGCACCGTGGTTGGCATAAGCTGCATAAATAGTTAAATAGTAGTGGTGGGGAGAAAATTTGGCGTGAAAAAACAACAATCCATAAATCCAAAACTTCATATCGCCATGTGTTCACCAGGCTGCCTTTTAATTTAACTGCGGCAACGTCAACATAATATGCTTTTCTTATCGCTTACAGAATCCAATCCCCCTTCGACGAGGGTGGTGCTAATGGCAATGGTTATAGTGTCGTCAATGTGGAGATGCAGCCAAAAGAACGTTGTGTACCCCTGGCCTATCTCGCTATATTGCCGAGGTGTAACGTGCAACCACATGTGACTAGCGAAGCGGAAATACTTCCAGATGCGTAACTGCAGGATCTATAAATGACACTCGATACGTCCAGTTAGTCCTGAATCAGGAATAGCTGATAGCTCTCCACGAGCAATGTAGTACAGTCTACTCTACTCCATTAGTCATTGGTCTGTGAAAAAACATCGCGCATTGTTCCATATATCTTAACTCATGAAAGGAGACTTGACTTGAGTAAGAATATGTTCACATGTTATTAATTCTTATATATATATTTCAAATTACCACGCTCCCGTACACAATTGAAATTTCGCATTAGTAACAGCGGTGCCATAAATGTAACCTTATGGAAATTGTGTACTGTCATTGCATGATGTGTTAAAATTTTATTTAGTTATATATATATAATATATATATATATACTATTAGCTACCCGGTTTCACATTTGAAATCTGACAAAACGTGCGATTTTCGTGCAGCTGACTATAGAGTACAGCAACTGGTACATGAGGTCCGTGTGGACAATGATTACACACTCGATTTAAAGCGTGGAGTTTATTAACTGCTGAAACCCAATCACTTCAACAGATGCTCTTTCATTTGCTAAGTACAAAATTGCGACGAAACTATTCCATTTCATTATCGATCGATTTGCGATTCCATTCACTAACGGCTCTGTTTGCCCGAGCGCTACTGCTTTAGCTTAAGTCTACTTCCCGTCAACGTCAACTGCAGATATATATGCAAATGAGATAATCACCTAATACCGAATGACTACAAATGTTTAAGCCATGAAAGCCATGGATATATTCTGTCAAAATTGTTGGAAAAAGATACGAAAATACTCGTTGATAATAAAGCGTCATGATTCCCGCGTGTGGTCATTGCCATGACTTTTGGAATTTGGATCAACACTGTCTTGCAACAACATTGTCGCACGACGGATAGTGGAAACACGAAAAACTTTCCATGCCTATAGCACCATATTATAGCCTACTGTGTTAATCGGCTAAGACAGCTTGCGACGTGTGTAGCCTATATTTCGAATTCCGGAAGAGTTGATTCCAAGAAGGACACACCTACTGTATAGTGAACCCAGAACGGAGCAAATTTTTAAAAATATAGGCTAGTAAGAAGCTGCTCAGATACATGAATAAATAAATGAACCACGAGTGAAATGTAAATCGTGAGGCCTGTTGGCGAACTATATGCACTTCAATTTCAACGTCAGCGATGGGAGAGATTTCCAGACATCTATTTTAAACATTGCGGCAGCAATGCCGGGTGCGATTCCTAACCGAGTCTCACCAAACACACTTAAATTCGTAACTGTCCCTCGAACAGGCCTACTGATTGGCACGCTGGCAGTCGCTAGCATGCATGCTATATCAAGCATGGGCAGAACATTGACAGAAAATACGGTAAGCACCGATAACACAGAACGATTTTATCTCAACGTTATGGTACTGTACTAACGGGATCGTCTCCCGACTAAGTCACGCAACAGATTGATATATCCGTTGGTCTCATGCGATTCAGCAGGGTTTTGAGGGAGTGCGGAGGACGGGGTCGTTACAGTACGCCTTACAATAATTGACAACACATATCTAAAACTGCAATATCGTACCGTTAATCTATCATCTTAATCAGACTGAGCACATACTTGTTTACAGCAATTATCCTGTCGCAAAAGGATTACTAAAGTGGAAGATCTAAGCAATTTTGAGAAGTCACGTATGAGTGATGACAGGTATATTAATGTGCATCCTTTTATCTATTAGAAATTGACGATCACGCTGACGATTGTCATAAAGCATCTGACCGTTGAAGTAGCTCGTGATAAATCAACCGTATTTCAAGCTGCAAATTGCGAACCATCGACATCTGCTCACTTAACAAAAAGCTAATCTTATCGTACGTAATAAAATTGGTTGCCGCTGTTGTATGGGAATGCTCAAATGCTCGTGAAATCGATATATATACACTATGATAAGTAGTCACTCCGTTACACCAAATTCACATACTCTTCAATTTTTGTTGTTTATGAAACAATAAACGCTTTGATCTGCCGTGTCTGGCGTGGGCGCGTCGGGCGTGGGTTTTCGCGCCATCTCAAGTGGGTTCTCGCGCCCAGTGCGGCATGCGAGTGCGGTGCAGAAGAGCAAACCGCAGACCATGTCATCCATTCATGTGCAATGTATAAGTCGCCCAATGGAGTGACTGGTCTGAAGAACCCGGACGAGGCCACCAAGCTGTGGCTGCTGTGCAGCTGTCTTGACGTCTAGTCCGAAATACAAATATAAAGCCAACGGAGACAAGAAACGCTTTCTGAGTATATTTCTGAGTATATATATATGTTAATTTAACTAGGACGAGTACACCTTTTACAACTATACTCAATATACCTGACGCAATACCAGATCGTTTCGTCTACTCTAATCTGATTCTTTACTGATAAAAGTTTTCAAAAGGTCCTTGAACCTACATGCAGGACATCGCTTGTATCGATAGCTATGACAAATTTCCTATGGGTTTGGGAGTTTCACTCAACGCGTGTGGGTTGAAAACGATTTTCAATATACTTGACGACACAATACGCGCTACGTCTCTCATCGCGTTAGATTCCTACAAACTCTGGATTAAAGCTAAATCTGACAACGACTCACAAAATCGCGACATTTCCAGCGATAGTGCGTTCGCAATGATGTAATAGTGACGGTTGCTCTAGCATGAAAACTCGGGGAGACTAAGAAATTTGGGGAAGACTTGGAATGATTGACGGTTGTTCCTCGAATACACCTGCTTTTTGGACTATTATAGGATATACGTCAAATTGAGGACGGCAGGCTGATTGAGGGGAAGGCGAAATTCGGGGCCATATGTAACCACTACGACTACAGCGTCTTATATGTCCTCTGTATAACTATCACTGTATAATACATTGCTTAAAACCACACTGTACACTTAGAATAACTAGAACTGTGTAATGCAATGTTTAATCCTTTAACCGGCACTGCACATTGTGTGTAAGCACTATATAATGTATGGTTTTCAGCTTCAACACTATAGGCTACACTGATGTCGATTATATAAACCGTACAGTACTTTGATTACTGCTTCCGAGCAATCTTATCGCGTTCTTATGCCTGGTGAAAAAGGAAATGTCATTTAACTATACCACCAATCAAGATCCATCCACCAGTGTAACCTGATCATCTGAAATGTCACACACAATGAGAAGGGAACAATACGCTTTTTCATTTTTTTGGCTTCTAGATATCACAAGAACGTACTCTTAAAGCTGTAATGGAAGTTGTTGCTCATTGTCTTGCGAACCTAATAATGGAAGTCCAAACCGAATCTGTGCTATATTTAACCTATTCCATAACATAGGCTTAGTATATACAGCAATAAAAGTCCAGCATCAAAAAAACAAACTTTCTACAGCCCTTTCATCAGCTCGACTGGGATATCAACAATAAAAACAACAGGCAGATGAAGCGACTAGCTACGATTGTGATGAATAACCAGTAAAGACATAATGTAGTCGTAGAGTGTTCGTTTAAAGCAGTGAGTACCTAATCCTATTTAATGCCTTACCTCAAGCCAGCTTACAACCTAATTAGCTTACACGAGGACAAGAGAAGGATATAATGCATCATGTCAATAGCTTCAGAAGCAATTCTAGCTGCTACCCATCGTCATCGTACTAGTCTGATCTTTTCTCCTCGCATTGAGCCTATACACACGAGCTAACGTACTCCCTCTACGTATAGTCCCGAACCATATGATAATGATGCGCAGAGAACGGCGACAGCGTCGCATATATAGATCGGTCGTTTCGACCGTCCTTTTTTCGGATGCTTTGCGGCTTTGATAACACATTGTTACGATTGGTCAATGCGGAGAATCAAATGTCAGAGAAAGGATTAAGTGGTTTGGATCAGATTTGAATTGCAAATTTTCAAAATAGGATCTCTTGAATTTGTCACCCGTGAATTTGTACATCATGAAGTAGTCTAGATGTTACAATCCTCGATACTCAATATTTTTGATCAACTGCTGTAATCCTAATTATGTATTCTGTTTATGTCGCTTTGGCCCCATTCAGTACCCGTCCACGGCGTCTACGGCGTCTATGCCGCATTTGTTACATGTTGAATGAAAACACTGAGCCGATAGCGAAATACTGTAACTGCGTGAATGGGGATAGTTTGCAAGACCGCAACCAATGGCGCAAACACACTTTATCAATGCCAAGTCCGAAGTATACGGTATAAGGTCTTCTGCTGGAAAAGCGATAGGTTGCAGGATCGAATCCCAACCGCACCATACCAAACATGTGGCACGCAAGGGCATTATTCCACATACTGTCGCCTATCCCAAACCCTTGCACGTGCGGCGAGTGCGAATAGAGGAGCACCCGGCGTAAAGCCACAACCAAAACGTTTACTGGCACATTCGCTATGGCGCGTCAAATATGGAAGGCCGGAATAGAAAAGATGTTAACCATATAGCCTGTATACAAGATTGCGTGGAATTTTGACCTGTCGGTTTGCATTCTTACATATATAAACAAATATCACCTTATAAAAAGGCGCATATTCGTGACTCGGTGGAACTAAACACGTCCAATGTTTACACCAAAAACAGCGATCGGAATAATATAGACTGTATGACAATTTTATCAAAAGCAAACAATCTATCTGTGAAGAAGGTTCATTGCCTTCATTAGAAGCGAGAATTGTGAGATAAGAGTGAATATCGACGTGCGTAAAAGGGTGGAACAATTATCAAATGTTGAAGTGGAAAAACGCCTGAATGCCGCGGCGTAATATAATATGCGAAAATTATAGGATTAAGTACTATTGGTATAATGTCATAGGGTACTTCAAATTATCCTAAATTTAAGGCTGTTACCCAGTGATGGAATGCAGCGAATGCGCAAATATGGACAAAACAAACTTAAGCTTTCGCCTTTTCGTGAGACTGCCCATATGGTTAGCAAGAATGCAATAAAATTTTATTTTATGAGAAAAACTAACCGCCTAGATACAGTATATAACATCCTATGGCGTATAATACCAAATTGATCTATGTCAAATAACATCTTGCAGACAAGCAGAAAACGTAGGTCTATTTATATTGACAGCAAAAGAAACAAGCGCAGCTTCCTGTTGGCTTCGCAACTCATCGCATTCAACTCTAATTAACAGTCGCCGTTTGTCCAGACAAGATCCCAATAGCGCTACATCGGATGGTCATCACTGCGGTGGTGTGGAATAGCTTTAACGCCGGGTGCTTGTCACCTGCTTGATCATCGATGAGGCCGTGGGGCTAATTAGGTGCACCGAACTCGCGTGGAATACATGATAGCAATCTAACTCGGCCGTACAACGTACAATGCAGCCTGTGTAATTCGAATCTTCTTTCCTCGCTACGTCACTCATTTAGCGTTACTAGCAAATCAAGATCATCTATGATTTCGGTGCGCTCGCGCTCAATACAAATGCTTGTTACACGACTGATTGATGGGAAAAAAACTATCAACAAAGTGATTTCGATCAATTTGAATAACATGACACATCTGCTATAATCTGCACGTCCGGATTAGCTGAAATAGTGGTCGATTCGCAAGAGACTAAACATATAGCGGAAAGCTATAATGAGCATTTCGTGTGCACACACAAGTTTAACAAAGTCGTTTCTCTTATACTTTGCTGCCTCGTGTTTTTAACAGTGCACTGAGCTACAGGCGGATAACTCTAATAGCCTGCTACATTAATCTTCCCAGTTATCCATTCCATGTTCGTGTTTTTCCCATTCGTCGCGCTTCTCAGGATGGCCTATACGAATGTCTTTCACCCTTATTCGATGTAACATATCATTACATGGACTATCTGAGCGTAAACCCCACACAACATGTTCTATCCTTTCTGAATCAAGTTTAGTCAACAACATTTGAACAACTTAGAATGATGTTACCAATGAAATATAATATCCATCTCGATGTATAACTTCCTTACCAAACCAAACTATTGCAATTCAATTTGGTGTATATGTCACCCTTGTTTGGCTAAACACGGAGTTCAATGTGATACACAAAACGTCCCGAATGAATAGACATCCATAATTGATGAGGGTGACAACTTGCACGGATACCTTTTACTGATGCGAACATATTTTTTCTTCATTAGCACTAACATTCATCGTTCATTCGTGACGTTAGGTAGATTGTTACCCGCTACTAACGTCACATAATACAATCCTGTTGTGAACGATAACACAAAACAAAACTCACTGCTTGACACTTCTTCTCAACTAGAATATACTTCTGCTATCAACAGTCATCAGTCTCGTATACTGCAGTCACCTTAGTAATACGTTGCAACAGGTCACACCGATGATCTTATGACTTTAGTCTGGTGCTAAATGTTTATTGAACACTGGGTGTCGCATTTATGACATGCTGGATACGTATAGCAATCCATCCCTATCTCTATCATTGGGTGGACGCAGTGAATTAAAACCATACCTCCTGATATGGCTGAGGTTTCGTTTGTGCCGGATGCACTGTCTGCCCATACCAGCCCAATGTTCACGGGCTTGGGATCGGTCTTGATAATTGCGAAATTTCAATTTTGATAGTGATCATCCATTTGTATATACACAGACAGAGTATAGAGTGAGGATGTGCTAGATGACGAAGTGTTGAACAATGATTGTCCCTAGCAATATGGTCTGATGTGACCTGTTGCAACAGCAAAATCTTTTAGTTGAAGAAAAAAGAACCTTATATGAAACGGAATCCCCTAAACATCTGGCCAACCACCCAATGTCATTTCAAAGAATTTTCGCAGTCAACTTTAACCTACTAGTTCAGAGAACTGCACTCATCGTTTACAGCTACACTAAGTTCGCAATGGTCCTACCAGGGCAGCGTAAAGCTCTCGCCGGACACAGTCCTCCCGTTAAATACATTTACAAGAACCAGTTGTTTGCAATGTTTACCGGTCACACTCATTCACAGCAACGATATTCTAGGTGACAAAAGTTGATGCATTTCATAACGAAGCAATTGTAAATACGAAGGACACAAAGACTGACCAGACTGACCTCACACATTACTTAGTATTCCCACGAGAATTAATGCATTCGAAAATACAGTCGTGTTTACAATCAGACCTTATGCATATGTTGATCGGGTATAGCGTTTCCAGACGTGTCCAGAATGGATTGGTTTTTTGCAGCAAGTTGACGACGTCAAGATATCCATATAAGTCAACATTCATTATGAATCATATTTAATGAGGTTGCTATACCGGAAAACATGCATAAAACGAATCAACAAGTTTCGCCAAATAAGAAATTATGATGACTTGTCAAACTGGCTGTCATAAGGTGATGATTTTACGCAATTCGAGACAGTAACTCTTCCGTATTGTTGAATAGTCAGCTGTGTTTTTAAATTCTAGATATTTGTCATATATGCCAACGCGGAGGATATAATCGGTTTAAGTTGATGAGTGGAATCTATTGTTATTTCAAATCTAGAACTACATATCATAAAACAGTAGCTCTTATCCTTATGTATACACAGAAGTATGGTTTCAAAAGGCTGTATTTTTAAAAAATAGTTCGGTTTGTGTTTCAAGTATATTTTCTTAAATATTCATTGTTTTACGGTTTTTGTGTCGGTTGTAATGTTGGAACTGCAAGGCAATTGTTAGAAATATTTTGGAAATATCGACAATAACATAGAGAGGATTGTAGAGTGGACTCTATACCCAAAAAACAATAAGTAATTGTTAGTCTTCTCTAAACGCTGGCAAAACCTCAACAAGCTATCTTATTATTCAATCAGATTCACTGTTCCTGTTGTCAGTAATGCTACTTTCGTGTCTCCTGTTGATGCATAGGCGCGACAAATTTCATTTATCTTATGGAAATGTGCACTAAGTACGGAGGATTTCTAGAAATCACTCGAACAAGGACTCTCAGATGTAAGCCTACAGTTGCATATACCAGCACGTAGCCTACTGAATGTCTCGCAAATCAGCATGTTTGTCTGGTATCCTCCATGCTGCACCTTGAGTCATGCTGCCAATGAGATCTGAGCCGACTCCCCTTCCATAAAACGTTTTGGCTCCTTGCTACTCCATACAATATGCTTTTGGTACCTAGTCTGCTTTTGCTACGATCTCTTTACCGTATAAGCGCTGACAACGTGCTAATTGCTCTACTAAGCTTAGCCTTGTAATCAGTCAACAAGACGTTTATAACTTAGGCTACTGATTAGGCTGTGCACGAATGAAGTGAAAAAACTGTCAAGTGTGCAAAATGCACTGTAGATCATATGCTCAATGCGACTGGAATGAAATGGAATTTTGCCGAATGATCAACTTTTTTTGGCGCAGTCAGAGAGGTAGACAACTACACATAGACCTACGTCAAACACGATGTAAAAGTAGTCTATCGAAAATTCCTATATGGAAGTCCTCATAGGGTAGGCTCGCTGCACTAAACTGCAGTGTGTTTCAACTGCAGCTATATAACTGACTTATCCGGGCGAGTTCACAAAGGCGTGTGATGATGATAAAAAGTGGTTTAGCATGGTTACCGACTATACTTAGGCGTATATGCATAGTGCATTGAACCTCCACCGTCAAATACTTTTCTGACCTACAGATTACAGATTGCCAGTCTTCTCCTCAACATTGGCGTCTTCTCCAATCGATCGCGAACGCAAGACGCTAATCATGCACTTACGAAAGACACAAGAACGCTGTAACGGATCGGACTTTCACCTTTCTGGATGGCAAACTTCCACTGCAGCACTGCAACCAGCAAACGCGCAACCTTAGCTAAACCAAAACAAAACTATTGCCTGTCACTTACTGTACTTAAGAATCTTGTACATCAGACGGATCCTCTGCTTTGTGGACAGCTATACTATGATTTACGATTTACTGAGATTTGCAGAAAGTCACTAAGCAAAGGTATTCGATAAATGATCGCAACATAAATACTATATATATACTACTGTCTCTATGAGACAGTGTTATGGAGCGTACATACATGGCACAGTTTGAACAACGGATCTATAGCTCATTCCAGACGCCATAAAATGACGTGACTCGCAAACACAGACCAATCGAGTTTATAAGGCTTGCAGTCTTGCACGGCCCTGGATTCCAACGAATATTCCGCGAATGAGACGAGCGATGGACAATAGTCTAGTAATTCATACTGCACGGTTCAAAAACTTGGACCACTTATAGATTTTCTTTCTATAGCTACCCATGATTGAAATTGCAAATTTATTGTGAAATGGGAACACCCCGCCAGTGCCGGATCAAGTTTTTTTCTGGCAGGCATTTCGAATATCTGACCCGAATATACGATTTTCGTCTATATAGGCTCCTTGGTTTCGTCAGCCAGAGGCCTCACGATGCTTTTAAACTCCCCACCAATAGTCCAATCATGGTTACGTTAACCGTAGCCCTGGAATTGTACTGAAAATTTGGTCTTGATCTTTTATCTCTCATGTTTTAATAAATGTTATCCAGCCAAAATTGGCCAAAATTAACGGTGCAGCGTACGTGTATTGTGAAACGTTCACCTAATCCAATTTATTCCGACTCAAACAAACGATACGAAGTAATATGACATCAGTTTCAAACAGCAATGCAGAAAAGATAGAAAAATTCAAAACTGTTGGTAGACCACCGATTTCTTTGTTCGAATGAGACTGTGTGCTAACGGAAGAGCCTCTCCCTTGTTATTGTATCCGTGCGGAGGTGCACGTCGATTAGGTAATAAAGCCAAAGTAATAATTGTAATAAATCAGTCACCGTCGCGCAGCATTTTCGTCAACCCGTAGAATGCGCGGCCAGATCGAGTACGCTTTACAACAACGTGTAAGGGCGGCGATAGATAACGGAACCAGCGCTCAATTAAGTCCAAATTCACACCTCCACGCTGCACGCAACGTAACAAGAAGTCTGGATGCGAACAGGTTACAGTTGAAAGCCTACCTCAATATCCAATATGGGACAACAAAAAGTATATGGTATGGCCAATAAAGAATTTAAATATCGATTATATGCGAAATGCGAGTGAAACGAATACTGTTTGTTTTGTCTGTAGATATGCGCGGAAAAGGTTGAAAAAGTATTGCTGTCAACGAGTCATCCGCAGTAATAGATGTATTGATGTATTCCATGCTTGCGAACCCTCCGCCGGCATACGCGTCGTACTTCTGCGGTGGTCTCGCCGCCAGTAATACTGATATTACAAAGGCCAAATATAGGATCTAATAGAAAGTTGATCACATATTGATACATATTATCATATTGTCGCATAAAAGCGACCGGACCACATTTCAACAATAAACTCACGGCTGTCTCAATCAAACGACGATAGAGCAAGTGTCCCATACCAACCGTTGAAGGCATGTGTGTGGCATACTGTTCAAAAGTGAGATGTAATCCGGGAGAGAAAACCAGGGAGGGAATGTAACAATTTAAAGCTGGCTTTTTGCCGAAGGAATTATATTCTCGTACATCTCGGTTAGCCCAACCACCATCTCTAGCTCCACCCAACGGCTCCAACGGCCTTTTTGAACGAAATGTAGACACATATATACAGTTAATTTATACACAAATATCCGCTGTTGCATTATAATCTTCATGAAGTATGATATTTGATCTCCCGCTGCGATTAGGGTTGATGAATGAATGAAGCGAATCTAGTAATAGGCAATCATTTAGACCTAGGCAAGGGTCTATACTAGAGGCCTGGCATGAAGTTCCAGGCGATTCCCTTCTCATCTCTCCACCAGACCAATACAGAGTTAAGATTTAACATTTCTGGCAAAGGTCAAAATTCCATTACAAACATTTGAAATGTTGGATAAAAGTTGACGCACGAGATCAATCATCCAGAAGCGACACCTCGCAACGGGTTATTTAAGTGCACGCAGCATAATCAAATCGAAACAGTCATCCATCGTTCATGATTTTTCGCTTTTCTTATAATGAGTGAGGAAAATGATAACGATCACATGGGATTGAACGGAGTGGCTCGTGGCGCATACGTCTAATCGGGAGGTCGCAGGTTCGATTCTCGACCTAGCGAAACAGAGAGTTTATAATTTGGTATCCGCTATACTTGGCCCTGGTAATCAGTGTCGGGGGAGTACGAATGGTTGTGGTTGTGAAAGTGATGGGCAATAAGCCGGAAGTATCGACAAGCATATACTATAAAAGAGCGTATTGACTTGGCGTACATGAACACGTCAAAAATCCAAAGAAACAACAGCAACCCTTACTTTCATTAGCTGTCAGATAACCCATGACTTAACAAAGCAAATCCAGCTCAGCTCTTGCATACCGTAGGATGGTGGAATGCATAGAGATAGGTCAAGTGTATGGAAGGGCACCATAATTTCAGTCGTCAGAATATTTCTGTACATGCTGAATTGATTTTCCACTCTCTCTCTCCAATCAGACAAGGATGTTTCGGCAGTAATATTCAACACCGAGAGGTTGGACTGAGAGCTTCGTATAGCCGACTATCTGGTGACAATTATACCATATCTAATGATAATGAACGAAAAGAGAGTGACAAACAGGTGGGGCTTACATAATGAGAAGAACAAATATGTAAATTGCGCTCAGGTTAACCTATAGGTAGCCTACCGTGTAGTATCAAATTAAATTTATGCCGTCTGTCACAAATATATCTATAGAGCCAGCTATAACATACGAAGCGTCGGAATGAACAAAGGGTTTCTACCTGAAAGTCAATACTGCCACAACTTGTGCTCATCAATCATGAGGACATTGTTCTAAATTCGTCCCAGCGCGCGCTAATCTAATTATCCTCCATCAATCTAAATACTCAATTCCAGAATCAAGTGTGATTAATTTCGTACCAGCGATCACTTGTGCAGAGTGTGTACCCGAAATCCAAACAAAAAGCGCTTGGATGATGGAGCTGGCGACGACACGCACCTTAAGCTTACGTCACATGTGCGACCGCATGCATGCAAGATAAAGCCTGCCATCAGCAAAAACGCAAAACTCTGCAGTGTCGGTAACCATTGCATGCAGGTTGATTGATTTGTTTGATACACGTTGATTGTTGGTTACCTTTTGTGAGTGCACCAGTCTAGGACTGCAGCGGCCAACGTAGTTGAGCTGGAGAAGCGGTGCGATGTGGACGACTGGGAGAGATTTAGCGATTTTAAATACATTTTACCGTTACAAACTCAAAAGTATTTGCCACCACAACACCACGTTTAGGCTAAAATTAAGTCATCTTCACAGTTTAGTCCCAATGACCCCTAGCAAAGAATTTGAACGTGTCTGGGCTACTATACAATAATCAGTATCTTGTTCTTCAGCACGGTTAAACATACAGAGTTAGTCGTCAAATCCTCTAGGAGGTCTAGTGTGCCAAAACTAACAAGCAAACAGGCAATCCACAAAATGATAATAAGAAAACGACAAATCACGTCACTTTACTACAGTGCATAGCCGCAATGACCACGTCTACAACCCTCGGAAGTGCCTTCCACCAGCCTCTTGGCTGAATAGTCATCCGCTTGTTGGCGTTGGCGTTTCGTCATCTTGGTAATATAAATCAAACAAGATGACCAACAACCTATATGCTATAGTCGTATCATGTTCACTCAATATTTCCGGTGTGAAATACGAATAGCTATAGTAATCAGTATAGTCAGTATATAGGCAACAAATTGCAACCAGGTATAAGCTACTTCACTAAGCTGGATTATCGGTATTATAGAATATTCCATGCGTTGGGCACGGGGACAGGGCAAGATGGATAAAACGACAATAATCACCACATCACCCATACCCATACCAATAACGATATACAAGATCTTACGAAGTTTAGCGCTTGCAAGCCTTATCGTAGTAAGGCCACACCAACAAACGACGTGCAACGCATAGACTGTCATCGGTATTATGTTACCCGGCTGATTAGAAACCACACAATGCGCAGATCATTAGTCGGCCTACTGGACGAATAGCCGTGCAAGTACAATACAGCACATAACGGAAGCCTGTTTGCGCAAGGGATATCATGATTATGTGATTATATGGCCCAGGACGATGCGATGTCGAAATCAGAATGTAATCTCATCTGATTACTTCCTATGCTGAAATACTTCGTGTAAACAATCTGTGAACACTGAGATAGTAAATAAATACCACAGCAATCAACACGTCAGTCTGCTGAAAGTGAGTTCCTACTTCTTTACATACGATTCTTTAGCCACTGCAGAACATCTGCGAAATAACTCTTGACGAAGTCCTCTGTCTCATGTTCCAACATGTGAAATGGGTCTTCATAAAACTGAAAAATGCTCGCCATTCAAGAAGCATATATAGTTTCAAAAAAACATGGACCCCTACGGTGGTTACTGTAGCCTAGAAAAACGGTGGCTGTCGATCCATTAAGGCCGGAATGAACGGAAACCGGTAGACTACGAACTGCTGTAGGCCTACTATCGAAAAACCTGTCAAAGTTGTGTTGTTTTTGTTATAATACTGCTTACCGTTTAGCCTATAGGCCCTTGATTGACCGAGGTGATGGAACATTTGTGAAACGTAGACTTATACGGAATCATTACGGTAAAGCATGGGCTTCTGGAGCGTAACACTTACCATGGCCTACTGTAGGTACTTTAAGAACTAAAGTAGGCCATGCACTTACCCTGGACGTGATGTCATTGCTTTTTGCTACTTCGACTAACAGCTTGGAACCGCATATATCAGTGAGGGTGTCCTTTTCGGAATGAGCCACAAAAATCGGCATATCAATATCTGACAAAATTTTGCATGTATCCTCAGTGAGTCTTAAGAGCTGCAGCAATACTTTTGCTCTCACGCCACCCAAATATACCAATGGGTCGTCTTTGTAGTTGTCCACCTGAAACTCGACATGAAGAATAATTAGAAAGGATCAAAGAGTCATTAAATAAACGTACTTGATTTTGATCTCTTGAGAGGGCCGCAAGCTCCAGTTTTATCAAGGGTAAGGTTGGAAACAGAGAGCTCAGTAAATTGCAAAAAAAGACCTATATATAAACAAAATACATAGGCTAACAAAGACATTATCATAATGCCCTCTTGGATAGTTGTCACCAATTTACATTAAGTGATGATGCAAAATCAGGGATATCTAGACTGACTAGATATTCCTATGCAGAATGCTACTGTGCAGATCTACATAATTCGTGTTGCCGTTTGTTTCATTAGAATAGCTATTACTGTAGACGACACTAAGTATGGCTACGTAGATTATTTATTATTCCACAAATCCCAGTCTTATTATGAAGTGTGCCATGGCCAGTCGTGATATAGCTCCCATAGGTAGTACGCTTGCAAACTAAACGGGGGAATTCAGCAAAATGTGACTAGACCAACAATATGGCATAATAATTATTATTAATGAATGATTAACCATAACATGAATTCCATTTGTGATGTAATACGCCAACACCGACCGTACCAGCTGCTTTATCGCACGAACCAATATGAAGTATATATAGGCTACTGACAGGTCTCTGCTACGTGTCACAAGACAAGCCTATCCAGAAAATGTTAGGATTAGATAAAGTGCGACACGATACCAACTTGCCTTGATTGACGTTACAGTTCCTGGAGCCGCCTTGATTAGTGGCGCTGATAATAAAAGCCCATTGACGCAGTCTTTTCTCTCATTTGCTACAGCAATTGCTATGCCCCCGCCCTATTATTGAAATGCAGTGTGATTGTATAACATTTTAGGGTACTATTACTATGACACTTTACCAAGGAATGTCCATACAGGAACAAAGGAACTCCTGGATGTTGATTTCGAACCAAATCAATGTGTTGTAACACATCACGCACGTAAGTTCGGTAATCGTCGATATGTCCTCGCAATCCTTCACTCTCGCCATGACCCACTATAAGCGAGAGAGAGTGAGAGAGATAGTTTCATTGTTTGTTCACAAGGGGCAACAAATATTTGAAAACTTCTAAGTAAATTCTGGTAAGGGCTGGATGGTTCGATTCTCCAATGTAACATAAGTAATCAAAGCCGGCGTCATCCAAAAGTATCAAAGGTATATATGCACAAAGGTTATAGCCTTGAAAGTTCATTTCAAAATTGTAGAAGTTGGTGTTTCATGGCACAACGAAAATACTTGAGAAAATCAACTGAATCAAGGTACATGCCAATCCACAGTAGACACTGTTCAGTAATTTTATGTATTAAGTATTACCATGATCATGAGCGAATGAAAACATTCCCAATTCTTTCATCTTCTCGGCCAATTCTTTTGATCTTCCGCAATGTTCCGCATATCCATGAACATGGAATACCAAGGCTCTGCAATCACAATATCTCTGAAATCGACCGCGATAATGTTATTTATATGGACTCTAGGCCACGGCACAGTGCGCTGAAGTCTTGCGTTGGGACATAAGTACTGTATAAGATTAAAAATATTATATAGAATACAATAAATACTTGACGGGTGTTTCTGGCTTCCAGTATCTACAAAAGAGCCAAGTTCCCTCCGAATTTATTATGTGATCCACTTCCTCGAAGGGTTTGCCGCTAAATGTCCTATGGAGACATGCCGAATCACCTATATAATACATATTTAGTAGAACAGATGGTGGGTTAAATAGTACTAAACGTAAAAACCCTATCAGCGTACCTGAAGATTGCGTAGTCATAATGCTATATCCTGTATAGTGTGTAATCGTTCGAATATTGCCCAATAGCCTATAGGCCTACGTATTTTTGACTGCCTGACCTGCGAAAAGATTTAACACACGTGTACGCACAACAGTCTATATCTTATTTAGTTGTTGGCATCTTGCCAATAACGCATAGACGGCAGGCCTGCTTAAAGCTTACCACTGTATCATATCATCTACGCGTACTTGAAAACTATAGAGATGCGATAATTGTAATTACTTTATCATTTCGCGACGATCATCATTATGAGAATTCATATAGCGCGTCATTTCGTACCCATTGGTAGCCTATATGCCAGGCTACCCAAGCTTTATTCAAACAACATTAAACTGTTAGTATACTGGAAATCAAACATACCGTCGCATGCATTATTATTGATCCGGATAAGCCACAGACTGATGTTGTCTGCCTTCGATGGCCCACGTCGATGGTGTCGCCTGGTTTAGCCTACTTGCTGCAGCTGCGATAAATACAAATTCTGACGTAGGCTATAGTGCGTCGCCTACAACAAATAGCCCAACACCCTATGACTCTTGAACTTTGTGTGGCTTACCTCCAACAGCCTTCCGCTAATCTCTAGCTATGAGACATTTGCTCTAACTGCATGGAAGACAAGACCAGACAATTTTTTTCACGCCTATAGCCCATGGCGAATCCTAGCGGCAATTCGAATCAACTCTCAGAAATGACAATTCTGACTTGTTGTGCGTCGCCCTAAACAAATAGCCCAGCACCCTATGACTCTTGAACTACGTGGCGTTAGCGGTGTCCCGACCCTACCAGTCTCTCGCTAGACATTTGCTCTAGTCTCTGGAAAACACTTAAAAGACCAGGCCCGACAATTTTGTTCCCGAATATTCGAATAGTGTCCCTTACCGTAATCACCCAAGAATATCACCCACGGAGGATTTTTCTGGCCAATAAACGAGACGCCATTTGAAGAAATATGGTTTCAGCAGCGGGCACCGTTTTTTTTATGCATAATTGAATTGCTTATCCTACCGCTCAGTGCTGACATTATAGCGTAAGCCCACGCCAAGAGCTTATTGATCAGTAACCAATAGTCATTCGTCACCGCCCAGTTAAGAAGTTGCAACACTTGCTAGGTATGATGCTGTGTAGCTGAAACCTAAAAGGCGCAGCAGGCGATTTGTGCGTTGTGTATTAAATTTATTAGCATCTACTTGGCAGTCATCAATAAATACCAATCGACGGTAATACTACGAAACCTTGGACGGCATTCAGATTTAACAACATGGTATAAAGTCAAAAATATGTGCACTAGTTTTAACAGGTTTTGTGCATCAAAGTTAGTGCTTAAGAAATAGGTTTATATGTGAGTACATTTGATACTTGATCATATTCGTTGCTGTATCCACAGTAGCATATCTGCAAAGTATCTCTTGACAAACTCCTCAGTTTCGTGTTCCAACATGTGAAAAGGCTCTTTATGAAACTGCAAGCGTGCATAGGATAGCTGTTAGCTTCATTCAAACAGGAAACAATACATTACTAAACTATTCTAGGGAGGGAGAGGAAAACCTTACTTCCTATAATCATTAAGACGCTTTGAGTATTTAGATGATTTTCACTTAGTATATGGTCTGTCTTTCCACGGTAACCCTTAGAACAGGGTGCCAAACTGGGCAAATTGTGACTGTGAATGCCATGCTGGGGTCAAGTACTGATAAAAAATACTTACGTGAGTTGTTATGTCTTGACTCTTCGCAACTTCCGCCAAAAGTTTTGAACCACCTATATTGGTCACTGCATCGCTTTCAGAGTGCACCAAAAATATCGGTACATCAATTTCTGGTAAAATCTTCATTAAATCATCACAAAGTCGAAGAAGTTGAACGGCAAGTCCTGCTCTCATACCATCCAAATTCACCAACGGGTCACTTGTATATTTCTCCACCTAGAATACACGACGTAGTAGAGAACGAAGCATCTCAGTATCCAATTTTCCTACCTGAGTTTTATCCCTAGATAGAGCAGTCATTTCCAATTTCCCAACATGAAAGGTGGGGGCTATGAAGCTCAACGCTTTTGCCATAAAAACCTATAAAATAAGTGCAGTCGAGTTTAATCACCAACTCGGTATACTGTTCGAATCGCATAGCCACTTAAGTATGGTTGTAAAGAATAAATGCAATTGTAGGTCAATCAATGTGTTCAACTTATGGTTAGGTTATTCCCAATGTGAATCCTTCGGATGCTAGCTTAGAAAGGAAGTCTTAGTGTTGCACATACAGATACGGCAACACAGCCAACACATATGATGTCACATTCAAACTGAGCTAATTTTAAACACTTTGGTCGGAACAAAGTCACAAACTAGAATGAGTAAACTATTGGAGCGGTAGAATTTCCTAGACGCAATGGTCATAAATTTGTCAGTGCTTTTGCCAAAGGAAAAATACTGTGATATTCATAGATTTTGCGAAGTCGTGAATTCACAACACAGCCTAGCCCAGACATATACAAATATTACAAACTACGCAACATGAATCATATACGACCTGCTAGTCATTGAAATCTCCTGCAACCGTAAATTGGTTGATGGAAATGATGCATTTTTATCTGGCATGTAATGACAGGTATTTGAACACTGTGTGATGCCGAAAATCACTATGTATTAAACGCCTAATCGTCAATCGCATCGATGGATAGTCAGATGGACCGAGCTTGAGTTTTCCTGCATACATTTACTAACGTGTACAGTGACTCCAATTGGTTGCTGGCGTTGTATATAATTAGCTGATCTACTGCAGATAAATGCATTCATTACTGCAAAACTACAGGCATGTACAAAAATTACTGAAATATTGCAGTACCGGTACATACTTATCTTTGCCCAGATGGACATTACGATAAACATGCCAGTTTTCTAAAACTGGCCTAAAGCACTAGTTTTTGACACAATTACTGAATCCTAGCAAACTGCATCAAACACAATCCTACTTTGACAGGTGTTGCAGTTTCTGGAGCTACTTTTATGAGCGGAGCTGAAAGTATAATCCCTTTGATAACTTCTGGGCGCTCATGAGCAGCCTTAACTACCAAGCCACCACCCTGCAATTTTACATTTTGATTAATATTTTATACAGAAATTACACATTCAATATGACATACCATAGAGTGTCCAAAGAGGAATACCGGAACTTCTGGAAACTTTTCTCTCATCAAATCGACATGTTGCCATATATCTTGTACGTATGTATTATAATCTTTAATATGTCCTCGCAATCCCTCGCTTTCCCCATGCCCCACTATGGAAGTAATAACAATTTTAAAGTATTTCCAAGGTACCTTATAGCAGGACAATGAAGTAGAAGAAGATAAATAGCTCACCATGATCATGGGAAAACGAATACAGCCCCAGTTCCATCATTTTTTCTGCTAATTCTTTTGATCTACCACAATGTTCTGCAAATCCGTGTGTGTGAAACACCAACCCCCTGTGGTAGCAAGTTCACAAGTAACATATAGGTAAAAAAATACAACCAAGTTGTAATAAACAAATAACACTTGCACTGCACATTGAAGAACAGATTTCACCCAAAGTTATTTTGCTGTCTGAGTTTGTTGTATCGCAGCATGAATGTGACAATCAAAAATGTAATAATAAGTAAAGAAAGTGTGGCATTCACATTTGCGGTCCACGTTAAGTCAGTACAAAGACTTGTTTCGGGATAGGTAGCCTACTCACTGGGTAAACCTAAAAGGATGAGTAGCGAAGGTAGCGGCCAAGCCAACACTAGAAGGCAGAGTTTGGCGGAGGTAGCGGGGAATGGCAATTTCTAAAAGATGGGTTTGATGGGGTATCTCTCGAACTCAGTCCGGCCCTAGGATAGAGGAGGCATATTGCAGGCGGGTGGGGTCTGCCAGCCTTTGCGGAGCGAAGCGGAGCCATACCAAGACCAGCCACTACCTGCCCGCCAAGACGTGCACCCCCGATGGGGCAGGTGGCCTGATGCATACACGGAGGTGGGATGTATATGATGGGAAAGGAATTGCAATCCATGCAGAGCCGGGTCAAGCGGTGCTGTCTCCCTCTAGTAGTATCAGAAGGCAATATTATATGATACAACCCCTACCACCGCCTTTTAGAAATTGTCATTCCCCGCTACCTCCACCAAACCCCGTTTTTAGGGTTACCTGTACTCACTCATAGAAAACATAACCTACTAAACAATGGCTTATAAAATAACTCGTGTAGGCCTAAATTGCAAAATTTGCAAGCCAGCATTGAAGCAGAAGACATGGTTTCGTGAATATGTGACATAAAACCTACTTGACTTCGTTCTCTGGTTTCCAGTACCTACAGAACAGTCGTGTTTCATTGGAATTTACGATGTGTTCAACGTTATCGAAAAGCTCTCCTGAATATGTCTTGTGGACTTCAGACGACTTATCTAAGAATTCCAAGATGTTGTCTAATCCAGGTATACAAGTAACGAAACAACTAGGTCTACCCTTAGCGACTTGGATAGGCCTACCCACCTGGCGAATGCATGCTGCAGTCGGTCCAGCTCCTACCTAGGACCTCACACCGAAAGTAGGAAACACTGGAAACAGGGAGCAACGCCACTCAGTATACTCGGACCCGATATTCTTGGCTCTTGCGTCTTTCCCACCAACAACATCACGGCTAATCAACCGACCGATCCAGTATCGAGGATGGGGTCATATTCGGCTCCGTAGGACACCGGTCATTTCAGTTTTACCATTTACAGTAGGTTTGTAGTTATTCCGTTGTCTCATTTGAATATAGCCAATGACTTGGGTTCCATTTTTAGTTTTAGCTCACGTGGGTACATGACCCATGAATGCCATAATAGGCCTACCTAAAACCCGTCAGCTGCACTGTTGCTAGCATCCGTTAGGTAGCGCTAAGGCGTTGCCATTTAGCCTTGCAGCAAACCTTTGCAGCATTTTGCAACTGACAAGTCACACATCAGTAGATTTGCGGATAGATCTATAGTTACCTGTTGACATGTAGGCATATACGACATATCGGAAAAGTTCACCGTGACAGCCCCGCGATAAAAGCGTTACAGATGAATAATTTAATCTGAATTTTGGCATTGTTTTTTGCAGAAACTATATTCTGCAGCAAATTCAATAGGCCTACACGATGGTAGGACTAGGTTATATAGGCCTATATATTTTGCCCAAAATAATAAATAGCCTACATTCGTTACCGTAGCGTAACGAACCCTAAGGCACTATGCAGCGCAGAGATATAAATTGCTAAGCACGAATAGGTCTATACTAAAGGTATTTGCGAAGTGCGTAGGCTATGCTTCTATTAGTAAACCACCATATGCGCCACTGCAGTCGCAGAGTAGGGCCTAGCCTATATCCCCCTTAAACAGGCTAGGCTAAAGGCCCGCCCTCGCCGAAACTTGAGATAATCTAGCAAACCAAGGAAGAGTAAACATTCCACCGGTGGCATAAACGATTAAACTTCGGCTAATAGATGAACAATTCATTCTGGCAGTTGTGATATCTGATAAGGGTGCTAGAGAGCGATGAGTTAGGAACGATGCATGCATGCAGTGATAAGCGATTGAAGGTAGGCCTACGCACTTGTCATTGTCCGTACGTGGCGTGTTCGAATAAATTTGATGTTCGGCCCTCTTATAGGCAACTGCTACGATTGTAGGCAAGTTATTACGAGAGAGGTCTTTCATCGGGGTGGTAGCTATCCATTCCTCCTCTGGGCCGGTCGGTAGGCTTATCGCGGGAGTGCGGGGTGTGTGGATGTTGCGAGACGAAGAGTGAATCGAACGGTAGGTAAGAGTCGTGATATTTTCAACGCGGCCCAGATAGCAGTTCTAATCCGGAACAGCGTCAGTATCCGAACACCTTCAAAGTTGCGTTTAAGATGCTACAACGTCGTTCAGAAAAAGGACTTCAACTTTTGCCTTCTTAGGTTGTTTTTACTCGCTATCTATTCACATTTCTCAATTCCCGGAGCAACAAGACTAACGAGTCTTCGACATGGTAGAGGTAAATCCTGAAAACTGCGCCTCATACAGCGACCTCAAGATCGCAATGGAAGACGGCTCTGTAGTTTTCGTCGATGTGAGGAACCCGGACGAGGTCGCATCATCCGGTAAAATTCAATCAAAGCGATGGCTGAACATCCCATACAAAAATGGAGAACTGGAAAGCGCCTTGCAGTTATCTGAAGAAGACTTTGGAAAGCGATACGGCGGCAAGAAGCCCAAAGCAGACGGTACAGATGTCGTGTTCAACTGCGGCTCAGGTAACCGCAGCTCACGCGCTATTAAGGTTGCGCTCGGTCTGGGTTACCCCAACGCAAGACACTACGCCGGCGGCTTAAAACAATGGAAACTCGATACGGCGCCTCAGTAATCACTAATTAAAACTCGTCTAATCCAATCGTCATATCATGGAGCACGCTGTTCATTTGCCATTTTATGCATGTTGTTGGAGTAGTATTGTTTAGAACATTGGAGCATACATTATATACGCGATGCGGGAGAATTTACAATATCCAATACAATATGGTATGTTTTCAACAACGCGCGTATTTATCGATATCTCATGTGTGATGCTCTAAGGCAAGGTAATAAAAGCGTCCCGCCAATTAGCTAAAATCTTATTTGAAACAGTGTATGAAAAATCTCGACTTGTGAAAGGCAATTCGACGCGCACCACATCATGATTGTACGCTTGCGACTGCTTTCACGGCAGCGTCCTCGAAAGAAGTCGCCGCAGTGATCGGTAGATTGCTCTCTTGCAAAATCTTGTTCGCCTCGTCAGCATTGTTACCTTGAAGGGAAAATCTTATTATAAGAACGTATTTGATTTGATTTATAAAATATAATCGACTCACCGTCTAACCTCACAACAAGAGGCACTTTCAGATTGAGTAGCTTAAAAGCTTTCACCACACCATTCGCAATCGTCGCGCAGTTCACGATACCCGCGAATATATTGACTAAAATAGCTTTGACCTGAAGCAGTTAAGCCTGTCAGTAAAAATCGTTCAAACGTCTTACCAATAGTGCAATACATTAGAGTCTGATGAAACAATTTTAAATGCTTCATGCACTTGGTCTTCCTTCACTCCACCTCCCAAATCTAGAAAATTGGCTGGTGTTCCTCCATGATGTTGGATGATATCCATCGTCGCCATGGCTAGTCCAGCTCCATTTACTGAAACACAGACATTACATAAGCCGAATATTCAACATTTCTGTTTTGGTAGTCTTGAGTTTGCGATTGCAAACTGCAATAAAGAGGAAGCAGTTTGTCATCGCTTTGAATTCTTGTTACTTGAAGAGTCGTCTTGTCGTCTGACCCAATTTCTGCTGCATATATACATACAGACTAACGAGGCAATGATAAATGCTACTTGCTCATATGCATAATATGTGTGCTGGCTACACGAAAGGATGAAGAATGTGGTTGGCTATCAAAGTCCAGAGTCCCTATTTGTCCGAAATACACAGGGTGGCCCGGCTTGCAGAAAAAGTCGTGGATGCAATGGCAAGATCGAGTCCACGAGTTTTCATGCCTTCACGAGACGCGAGTCATTTCACACAAATATATTTCAAGCCAATAAAAGTGTTCACTATGATTGTGTCACTTACCTAAACAAGCAATATCTCCGTCCATTGCAATATAGTTCAAGTTATGCTTTGTAGCCTCGATTTCCTTAGGATCTGTCTCCGAGTGATCATCCATATCAAAAATATCTTTTTGCCTGAATTCTGCATTGTCATCAAAATTTACTTTTGCATCGAAGCACACAACTAAAAAAAGAGAATGGACATCCTCTGTGATTTCTAGACGCGGATGGTCACAAGAGTTGAGCAAAACCTCTTCCATCAGGAGTTTCTCCAAACGGATTGATCTCTACTTGAGTCGCATCAACATTCATAAAAAGCTCATAAAGACGTTTAATCTGTTCTGATGCAACGTCTTGCTTCGCTCCAGTAAATCCCAAGTTCTTTGCCATCGTCTGAGCTTGATGATCCTGAATTCCATTCACTATATCTATTGGTTCCTTCAAGAAAAATCAGAAGTTGAGTTACAATACAAGCATTGTCCAAATACAGTTTGTTACAACCTTGAAGATCAGTTCTGGTGATTTTTCTGACACTTCTTCTATGTCCACCCCACCCTCTGGACTGCCTACCATGACAGGGCCATTATACGACCGGTCCATCAATATTGCAAAGTATGTTTCTCTCGCGATATCCAAAGCTTCTGCAACCATCACCTAACAAATTACCCTGAAAGTTAGTTAAACTGACACTACATAAAGCATAGTATTCTTGGGACTCACCTTAGTAACTTTGACGCCATCCTTTGTCGTCTGCTTTGTGACAAGATTATAACCTAACATATCTTTACATAGTGTTGGCACATGATTAGAATCTTTGGTCAGGTGTACTCCGCCCTTCAGACCACTTGAAAATGTTCCTTTTCCACGTCCTCCAGCGAGGATTTGAGCTTTGATGACAAGTTCATTGGCGCCATCTTGCACTAAAAAATATGGGCCTGGCGTTGATGTATGTTAATGTCAATCTTATGGTTGTGACAGAATCTTGAGACAAGTCACGGTGACCTTCAAGTCCAAGCCTTTTAAAATTTTAAACAGGCCTGTGACCTGAGTCACAAGTGCAAAATACACTCAACTCTGATAATTTTGTCAAATCAGGATTTGTTAGCGATTTTTGGTTGAAGAACGGCAAAATTCCACTGTGCAGTTTTCGTGAATCAGATTTGGTATTTCCCAACATCATTTTTGAATAAATCTGGAAACAATTATCTTAGACAAACTTTTGATTGAGAAATAATTTGATAAATTCCACAAAAGTTATTAGTGACTTAATTATGACTTGTAAAATTCCATGCCAAATCTTGAGTCAAGTCGAGTTGCTCAACCAGGTAAATCAATCCGATCACCAAGAAAACGTGACTCGAGTCAATCGTGACTCAAGTCAACTCACAACAACGATGTCACACAGTAAAGTTCTTACACAAGTCTTGTCCAACTTTCCCTGCTGTTTCAGGCTTTTCAGCAACACCAAACTTTTGAACGTTGATTCCAAACTTATCCATTAGCTTTTTGCTTTGATATTCTTGAAGGTTAAGATTACGTTTCACTGTATATGACATCTTGATATGCTGGAGATATATAATTAGCCGGTCAAAACTGGTACTGGACTACTAGTTTTGACTAAGCAAAAGAATTTTTCATTTGCCCCTTTGGTCAGAGCCAAGAACATAACAGCATTGCAATTGTCCTCAGAATACCGCAGCAAGACTTAAACTCATCATCAGGAAACCGACGAACCGACGCCAAACTAGCAGCAGGCTACGCTATCTCACAATATCAGAAAGTGTACACAGCATATCGTATCGATAAATTCACAGATATTGACTTGAAATAATATTCACCCACATCTGCACAGAGGGCAACATGATCTATCAGCAGTAGGCCCTATGGTTTTAGTACCAATGCTACTATTGCTAACATAGTGTTTTGCAAGCATTAGTATGTAAACCCCACATTATAGGCCTCTGCTGCATCTCTGCATGGTCCGTCACTCCATGGGCATATGATAACAGGCAAAAATGAATTCACCAGTCACACTGAATCACAAGCTGTGAAAACAGGGGGAGTGTGGCTGTACAGGCATCTCGAGTAAAAGAAACAGACAAATGCCGGATGGTTCGATTCCCTGTGGCCACGACAAAAGAGGGGCTGAAGGGAGAAAATGTAAGAATACCCGAACATAACTATGTAAAAAACTTACTTGCAGAGCATGCCTTGAAAACAAGTAGCTGCTTACGGAGGCTCGCTTGAGCACATTTTGAAGTGAAGACATGATTAAATTTAATTATCATAAGCACCTAGACAAAGCATAGGCAATGTTAGTAGCCCTACATATCAACGGCTAAAGTCACATCTCTTCTTTCATTACAGCTAAAAAGTAGGCCTATTATAGCGAGCAATATTCATTTAAACAGAAAATTATGTTAGAGTTGGGATTCCTAAATAAGTACTATATTGAACCTTAGATAAAGCATCAACATGACTTCGTGTTATCAAAAAGAAGATAAACAACTCATTTATTATAGTCTTCCAGAATGAATTGGCTGGCAAGCATGCGAATGTAACAGAATTGACATGTCATGCGGTCCTATTGTGCAATATGTTTTGCATACTCTTCGGCGTTCATGAGTCCATCCAATTCAGAACTATCAGATAACTTCATTTGAACAAGCCACCCGTCCGTAGTTGGAGCATTTGTGATAATGTTAGGATCGTCTACCACAGAACTGTTAACTTCCACAACTTCCCCACTGACAGGAGAATACAAGTCGCTGGCAGCCTTGACACTTTCAACAACAGCTATGGCATCACCTTGACAAAATGTACTTCCGACTTCTGGAAGCTCGCAAAAAACAATTTCACCCAACTGATCTTGAGCATATTTCGTTATTCCAACTGTGCCAATATCATTTTCTACAGTAATCCATTCATGGTCATCAGTAAAATATGTAGTAAACTTTGGAGAAGCAATGCTCATTGCTCGAAAAGGAACTGAACGAGTTGCCAGAAGGCAAGGAATCTTCGCATGATTCACCATCATTCGGCAGAGGTTTGCTACACCTCGAGAGAGCATGATCAATACTAGGTTATTGACAGGTGGAAAATAAACTTAGGGGAAATTATTGAAGATCCTAGAATGCTTGAAACAGAAGGACATAATGCATTATGCAGTGATCACAGTGTCTACAGAAAATGAAAACTGGCGGTTAAAATGATTTCTTCATATAGCCAGATTTAATGAATTTCCATTCTCAGAAATCATAACAAAAGCAACAGTTGCATTTGCACGTACAGTAAAGCGAACAAGCAAGATCAAGTCCGACAGACCTGAACTATCAGTAATGTTTTTAGAGATATGAGTGAGGAAGCAAATCAAGCACATTACGCTATAATTCCATCTTGCATCATGCTACTAAGATCAAACAATTTAATCCACTCTCAAGCCATGGTAGTAGGCCAACTGGTAGATTCAAAGCCAAAACACACAGTAAAATTTTGACCAACAAGTCTATGACCAATCAGCGAGTAAACTAAAGAAGGTTGATAAGTACGTACTTCAAGATGTTCAAGTTCATAGTGCACTATCATCATACACTTGTGAATGTCAGAAATTGGAAAACCTACAATTGCGCAATTAGCCTATGAAACTACAGCAACAATAACTATTGAATAGTCCTACACAAAAGCTACACAATTATTTACCAACACAATTTTACGTTTATGTCACACAGTTTCACTGACACCCCAGCATTTTGACTAGACATGCTTGTCCAATCGTGCACACACATTATCAAAATATAGGCCTACTGTATTTGACAGCACATGCACAAAATTGCACATCTGCATAGAGATGACTCAGGTAGTAGCACGACACCGGAGTAAAAACCGAAAATACCTAAAATCAACCCTTAAGTACGAGTATTTCGCAGGTGCCTGCAGAAAGGCATATGCATGCAAATGTATTTTTGGAGATATCCAAAGAGTCACACTATGTGACAACGTCGCCTGTGAAACTACATGCTACAGCAAGCAGTTCCTGACCCTCTAATTTCCTTGATCCATCAATAAACTCATGAGATAGTTCTCGAAAAGTACAACATAAACGGCGACTAGTTATATCAGATCGCTCAATTCCATGCATCCAGATATATCGAGCAGGTCCAAATAAAACAACAACAGATCGTCTGTTAAGCGGCACTTTGACGCACAAATCATTTAGATCGACATCTAGAGCTGACAAACATTTTTCCAACTTGACAGTCTTTTGATCGTTGCTTGTCATGGTAAGTTTTGTGTCTGATAGCAGGTTTAGTGTTACCAAACGCTCTCCCCAAAGCCAATTATCATCATAATGTGGGTCGATAGATGATCCCCGCATTGGTACATATTCCAAGTTGCAAAGTTCAACTGTGTTAAAATCCAACAATTCAGGAAGAGCATTCAAACGTTCAACAATATTCTGCATGAATGCCGGTAATCCATTGAATCCGCCCAGTTTTACCTTTCTTTTCTTAAAATTTACCTTTGGACCATAGTCTTGTTTTCTCCTGCCCGACTGCGATTCTTTCCATGGATTGTTATCAATGAATGCTACCAATTCGTCCTCTTCTGATACGGTTATGAAGTTATCATACACCAACACTCCGGGAAAATGGAACGAAACCGTACTCACATCGTTACGTAATTCGGCACTATTTGTAGTAGGGTTGTACGTAAATTCGTATTGGCGCCTATTTTCCGCTACCGGCATTTCCAGGGATTTCCCGATAGTATGTCTCTCACATATCGCACATGTCCTAATGCCTTTACAAGCGCAAACAGTACTTTTAGAAGACGAAGGCATCGCCTAGCCTGTACCGTATCAGAATCAACAACCGCTCGTAATCTACGTATCTTCGTCGCACCCCTCCATCCGACTACTCACACCATCGTTGCTACAAATGCCTGAGATTAAGAATCGCAGCGCTATATACTTTTAACGAGTGCGGAAATAGTTGTATGCGATTGGCTATCAGAAGCAGGTGTGTTCGTCATTACCAGTGGTCATAACAGGTCATAAGCGACATCAACGGGGTCTGGGTGGTTCTGGGCCAGGCAATGAGATGAAGAGTGGGTCTGGGAATCAGTATTCGGCGATGAAAACCCCATGTTAAAGCTCTCGAGTCGGATCAAGAGGTAAAAATACAAGTCATCGAATTTGGAATCTATAGGCCTATGATGTCAGCGACTCACCAATCACAATTTTCAAAAAAAGAGCTCTTATATGAGTACTAAGGTCAAAATGTATGCCTAACCATAAACTTTATTAGGTAGAGCAATGCAAATGTGAAGAGAACGAAGTAAATCTAATCCGAGGCATCTTGCAACAGCCATATACCGAAGTGTCTGGATCTCGGTATTGTAATTAGATAGAGACGTTATCATGGTGATATGGTATCAGCATAGAATGTAATCATTACATTCTATGGTGTCAGATATCCTTGCACTGAGCTCATAGATGAGATATATAAAGCATAAAACTATATAGTCTTGGATAGTCGGAGTTCAGTGGTCACACTCGTCACGTATGATGAATTTGAGAAGGGGAACTCCCAATAAAGTGTAATTTCTCCGATTTCCCTGTAGCTAACTAAACTACCCAACTACGTAGCTGCAGTTTTGCACATCAGCACAAGCAGCAAAATAGATTTCTGTCTGCTATCTGTCTTTTTATGGTATTAAAGTATCGCTGTACCCTGAATTAAGGAGACTATAGACGGTATGCTAAATTTTATTCTTGAAGCGTAACAGCGCATGTTGAAAACACAGCATACACTGACGAAAAAGTTATAGACGTAGAAATGTTTCAATCGTTGAAAAAGTGGGTCAAAAATGATGATGTTCAGCAAAGACCATCTCCACCCAGCGGTATGCAGCTCATGCACGGTGATTTACAAAGGAAATTCGCCAAAGGAGTTCAATACAACATGAAAATAATAATTCGAGGGGATAGAAATACAGGAAAAACGTGCTTGTGGCATCGATTAAAAGGAAACAGTTTCAAAGAGGAATACATACCAACTGCTGAAATCCAAGTGTCCTCTATTCAATGGGACTATAAAGCTACTGATGATATTGTGAAAGTGGATGTATGGGATGTCGTAGATCAAGGGAAGTCGAAGATAAAGGAAACAAAAGGCTTGAAATTGACGGAAGCCTCCCCCACGCCAACACTTGATGATCAAGTTCTAGATGCAACATTTTTAGATGTTTACAAACATGCCCATGCTGTAATTTTGATGTTTGACATTACAAAGAAATGGACCTTCAACTACATTGAAAGGGAATTGCCGAAAATACCTAACCATATCCCAACATTACTCCTTGCAAACTTTAGAGATATGGGAGATCATCGGGTTATTACACTAGATGAAGTTATTGGTTTAGTAGAGAGTGTGGACCGGCCACATGGATCTGCCTCTATTTTAGTGTACGAAAGTTCAATGAAAAATGGTTTCGGTTTGAAATATGTTCACAAATTTTTCAATATGCCCTTTTTATTGGTGCAGAGAGAAAGCTTGCTGAAGCAATTGAAAACTAATCACCTCGATCTTGAGTCTTGTCTCGACGAGCTTGCAACAGAGGATTATACGTACGAGGAATTTTCGGACAGATTGCAAGGACGAAACAAAAAGAAAACGACTACTCCTATAAACAAACAAGTTACTGTTGCATCGCCAAATCAACCACCATTGCCCAATCCATTATCGCCAGTTCAATCATTGATTAATGATGCGTCAAACCGAATGAATCAAGAAAAAGACACTGAAATTGCAAAATCAGTGACTCCAAAGCTTCCTGTGGTAACTCCTATTGAGAATTCAAAATCGCCAAAACCGGTTGAATGTGTGGAAACACCACAATTATCACAGTCTTCCAAAAAATCATCGTTTATAGGTAAACTTTTCAGAAGATCATCATCAGTTGAGGCACCTGCTCCAGTAGAACATGGTTCATACAAAATTAACGTTTCAAAAGTTGATCCAAATCAAAAAGTAACGAGCGTTGATGATTTTGTACCAGATGATATCAATGCTGATGATTTCTTGAATGATACTCACGATGGTAAAACGAGAGAAATTGCTGATGACAGCAGTGAAGATGACGATGATGGTGGAAATCCAATGGTTGCTGGATTTCAAGAGGACTTGGATTCTGAAGATGACTTTGGACCGTCTTATGGCGAGAAATTTTCGTTAGCATCAGATAGTGAGCCTGAGTGATATCATGCCATCTGAGCAGAGTGTGTTCATACGGAGTTTCCATTACAGCATGAGAATTTGTCATCATAAACCTATTGGTTAACACATGGGTTTCTGAGACCATCATCCTTGCAAGAACTCAGCTTGCACACTGCACAGGGATGTTTTGAATTAAAGCTACTAATCCGTAAATTTATCACTATAAGGAATTATTATCGCAGGGATTACTGTATGTATGGGACGAGTGTTCAGGCGTATGTCTTGCTATGTGTGTGTGTTGAAATTTTGCAATCACACTCATTGGAGATTGGATGGTCACGCTTCCCACTCAAGTATGGACAGCATTGTGCTGGGAACAATTTTGAAAATTTACGTATGAACGTACTCTTATTGTACTTCATTAGTCTAGTAAGGTTTCTGATGCTTTTTGAATGGTATATACATGCATAGGCCTATATATACATAGGCTTTTGTTCACTGATATTAGCATTATGATCGAAGTTCTGAGCATATAATGTACGAGTTGAGAAGAGCGAACTCGGAATTTCTGTAACGGTGCATTAGTCCAATTATCTCGATATACACACAGACACAGAGGAAACCTAGTTTCAAATAATATTACCATATTACCCATATGTAGCCTACTTGAGCTTGATGTGACCTGTGGTCACATGGATATGCGTAGTTCCAAACTATCTTATTCTGTGTTTTTTTGCTTGTTGTGCGACTTTGGCTGCTCAGATTGACTATGTGGACCAGAATTGCTTCGCATAGGTAATAGATTATAATTTCATTGCGGCAATCCTTACTGAAAGTAGTATATTATTATTCTAAATTATATTTATAATCGAATCATGATTGCTTACCGTAAATTTTAACTTGGTACTGTATGGCGTTGAACTGCTGGCTATTTGACATGCATACTAGTCACACTGTCCTACGCAATTAAGTCAAAAAAGTTACTAAATATGTATGGTATTCTTTTATGTGCTGTAGGTTTAGAGTAGGTGTTTACTAAATCCAGGGCTTTGTATGGAAGTAGTAGAAGTAAATTCGTTGCAATTGATTGATCGTTTGGAAGCAGAAGATGTATGCGATGTAAAGAAATCACTGATGATAAAGTACCTCAACCGAATAGAAGGTGGTAAAGATGCTCAACACATCCATGACTCCTCCAAGTTATTCTCGGGTATATGACTTTATAATTTTATACACTTGACTTATATTAGCTCCTTCAGAGCCTCTTTGTCCTGCCTGCATAGACACATGAATCTATGATATGCATATATGTGTATCCATGTTTGCCTATTATGTGAGGAGAAATCATTTTAAGACAAAATTATATATAGTCCTTTCCCTTATCAGGATAGTGATTTTTGTAGTGTAAGCTTGTACGTTGACCTGGAAAACATTGCAAATTATGTGATCCAGTGTGCTGTGGTCAGTGGTTTGCACTTCTACTTCACCCTTGTATGACGCAACTACAGTAGAACTAATCGAGCATAGGATAATTGGTATGCCCGAGGCGTAATCAAAATATCTGGTAACAGAGGTAGTGGTGCCCAGTACAGATTGAACTTGAGAGTTGAGACCATACAGTACTTTCATTGCTCCCGTTTGGTGCCATAGTTCAGTATTTTTAGCTAAAATTCTGCTGAAATAATTTTCAGCCAAAACACCCTAGGAATTTCAATACCGGTAGGCTACTTGTAAAATGTTTTCGCCTATATACTTTTCTTATTCAGATAAAAACTGGTGTGATAGTCTAGGATTTAGCGATGTTATCAATATTATTAATAGCTGAATCTAATATCCGAACATGATATTTTGCATTATGCGCATCCCTATTTGCAGATCGTGCGGTATGGTACCAGAACCGTGCTGCAAGATTGGGAATTTTTACTTTGCAATCCTGCTAAGGAAACATTGTTATCATTTTAGGATTGCAATATGTCAACTACAGTTCAGATGTCCGCATGTCAGATTTTTCGGGAAGACTCGTTTTGTTGGACTTTTTTACCTATTGTTGCATAAATTGCATCCATATCATGCCATCGTTGCATGAATTAGAATCTCAATTTCCCATCGCTGACGGCTTATTGGTGATTGGTGTTCACTCGGCAAAGTTTCAAAATGAGAAGGTAGGCTAAAACTACTTAGTCCCGCTATATCTGCAGGTAGTTAGGTTTCTATCAAGTGGGATGCATGCTCAGAACACGATTTTGTAAGAGCATGGTTTATTTGATACTTCAAGGTGAAAGACAATATCAAGAACGCTATAGATCGCTACGATATCAGCCACCCTGTTATCAATGATCCAGAACTTGAAATATGGAGTGAGTTTTCAGTTAAATGCTGGCCAACATTGATTCTGATAAGCCCCAGTGGGAAGGTTTGTGCTATTGATATGAATCTCTTATTTACGTTTCACTAGGCAATACTGAGTGATAATAAAATGCATCTTGGTTAGCTAACTTCAACTACCGTTACACTATTAGGGGAACTTTGTTAATGACAGCCGTAGGTGTAAAATCAGTAGGGTTACTGAGGGCGACTTACTGGATTTGCGTAGTAAAAATTGCCCTTGTCTGAACTGATTACACTCCCTTCTTCTAATTGACTGAATGGAACATTCAAAATCCCTCTGCTAACCTACGTTAGGTGCTTGGAATCTCTGATAGAAAAAAAGCGTTCGCATTCTTGGTAAAAATAGCTTACCAAGGCCATAATAACCGAATTCTGTGTTATGCGTTGTAACTTGAGGTGTATGGGTACTTCTATAACCAATTCTAATGTAAATTGTAGAGCAGGTTTTCTGCTTTCTCTCAACTGGTGCGAACACAGTGAGCTGGAGTATAAAAACTGCTGTCATGTTGATAAGTCAAAATGGCTTACTGTTCATTTTCCAAGTTTCTTATACCTTTTAACTTAATTGCCATGTTGCTTGCAGCTGCTCTTTTCTGTGGCTGGTGAATCTCATATGAGATTCGTGCAGCTATTTGTGGAGTGTGCAAAATCATTTTACGAGGCGGCGGGTCAAATCATAAAGAAAGAACTGTCTTTAGCTCCGCTCGAGTCTTTGGTGGAGACGGATGGTCCAGTTGATGATGAGTTGGATTTGAAATTTCCAGGGAAACTTGCAATAGATGACAAAGGTACTGTAGCCAGCCAATTATTGATGCAATCATTCCAACCTGTATACTTCTTTTTGTTGCATTCAAATGATGTCATAGGAGAAAGGATTGCAATTTCGGATAGTGGTCACAATCGAATCGTAATTTCCGACATGGAAGGAAGTGTCTCACTAATTGTGGGTGGACCAACTCCAGGATTTACCGATGGCAATTTCGAAGTGGCACGGTTTAACTCTCCCCAGGGCCTTTGTTGGTATGGTGATAACACTATTTTCGTCGCAGATTGTAATAATCATGCAGTGAGGAAAGTGAGCAGGACTGTGTTGAAACATTGTACAAAACAATATTTTTTTACATATAAATTCTTTTCAGATTGATCTACTTGTGAAGAAGGTAATTACCATTTGTGGTACTGGAGTGCAAGGAGATGACCTGCAAGGAGGAAATCAAGGTTTAGATCAAGCCATCTCTTCGCCCTGGGATGTAATTGTTGGTGGAAGTCCTCGTGTTCCAGGTGGAAGAAGCCTTTTATATATTGCAATGTCTGGATGTCACCAAATTTGGACTTTTGCGTTGGAAAAGACTGACTTTCAAAAAGGTCCTGCAAACAGATTAGGGTCAAAACTGTATTTGCGATGTTCCGATGATGAACATCTGTCGTATTTTAGGATCCGAAATTGACATGGGTACCTGTATTCGTTATGCTGGCAGTGGCAAGGAAGAGAATAGAAATAACGCTTATCCACACAAGGTTAGTTGATATTCAATTTTTCCATCTGAAATTTTGTGAAATTATGTGAAATCCTTGCAGGCAGGATTCGCACAACCAAGTGGGCTGACACATAGCGAAAATGAACATGCTTTGTACATAGCCGATAGCGAAAGCAGCACGATACGGAAAATGCTTCTAAAGAACGGTGCGGTACAAGGATTTGTTGGTGGTGATATTGATCCAACGGTATTTGATATAAAAATCTACAACTCTGAGAATTGTGATATATTTTTATGTCTTGGTTCATATATTTAGAATCTTTTTGCTTATGGGGATGTCGATGGTACTGGACGAAATGCCAAGCTGCAACACCCAATCGGTGTGCAATGGGACTCTGTTAGAAATTTACTTTACGTCGCAGACACATACAATCATAAAGTAAAGTGTTCTTGTTATAAATGCTGCTGATTTGTATCTAATTACCAATATCGCACCAGCTTAAAATCGTAGAGCCAAAAAAGAAGTCTTGTGTTACCATGGAAGTACTGAAGCACAACAATGGATTATCTATCTTCGCTGAACCTAGTGGCCTCGCCATTGATCCTTCTTGCCGGTTTCTCTACGTTGCTGACACCAATAATCATAAAATTAAAGTTATATCACTGGAGGACCACGGCATAAAAAAGGTAGGTTAATAGCAATAGCAAGGCTAAATATCAACAAAGTACCACTTATGCCGCGTTATGCGGTACCGATATGATCAGATTTTGCCGCAGTTTATGTAGTAGTTCAGTCACCAATTACGAGCATTTCGAATTTTCAATAGCGTTGGTTTAATGTATCAAGGAATGTTATGGCTTATTGTTGCTCTTTGATAAGCATCACTGCTGGACTGCCCGTGGTACAGTCTATGTAGACTGGACTAGGCTACCCGTTCAACTCATCAGGAATTTATTTACACATGTTGATAAGTTCAATATAATACAGTATTGTGAGTGTCTGACAACGATTTGCTCCCTGGAGGCGAGTCATCGATGACCCCTGCTGGTTCCAGATCCTGGCCTGACTGATAAAAATTCTTTGGAGATCATGTTCATCACTGCGCTGTACCAGCCATATTTTCTTAAATAGTTATGTAACGGGTCCTCTTTTTTTAGCTTCCGCTCAAGGTCAATGTGACTTTGAGAGCTCTCAAGTTGAAATCTACCCAAGTCAAACTGCTTACTGGAGAAAAAACCGAGCCAAAATTTTTCTGCTCACAGAGCTGTTCAGTAAATCAGAAAATACACGTTACACTTTCATATGGAGATTTTCACTTGAACGAAGAGGCACAATCGTCATGGCAAATAAGCAGTCGAAGCCATGGACAGAGGGAATTTCGATTACTATCATCAGGATATATATGCAATGATTCACCCACTTCTATTACCTTTAAGCTTTCTGATGTGGCAGCTGATACACTTCTGCCAACTTATCAATACATAGTCGGCGATGTAGTGAACGTGTACATGGAGAGCATTCTTTATTACTGCACTGAAGATAATGTGTGTAAAATGTTTCGTTACAAAGCAGTAATCCCATTTGAAATTGTCTCGGATGAATCTCTCACTGACCAAGTAGGCCTACCTATTCATATCGTTATTTCATAAATAGTTCAGCTTTGTACACTCTTATAAGCACTTGACAAAATTTTTGTTCTACAGTATAGCATTTGTATGAATTGCATTTTTTCATTTTTGCATGGTGCTGAACAGCCCTAATCTTCTTGCATATTACAGCCGTAAACCCGTAGCGCGAGTACTCGTAAAATGAAAACTCCATTTCATGGGCGACAAGGGTATGGTCTTGGTGTGAGCTAGCAGCGGAAAAGTGCAGTGCAGGATGGAATATCGAGAATAGAGTCTAGGCCTCTAGTGATTTCCATTTCCTGAGATCCGCAAAAGGCTTCGAGGCCTATCGGCCGTTCTCTTCAAACTTCAAAACTTGTAGCCGGAATTACTGTAAGCAGGGCAACAGATTAGTTATAGATATTTGCAGTCACAAGGGGCCGGTGAGACGCGTTACCCGACGCGCCGGCTGCTAACCAGCCAACACCACAGGGCATAAGTATATGTAGGCTAACCCGCGTTTTGCACGGTGAAATCGCAGAGCTTGTTACTCAGTTTTTGCCAAGGCGTGGCACTAAATGTAATAGGACGTGGTTTTTATCACCAACCCTTGCAACACACATCGAATTGAGAAAAACTAGAACAGTCCGTCAATTCGCATGAGCTGAGCGTTTTTACATTCTGATCGTTGTTCTGATTCACCATAACTTTTCGAACCGACAATGGATATAGACTTTGTCATCCAAAAGGGCAGGCATTATAAAACACTTGCGGTACTAAATGTAGCAGGCCGTGGTTTTTCTCCACCAACCGTTGCAACACACATCGAATTGAGAAAAACTAGAACATCTTGTTGATTCGCATGAGCTGAGCGTATTCACATTCTGATTCACCGTACTTTCGGGATCGACCCAGTTGGGTTGGATGCTAGAACTAGACTGTGATGCGATTGAAGGAAAATGATTAAAAAAAGCACTATGCCGAGAGTGAAAGCATATAATGTACAGTCTAAGCATAGAAGCATGGTGAAAGCATGGAATGTACATTCTATGGTTTAAATCTCCCCAGGGCCTTTGTTGGTATGGTGATAACTAGGGCGTCTTTTTTTTGACCTAAAAAGCAGTGAATTTTGACCTAACAAATTAGGATTTTGACAAATTTTGACCTAAAACTTTGGAATTTTGACAAAATTTTGACCTAACGAAATTGTGCGGTGTTTATTGTGGCGCTACAAATTTCAGCACACCAGAAAAGGCATCAGACGATCTAGGCTCTAGCAGACAGTTCAATCGCTACGGATTTAATGATGTGCAGTCCAATTTATTTTAATAACACGTACTGATCCTGGGGTTGGAGTGTTCCTGCCAGACTAGGCAGCGCCGCTATAGAACGGTTCACACCATAGAATGTAATCATTACATTCTATGTTCACACTATGTCGTAAACAGGAAATGAAACAACCGTAAATTCAAATAAAGAAACTACCGGGCTTGAGGTACAAGGTGGTGGCGCCACGAAGGGATAAATCGCCTATGCAATGAAGATAACATCCGATTCATAGCGCATGAAGTCGGTAGGAGTTCTGAATAAGTAGCCACTCGGCTATTTCGACGTTAACTCCGGTTGGGTCAAACAAATTTTGACTTTATTTTGACATGTCCAAAAAAAAACGCCCTAGTGATAACACTATTTTCATTACATTCTATGGCGGAAGACTCTGGGTTTGCCAACTCCCAACCACTGAGGTGAATAACTAAGGTCAACACTGGAGGTAGTACGGGAGCAACAATAATCGATTGCAGAACTGCAGTTTTTCGCTCGTCTTCACGTTCATCATCGATTGTCGCCCTAGAAATGACCTCCGACGCCCCAAGTCGCCGGTCGTTTAGATCCGCGGCACCTGTTTGCATCTCAACGCCCTTCCGCTCACTGGACGTTTCGTATCGTCCGCTTAGGCATACTGTAACCAGGCCATTCTGTTTATGGCGTGCAGTGCGTGGCATAGTGTGTACATATAGGTGTGATATGGTGTAATTCTGTCTTCCTTCTGTCAGATTAGACTAGACTGAAGTTTCTTTCGGCTCTGTTTATAACGACTAATATGTCTAAGGTGCCGCCATCTTACAGTGATCTAGGAAAGTCAGCAAGAGATTTGTTTGACAAAGGATTCAGTGAGTATAAACAATAATTAGGCAACCCTTCATGATCTTGAAAATGTATACCATTTACAATGTTTTCTTGTTCCAGACTATGGATTTGCAAAAGTTGACTTGAAAACGAAGTCTTCCTCTGGAGTGGTGAGTGTAGAAGTTGTCGGTTTTATTCTGTGTCAACTTCTGTATAGATCTAGCAATTATGTTATGTTTCATATTTCAGGAATTTACAACAAAAGGCTCCTCATCACATGATAGTGGCAAAATATCAGCGAGCTTGGAAACTAAATACAAGAAACCTTCCAAAGGGCTTACATTTACTGAGAAGTGGACTACTGATAATACGCTTGCAACCGAGGTTGGAGTTGAAGACCAAATTATGAAGGGGCTTAAGCTGACATTTTGCACATCGTTCTGTCCAAGCACTGGGTAGGATAAGTCATGTTTACATTGAACGTCGTTTATCTCTAATTAAACATCTGACTTTTTATGCACTATGATATGCTTTACATAGTAGGCCTTTTTGTAGATTGTGGTTCAATGCACAGTTCCCGTTTACCTCTCACCGGAGTGGGAAATTTTGGCAACCGATACCAAGTTCCCTTTGTACCGTAGTGTGAAACACCTCAATTTAGAATCATACTTTCAGAAATTAGAGACCTTTAATACTCAATTTGGTAAAATTGCGTAGACTGTATTGTAGTGATGGTACTGTATAAAATATGGAGTTTGAAAAGTTGAACATCTTACTCAATCTTTCTACAATTTTCGGAGCATTTAAAAGCGTCCTCTTTCATGTATTTTGTGACCGAAAGTCTCGCACTTTATGAGACCTTTGCTTTCTCAAGCAGCATGAAGTGTGTCGTACCATTTATTAAGTCTTTGGTCTGAGACTGATGTAAAATTTTCTTATTCTGTATTACTATTATTGTTGTTAATGTTTTATTTAATTTTAGTGGTTCTATTACTTTCAATTCATAGAAAGAAGTCTGGAACCTTGAAGACAGAGTACAAATGTGACTACACCCACATGCATCTTGATACCGATTTCAACTTCGCTGGTCCGACATTGAAAGGCTCTGCAGTATTCGGGTATATTGCACATTAGATGTGAAATACGTCTGAAGCTAGCAAGCCTTTATTTAGATATGAAGGATGGCTCGGTGGATGCGAATTTGGCTATGACACTGCCAAGTCTGCTATCAACAAGCACAACTTTGCACTTGGCTACAATGGGTCGGATATCCAACTTTTAACAACCGTGTAAGTTGCAGCCACTATCGCTAGTCAGAGGGGAATGTTGCCTGTCGAAGACAGATTATCATAGATGCAAGAAATGGGAACGACTTTTCCGTCACGGAGATTTTCATTTAATGACATCACCGACCTTACTGTATTTTTTGTTTTTTAACCTGTAAACTATGTTTCTGAACCTGACTTGTGTGTGCCAACACTAGTGGTTGCAGACACTCTGACATCTGTGATAGTGCTTTGCTTTGGACATGTTGAGATATGCTTGACATATAATGGGGAGTCACCATTGTGATTGGTAGTTAGGTATGCTTCGAGCCAATGTTATGAATACTGATTGTGTTTGTATTGTAAATTAATGAACTTTATCGTCCATTTTATTAGGAATAATACTTCATTGTTTGGAGCCTCGGTTTTCCAATCAATCAACAAGAACTTGTCTACTGGTATTCGACTATCGTATCAATCTGAACAGAGTGCTACTACATTTGGCGTTGCTGCCAAGTATGCATGTGATGGTGGCGCTTCAGTAAACGTAAAGACTGGATTATTGACTTCGTTGAAGCGATTGGCACTCATTGTATCATTTGCATTTAGGCTAAAGTCAACAACGGCGGACAGATTGGTCTTGGCTGGACTCAGCAGATGAGAGACGGTATAAAATGCTTCATATACTACATAACTTAGTGTTTTATAACATGGCTGGTTTTACAGGGATCAAACTCACTCTCTCAAGTCTTGTTGACTGCAAGAACTTGAATGCTGGTGGGCATCAACTTGGACTCGGTGTTGAGTTTGAAGTCTAAAATACTCCATACAACAAACTCGAGCTCAGTGTTACCTATGTATAGCTGAGAACTGAATGTGCGTAATTAAAGGTTATCTGGTTCACTGGCACTTTGCAATGTTGCTGGTCATGCATATCATATTTGTGTGTACTTTGCACGTCCTTGTCTCCCATCATTGATAGCTTGGAGCAATGAATATACGTCAGATTAACATGTGTGATATTTCTTCAATCTCTATTGAATATGACATAAGCTTATTCTGAGAACAAGTTGCATTGAAGTACCACCCGACAAAAAATGGTTGACTGTCTTTCTATCATAAATCGGTTAGGTAGGGCCCGGTTACTTGAATCAAGGGTGAGATTTCAATGCTCGAACAAACCCTGACCCTGTGCACTGTCTGGATTGTTTTGTTGCAACCCCCTCCGTTGCTCGGAGGTAGTAGATGACTTTGTTGGGATCACTGGCCTAGAGCTAGTTGAATTTTCACGGAGCGAAATTGACTAGCCCCACCAGACTTACGCCAACTATGAAATGCGGCGTAGTTTAACGAGATCAGAACGCGTTGCTGGACAATGCCGTAGTAGCGTAGCGCAATAAAAGTGCCTCGGGAATGGCAGTGTCCTACTTTTCGTCTTCGCCTGATGAAGGGGTGGAGCTCTGAAAGCTTGTGAATTATATTCCAATAAATTGGGCTGGATGTTAAATCTGTGATGACTTAATATGTCTATTACAGTCTACTTAGAAGCTACAAGCTACAAGGATTAGTTATCTATAGTAACACACTGTAGTTTGAGCTTAGATTAGAGCATTGAAAGTAGGCCTACACAAAAAGCTACCATCCTTTCTAATTCAAAACTGTCTCTAGTAATATGGTAAATCATGATTACCTTTTATGAGTAAATACTGTGGTTTGAGACATATGCGTTTATCGAGATACATTTACACGTGCCGCGGCATCGGCACGAATCTGCCTCACTGAGATAAACAAGACTCAGTGGTTGGTCTGCCTGAGCCTGGGTTGTTCTGCCTTCCTCGTTTAGTACGGTTGTTTGGTTTCATCGTTGTTGCGGCTCCAAGTGCCGTTAGTAGCCTTCGCGATTATCGTTGCTAGGATGAGAAAATTGCCGTCGGAGTATGCACAACGCATAGCGCATTTAAGTTCTAAAATATTCAGTGAGCCAACTGCAGATCAAGCAAAGAGGGCACGGAAGGTCCTGAAGGTTATGAGCGAAGAACCTTACTATAAAAAAGAATCTTTCGCGAAATATTACCCACCAATATTTGCTGTCGATAATTTGATGAAAAGGATAAGAGAATACGGACTATACGTGTAAGTTTGTTGGTAAATGGTACTAGCATGTGTGCATTACGTAGTTCTTATTTAGAATGCTTCCAAGGTCAATGCCATTGTTGTCTGATTTCATTAGGCCCTAACTTCGTTTCTGTGTGTCAGGCAAAACTTTACAGATTCCTATCATTGGTACTTTCCTTGTATATGGCATGGGCTGTGCATGCTGGCTTTCAATTTGTGAAAGATTAATAAACTCACTCAATAATCATGTCATTATTTTACACAATCATGGCACATATCATCCTGTAAGACAGGCAGATGATGAAGTCGTTGTACATCTTATACCCGGCCCTCTGTATCAGCATGCCTCATGCACATATGACTTTAAATTTTTGCAATAAAAAGGCATAGCCATTCCACATCCAGACGTTGATACACACCGAAAATGCAATTAAGTTTTATTAATGCACTTCTGCTGGTTGAATATTCATATGGCACATAGGCCTACACATACGAGCCCTCTACCATTCCATAATTGAAGGTTTTTTGCTTCAGAAACGAACATTTGGACTTCAGAGAGGAAATGCAACGACAGAGGGCTGCTAGAGGAAAGGCTAAAAATTAAATCGAAGGACACTTTTAGCTCAAGATTATTTTCTACAGTAAATTGTTTAAATGGATGTCTCAAGTAATGATGATGTGCCTGCTTTACCCCGGGATTACAGCTTTGACTGCGCTATTTGCCTACAACCATTCGTTCAGCCAGTTCAGCTACCATGTTCCCACACATTTTGCTTCTTATGTGCAAAGGTAACTCTGAATTGCTGAATCCAATGTGACCCTACCGTCCCCATGCATTGTTGCAAATATTTGAATTTTTTTAAGGGCATTGCTTTGCAAGGTCAACCGTGTGCACTATGCCGTGCTGTCATACCTGTCGACCTCCTTACAAAACCTTCAAAATTTCAAGCAAACACAACACATGCACTCGAGGAAGATGAGAATGACGACAAGTAATATGTTACTGATGAGTTCGGTCATCCTGGTGTGTAGATGTATGAATTTTTTATATAAACAATTGTGGTATATTTTAGACACGTTTGGTACTACCAAGGTCACAAAGGGTGGTGGCAATATGATGAAAGGACAAGTGCTGAGATTGAAGAAGCATTTGACAGGAAGGACGAAAGTGTAGACATTCTTATTGCAGGCGCCATATATATTATTGACTTTGAAGCTATGGTCCAATACCAGCGAAACGCGAATTCCAGGAAGAGGAAAATAAAGCGAGACACTATCGGTGCTCTAAAGAAGGGAGTGGCTGGCATGGCACCATGTGAACAAGACCCTGCACCAATTCCCGAGGATTCTCACGTATCTTCCAGTAGCTGCACCTCGACTCAGTCTAGGCAACCTCCCATAGGAGATGGCCACTCCCAGTAGCATTGCACAGTATTTTGTTGCACCTTAGGGGCACAGCAAATGTATCTCACAGCCAAAGTCTTATATGTCATTGTTACGACTCAGCATAAAATTGGGCTGCGCTGTAAATAGATTCTATCTTGAGCATTTGCGTTTCATTCAGTCTCACGATCAACAGTTCAGGTTATTAGCAAGTTGAACATCTACTGCGTACTAAGATTTATTGTGAACTCTGTACATGGCACGACTGCATTCCAGATAGAAGATTTGGGATACTTCGCAGTCACCAACACCAGTAATGACTAGGGCAAGGGCATTTTCGTGTTTGAATACTATTCGGATAATTTTTTCATATCGGATTTTGACTGGTAATTTTACGTATTCCCATCAAATAATAGAACCGACTTCCTCAAAATTACAACTGCCACTGTCGTCATAATGCTCCAGTAGACTTGACACTTCAGGTCATTGCCTGTCTCCCGTCTCGGATCTGGCCATTGAACGGAGAAAATTGACTTCTGGCATCATACTACTGATACTCATATGGGTGAATCTCGTCAAAAAGAAGCAAATAAAACCTGTGCAAATATTCCGTTCAGGTAAATTTGCATCCGAATCTGCGAAAATCTAGCGATTGTGATCAAAACGAATATTCGATTCGAAAGGCCCGTCCCTAGTAATGAGTTTTGCAATCTAACCAATTAAGTGTCCGATTTCCATGTCATCTGGCACACGCCCATATGCCCCGAAAATGGTGGATTGCACTGTGCTGCTAACTATGAAACAAAAGCGCAGATATAGTTAAGTGTCCATCAATAGTTCAATACCACTGAAGGAATCCCCAGGTACATTCATCAAGCCGCTGCTATTTTATGTTGCACCCATCCATTCAAATTGCGCTTGTCTCAAGTGAATCTGCATCCATGATGGGGTTGATGGAAGGAAGATTATCGTTTAATGGCTTCGTCCAATGACACACAATTGATCAAACAAATCGGTTAGAAACTAGGACATCAAGAATAAGAGGAAGGCAAAAGTCTAGGTTCCTTGTCCATCAACATCATCCTTGAAATGCGAAATCACACCATGTCCCACAGTGCATGTAAATTTTTCTGTTTTTCGAAAAAGCCTCATTTTACAGGTGGAGCAATTGGTGGTGCGTCAAAGGTCAAGTCCGTAAATGTACCAGTTAAGAATACACCGGCGATAAACAGTGAAGCGTTGATGAGGAACTTCCTGAAAAATACATGGGTTACAAGTGAAGGTGCATCCATCTGGTACTGGTTGATACGCCTGAATGTGAAAAAGTCACCAACCTCTTCCCTGGATTCGTAAACCAATCCTTGACTGCGTTTATATACAACTTGCTTGACGTTCGAGGTTCCATACTAAATTAATAGATTTGCTGTCCTATTAGTCTACATAAAATATAATGGTGGCAATACGTGAAATATGCGTATAAAACTTTAGATGAAACAGTTGACGTGGCCCGTGCATAACAGCATGGAACAAATAATAACATAATTATTAATAGATTATTCTAGCTCAGCGTGTGTCATGAACTCATTTCAAATTTAGTTCGATATAATGCAGAAGGTGCATTGAATCTATAGAACTCTCACACGGCATTAGAAATTGAGTAACACACCACACATGTAGAATTCAGCCACAAACTAGCATTCTGTTTCACCAAATGCAGGATAAATTGTTGCCATAATAACTAACGATATGAATTAGATTTTAGAAATGACATCTCTTGGTCCCATCCATAAAACAGGCATGCGCCAGACGTGTGAAGTTCTGCTTAGTGCTTCGCAAATTCGTATATATTGGTTTTCTATTATGGCATGCTACAAATGCCCTGTTGCATGTCTGTCGAGCAATTGAATTTGAAATGTGGAGTCAAGCCCAGTATCAGAATACATCATGAAGCGCTTTAGAGGCGGATCTATATCTTTGTGACTCACCGTCACCACAACCGCAACGTCCTTCTGTATCTATGGAAGTTGTTATGGAAAACAGGTTACGAGTTGCAACTTGTGACAAAGTTCAGATTTCTAATCTACTCTTTTTGACACTCTTCTCTGGTTTATTACTGCGTATTTTCCTCTTTTTGTCCTTATTACTTTGATCGTGTAAGCTGGCACCAATAGGGACGTCATCAGCATGTCTTTTGATGGAATGCTGCTGCTTATCGTCACCTTGACCTCGATTTATTTTGCTTCCACCATTTTCTCGAACCACACTAGCTTTACTGGACTCTCCATCCTTGCGAGATTCAATACCATTGACAGCACTCATTGACGTTATAGACGACTTGCTGAACAGTCTCTCAGCTTCTTTAAACTTTCGATTGCGCCGATCTGCTTTACTATTGGTATTTTTGTTGTTGGTCAAGTAACGGTCCCAGCCGCGAATGATATTTCCATACAATTGAGTGTCCTCCAGGTAACTACCCTCAAATGCATAGATTTGACGTTCCAGATTCGCAAGAGTCTCTGTTATTTCTTCCCTTCTCTTGACAAGCTCTGCAAGCTCAGCACGTGTATTTGAAATCTGGGTCTTACTTGATGACGTCATCGTTAAATCATTAATCTATCTTTGCATGAAGTACCTTCTATATGTAATGCAGGGTAAGTGAATAGCTTTCACGTGATACTGTTATCAAAAACTGTGAGGACCAACCAGACTATGGGTGAAGTGAAATTAGCTGTACAGTGTGTAAGTTGAAACACTGAAGATCAAGCTGATTGGGTGGCAAGATTTTTTCAAGGACAGTTATATTTTTGTCCCTATCTTAGATTTCCAGCATGTATCTAGGCCTACATTAACAACGTCAAGTTTTTGTGCCACCATATAGCGTGTGCCCGTGTCGCACGGTGTTGCGGCATACCTATCGTCTAAATTCTAAACCTGAGGATCATTGGTTCTTCGTATACAATCCGTAGATATTATATAAATACGGCCAGCAACAGATGACAGTGACGGTCTAGTATGATAGCGAATATGAGGTATAGAAAGGCTAATAGGCCAGCAATTATTATATATTTAGGCGTTCAGGCTAGATCAACTCTTCAAATCTTCCTCCTAGCTCTTGCGCCTGCGGTGACTAGAATGAGTGACTTTGCTGTGGACCACACCGTTCGTCCTGGATGATTGAGCACGACCATAGATCAGAGTCAACGGATCCGAAGTCCGGAGTTGACTCCTGCCTGAGCCATCCTTTTTCGCAGTAACAGGAGTTTCAAAATTTTCCCTTGACCCGGAGTTGTCCCGGAGAAAAAAGGTTTACCATATACGACACTTTGCAGTTTTTGATAGGTGCATTGGTTCGTCTAGCAGTAATTAGAGGCCTAAATAACCATTTCGGACTCCGAAGAGTCTCCATAGTACCACTGTAGTACCACTATAGAGACGTCTCTATAGTACCACTATAGTACCACTATAGAGACTGCGTAGTCTCTATAGCAGTCTCTGTAGTATATAGGCCTACCCTATACCAGCCGGGTTCGTGGTGTAGTGGTAGGTTCAAATCTCGAGACTGCATCATACCAAAGATGTTAAACATGGTATAGGTAGTTTCCTCGCTAGACGGCCAGCGCGTTGAGGATAGTTCAAAGGTCGACGCTTGACGTCGATAGCCTTCTGGCTCCTTCGGCGTCTCCTTGTCCGGCATGCATATGCCCATCTTGCACGCACATATATGGTACACCAATGTGCGTGTGTGCATGTCAGGTGAGTATACATATAAATGTAGCAAAAATCAAATATGGACAAAAATAAACAGTTGTGTCGCATATACATTTCTGAATGTATATACGCGACATCAACTGTCGTATCTAGGACACTCGGACATGACCTAAATTCTTTTAGAGTATTATCCATTAGTGGGTTATACCAAACAAGACATATAATTAACTAGCTCATATAGCACAGGGAATCGATAATTGACTTACTGCAGTAGTAACAAAATACACTCCTGCTGTCCCGATCATAACAGTATCGCTAAACTCCCGCTGTTATTATTACAAGGAGGATTTCAAGCCATGCGAAGATGATTCGCTGACGTAATTTGGGATTGTTTTTCCCGTGGTCGAACCACGTGATGACATTTGGCGCCACGTTTTGAATTTGAAATCGGGATTCTTTTATTCCGACATTCGGTATCTGGTTGTCTGCCGCAACGGAGCACACATGCGCTGTAGACATGTAGTCATAGAAAATACACCATTCGACTTGTCTATTCGGCATTACTAATATTGTTTCATCGTACGAACGTGTAATCGAAGTGACTTGGAATATTGGTTCAATATAATCATCAATTCGGCATCAATTCTGTCTCAGCTAAGACTCGTGCAAGAACAGTATTTATATAGACAGACCGCTGTACGAAGAGCTCTATAGAAGCGTACGTCACTGACGTGGCGTTTATCGTGGGGTGTTTCGAACACGCAGTTTGGAGTCAGATCAGCGCGGAGTTCAACTACATTACAATATTTGCAAACTAACTTCTGAAACCACCAACCCCCCGCGATAACAGTGTCCTTCCCGTGGTACCGCCATATAGTCCACCGTAGGTTATTCTAATCTAAGATTGAACTATGGTACCACCGTGGCCTACTTTAGTTCCTAGTACCTAGAGTAGGCCATGGTACCACTATGGGGACTTTTCTACAGAGAGTCTCTGTTGTACCACGGTCCACCAAGCTAGGCATATATATATAACTATACTAGAGTGGCGAAGCTTCGCCTGGCGATAGTATTATGTCATGTTGCATTATTGCAGCACCACTCAACAATGTATCGCTAGGGGGATCACGCAAGTAATTTACGGTAGCCATTTTCGATTGACAAGACTAGAACTTGCGTAGTACAGTATGTACATGTAGAGCCATACGTCGACTCGCGGCTATTTCGGTAGGCCTATATTGCTATCAGGATATCTCGACAGGGATATATAGATTACTAGATGGCTATAATATATCGGGTGTACGGTGAAACGGCTTTTCATCTTATGCATTCATTATTCCATACCCTAACATATGAAATGAATCACTATCTTTTGCGTATAGGCCTACAGTCTCTATAGGCTATAAGGCATAAGTATACGGAAAGGGAATTTGAGAAGCTGGAAGATGGGTGCAGCAAACGGATCTTGGCATATATAATCCTCCAGTATCAAAATGCATTTATGCCGTATGTAGCCTACAAAACGTCATAGCTTACAGCAACAGCTTTTGCGTTGTTGAATGTAGCACCGATAGCTTCGGAAAGCCACTCATCCCGCAATATGCAAAATGGCTTTAATGGTTTACTTGACAAATGCCTATACGATGATAATTACACCGGAACTAGACGGTAGGCTATTTAATAGGACAATGAGGACATATTATATGCCGTGCCGCTTTGCGATAAGAGTAGAATTTGTCTACCCGCACACTGAGACTGCACAAGCGCATGAAGCTATTAGCAACTGCCGTAGACTTCCGAACTCAGCGTGACGTAATTACCCAAACAATATAGCAATTATACTCAAAACTATAATATGTCAAAAGGATCTAATCAGTCTCCAGTACACAACTCTGAAATCCATTGTGTCCGTAATACATAGGCTATTACATAAACTACTATCTTAGTAATATAAAAATGAACTATATATGCTTGGTCAGGTAAAATAGAAGTCGACGTAGTGTGCTTCTCGCGTCAACCGAAAGAAACAGCTTAAACACTGTCTAAATCCTGGACCTGTATTGCATGCAAGCATTGTCCTATAAGGATAAATGACCCATTAAAACCGATTACATTGTAATGAAATGTATGCTACAGGTACTGAGAATCTCGTCCCAGGCTGTGGTTCAACGTCTATCTACTTATTTCACCGGCTATCATCGTATTAGAATGAGCCTCTTATTTTGAGCTGTGGCTATCCTTATACGTCCGTAGTTGTTTGTTCCCTCGGCGAATTGCGTCAATAACGTGACACGTAAATAGTCAGGTTGTAGAAGTCATGGTCAAAATCAGTTATTATGTGAATTGGTAGCCTATAAAGCTGAAGCAATCAGTTTAGATTTTATTCCATTGTTCGGGCAGCATATGATTATTAGACTTTCCGTTAATTCGCGGTAAACTGTATAGCGCTCTAGGGAACCTGGAGAAAGTGGTATTTACCGAATTATGTTGCTCTGAGGGATGATACCCTACCGTATTAAGTCAATATTTGCCTCGACTTTCAAGTTTGTCAGCTTGAGTTGCACCTATAGACCTAGAGTATCTGGAATCTATCTTGCTGAGTTGCTCCCCGTTGAGATTTGTTATAGTAAATAACCTAGCGACATATTGGCTATAGGCGTATATTTCAGTGTAGTAAGTAGATCGCTTGACTGGATTTAGCGATTGGTAGAACTATAGCATTGCAAAGATGAATATGGTTGTTACACACTTCCGTATTGCTTATTGACATTTGCTACTGTAGGCCTATATGATACGGCGTAGATATCTAACTTTATCTGGCATCATCTGGCCATTTGCCGTGAGGTCAACATCATATCTGGGAAAACGGTGATCGCTTTGTCGGGTTTAGGTATGTTTAGGGTCCTGTGCAATCAGACTATAGCCGTAGGCTATTAGGGTTAGAACCGCAATTTTTCGTTTCGATGAATGTTATTAGACCTGTAAGCTTTTTTAGGCCTGTAACTGTAATATATAGGCTACTTGCTGGTTATTAAGCCACCAACATTTTGAGGAGCAAGAGATACACAGTTGGGTATAAAGGCTTAGTGTATAGTACAGACTTGAAGGTTGGCTGGCGCACTTTCCGGCTTTCAACACTGGACCGATGTAGCTTGCTTTGGGTGAACGTTTTACTATTTCTTTTGAATATTCCTAGTTTTATAATATTTTAAAGAAGATCGTCATCACAGATTTAGCGTCTAGCCTTAGTATAATGAGAATTGGTTTTATAATGCAACCATAAACAATCATTTATTCTAATGAAATGTAATGATACATGCAGTAAAACACCGTTTCCTGATTGTTCGTGAAAGAAAAGCTTATTTCTATTCTCGAATTAAGTTTTGTTTGAAGGTCTGTCATTCATTTTCAATGATATCCAGCCGCAGACTTATCCGCTAGACAGTTCGGCAATAAAGCACAGGTAGTGGTACAATAATTATGTCATTAAAGCTGATAAGAAACAGAGCGGTAAGAAACAATGGGACCGAAAGCAAATATAATTATCCCCAATCTGTGTCGAGGGGATAATAACAATCGTAGGGATATTTTCCCGCTTTAAGGCTGGTGGACATCATGCAATGCAATTAATTAGGTGCCTATTAATAAAGATATAAATATGTATGCTGTTGCAGAGACCATGTAGATAAGACGAGAATAGGAGGTTCTACAAGCTTCAGGCCATTAAATTCAGCGTCTGGCCTCAGTTGGACTCATATATAGAAATCAGTCCGGTATGCGTCGGAATTCAGAATTTGTATAAAGCCTAGTGGCTTATTTATTGTGAAGTGTTGTAGGACGTAATAAATGCCTATATATTTCTATCTATAGCTTTTAATTGGAAATAATAGACCTGCAAGGCAGATGTAGGCTACCTCTATAAGGAACTATGCTAGCCTGGCTACGAGGCTTAGCTACGGTTACTTCATTATTTGCACTTTCCAGAGTGTGATGCAAACGTTAGTAACGAACTAATGCTCGGTGGCTGTGTATGAGGACGTCTTCATCACGATTCCATTTTGTACGTGGGCCTACAAAATGGCCATGTCATTTTCGTTTAAATTGGGGAGGAATAATCCAATCTAAATTTTAGATAGAATCCTTTAGTCATGTGGCAACTGCGAGGCGTCGTGTCGTTTCTGTTAAATACCGGTCAAACATAGTATCTGAAATTCTCTTTCTCTCTCTCTCACTTGCTTACTCGATCTCAAGCAAGCCGTAAGTAAGATGTCAGTAGATATTCGCCGTTAGTTGAGTTATCTGCGGTCTAAGTCAAAAAATTATATTATACTAATCTACTGTGGTCACAAATTTCTTAGATAGGTCAAGAATGTGAGTTACCAAGCGCGTTTTTTCGCTACTTCAAGTAAGATTTCAGCTTTCACGATGCTGGGCGTAGGCTAAAAGGATACCCGTGCCGTAATTTTCGAGGGTATTGAGAGAATCGAAATGGAGTCGTCGAGGAAAAAAGGTTGACGTTATCTCGATTCCAAAATATCTCTCGCTTTTAGTCACTCGCTCAGTTCCCACAACCTACCACGAACGGACGGCCTTCCATTGAGTTTCGAGAGTCGAGTCGAACGTAGCAGACAAGGAGGCGTATTTGGATTGGGCAATAGACGTATCGATGCTATGTGGGTGATACAGTACTTTCGTAATCGTTATACGGGCAAGTACGTTTTAGCTGTAGGCCTTGATACTGTACGGTACACCAGCACTATTAACCAATTTAACGACATCCCACTCTCCATACCTAACCTATCACCTATTCTGTGCTTTGGGGAAATACTACCCAATGTCAACTGCTGCACGTCCGTGCCTAATAACAGGTAATGTTGTAAGTGCTACAATGCTTTCATAGTTCTTAATCGAACGCTGGTAGCAACTGATTACAGTAGTTATAAAACTGTTTCTTTATTGGATGCCGTTACAGTGGAGCCAGGATAAACTTAGTAAATGAGTATGGTACGGTAATTGGTGAAGGTGATGATGAATTGTGTGGACAAAATTACTGTTTCAAGATACATTACAACGTATTATAATTTTTCTGGCAGATATTAATTAGGCCTACCAGTACATGATGCATAATACAAAATACTGATGTGGCTTTGACACTGTGGTGGAGCGTAGTTCAATTTCACTTCCAGCATCACGGATTGCCATTGGAATTGTAATTTCGCCACGTGATCACTCTACTTCTTGTTGGAAAGGCTATCTGGCTCGGTACAATGACCGATTCTGGATTTTCGTCAGCTGCGTCGCAACGGTCGACGTCATCTATAGTAAGGCATGCAGTAGTAAACTCAAGCTCGCAGAAATCAGATCCAATAGCGGAAAATGATGATAGAGGGGTAAATAGTGCTTTGCCAAAGCCCTGCATACAATATCCTAACAACCTTGGAAAACCAGGAATACCTAACAGGTATGCATAAGAATATAATTATAATGCTACAGTTTGGATTTGTCGAGTAGGCTAATGCATGGTATTGTACCATGAATTTTAGTGTAATTTCTCAGTCTTGTTGTCCCATTCTTGCCACTACTGTAGACCTGATTCTTTTGTCGTTTTATTACAGTATGTCCAGTATTCAAGTAGACTAATGCATTGTAAGGTACCGTGAACTTAGCACGAGTCATCACCATTCATAGCGCTAATGTAAGCCTATTTCTTTTGTTATTTTAGACTTATTTATGAGAAAAACCACGGCGGATATTCTCCCGGTTTATCACCATTTTCACACCAAGAAATGTCACCCATGTCAAGTTTAACATATGATTTCAAAGACCTCAGCACAAGGTAATGTTGATTGTAAATACTCTGCTGGTGTTTTATGATATTTTTCTTTCAGCCACGGTTCTTCCATCACTCCAAAGAAGCGGTTATCATTATCCAGTCTATCCAGTCTCGAATCGCCACATCTTTCCGGCACATCTCTTTTTGGGTATGGAAGTCTCACTCTCAACAGTCACAACTCTCCACACTCGTCAGGAATATCAAGTTCTAGTTCTTCAATTGATCCGGCCTTGTCTAACAGTGGTGGTGAGTATGCATAAGTGCTTGACAGGTGTCTATTCCATGCTATAACGTCTGTAGCATATCACTTGTATTGCATGTGTACATTTTAAGCGGTCTGACTACGGAAAGCATAATTATGTTACGCAAGAGACATCAACAAAATCAGGCCTGTGTTGAGAGTAGCTGGGGAGGTGAAAAGTCGGTTTCTGGCTACTCATACACTCACCTGCCTAAATATTGTATAGCTGGGACATCTTGTGTATTGTGTATTCTGTATATTATGTCTTATTTTCATTGCACAAAAGTGATTCAGAGCTGTCTAGCTGCCCTCAGTCAGGTACTTGTGCATATTTTGTCAAACAGAGAGGAGGTGAAGTAATCTTTAGTAGACTAGTGCAAGGTATTCTCATCTCATTTTCTAAAAGTCACCCATAATTGTAGCTGATTATCTCCATTATCAAGTTATTTTCCTCAAGGGTATGTACTTGATATGTGGTGGAATAGAGCAAATTTGATATAGCTAGTAATTGGGTGTCGCGTTATGGGTATATTTGCATGGAAATATTCAAGTCAATTTTGCCGCGTACGTCGCAAAATTCCTTTTTACTGGCGGTACACGAAATATGATTTAAAATTCCCGCTCCGTTTCGGCTGGCTTGTCGCCTGCGCAGCAGATGCCACATTATTGAAATACCTTCTCTCGAAATCAATAAGGTGTGACGAGAGTGTTTCTCTTTCATTATCTCTCTGTTTTCTTTGGTGTTGCCTAACCTTCTCGGACTGGCTGCGGTATTATCTTTTGACAGATGGCATAGTATTTCCCTCGCAAATTCCACCGGTATTTGGTCTCATTGACCCAATTGTATCGACGTATGTGCGTTATCCAAGTTTTCCCGCTTTTACCTGTGCGACTAAGGGTTAATTGTTTCATTCACAATTTCGATCTTGTGAAGCGGTTGAAAGCCGTCAACCCTGTTATGTCGTTCAGTCGTTGTTGATGTGTTATCAAGTCGTGTTTTATGGTTGGTAACTAGATACTGTCCTCGTATATCGCCCCCATTGTATCCTTTGATCGACGAACCGGGTGTTGTAGTAACGTCAAAACGGTTCCGTTGTTGACGGTTCAAACCGTTGATACAGTTATGAATACAAACATTTGATCACCGGATTCACCGCTCACGGTATCTCCGTCGGAGAAAATAATACAGCGATAGTTCTGTTGTCACGCGGGGGTTGTCTGCAATACGACTAATTGCTTGCCCACAGTTAATTTCCACTGTCGCAATTTTTTATTGGTGTCACACGCTATCGTGTAGCGCGAGCGGTCATTACCATGGGTACACCGTGTGACCAGGTGCTAAGCGTTGACCTCTATTATGACCGAGTTGCTTTCTTTACTTAGCTCTCAATGTAGCGTCGGTACGCGAGGACGTGTCTAGGCAAAGTAGCGTCACGAATTAAAATTTAAACGATGCTGGCCGTTACGGAATATTACGTCAAGCGTACCTACGAGGATATCGGCTAGTTTGAATTTTGGTGGCCGGTGGAAAAATCGAGACTTACTGTAAATTTTTTGGTGGTGCTTTGGATTTTAATGGTAATTACCCATGAGTGATATCATACAGTCAATCAATATTTGACCCAAGACGATCGCGTAATTCGTCGTACAAGCTCCATTTTCATTGTCGTTGTCTTGCCCGTTGTCACATAGCAAGTAATAAGCTACTTTCAGTATTTCTAAATCATATTTGTTACTGGCTTCGTGTGAGTTCTCTCAAGGAGCTTAGCACAGATTGATCCGTTAAAACTATATCAAAATCTCACCAAGTCACCATGCAACTGAATTAAACTGGTTGATATTGTTCTTGTAACGCCGGACCATTCAAAAACAAGTGTTCATTAGCGGTAGGTAGCTTTGTCGTAAAGATCACCGGGCAGCAATTCAAATTTTTCGCGCGGTTTGTCGATGACTGATTTACTTACAGCTCTTGTCAATGACGTCACGCTGTATAAATAAGCTCTCTTGTTATCACAGTCCCGCGGGTGTTTTGTGACTACGGTCGAAAACATCTTGGCGGTGTTTGTTCTCTTAAGTTTTACTGTGATGCCTGTCCAACAGCGCAACGATCTTTTACTTCATGCCGACGCCTTCGTAAATCCGTGTACAGTATAGTTACCTGTTGATTGTTATTCAGCTGTTGCATAACCCCATTCAACTATGTCGTCATAATCCGTACAAATCCGAGTTGTCTGCGGTAATCAGTGGGTTAAATATGGATTTGTACTGTAGTTAAGCCGATGGCCGACAATCATTAGATGACTAGAATGTACTTTGTACCGGTACACTAGTAATGAATTGTCACGATAGATTTTAGCGTCCCGCCTCATCTATTTTATAACTTATTTCACGACCTTGTGTGATATTTTAATATCATTACGAACATTTCTTATCCTTATTCTTATCATATAACTTATCGCCTAATTCGGACCGACTAGCCTTAGCGCCAGCGGGTCGCTTTGTCAATGCTACGCAGATTCGTTTGGATCGATTTGTTGATTTGTTACGGCGCGTTTTTGTAGCCGCTAGTCATTTACATGTGAGAAAAGCCGCGAAGATCGAGATACTCGACACGCCTCACGCAATCATCGAAACACCTACAGCGCCGTTTCGTCACCGATTTTTTCACATTGTCGGGTAGTAGCGCTTACTCATCACATTGATGGAAGAATTCTGCGATGATCCCAACCCTCGTCGTATGAGGTTTTATGGTGCTAATCTGAGCGAGCACCTTAACTGGGTGGATTAAATCACCAGCATCGTGCGATTAATGCAACATCACTATGCACCCTGCCGTAATTCCCCGTACTTCTGCACTACTTTTATTATTGTCAACATAGCGTATGAATTTAATTATCAGATATTTATGCGGGCGTACCGCAAAAGAAGGTCGACTTGAGACAATCGGTTTTGATTAAAAATTGCTACGGGAAGGAAAGGAGGATTCTTGTTCCAGTTTCACGTGCGAGGCAGTGCAATAAGGACAAGACTTCGGCAGCGACAAGCAACAAAGCATTTTTCAGACCGATTGCAGCGGAAGGTATAGATGTTGCAGGGTTATATGTTAGGTTCAGGTTGTAGTGTAGTTTAACTTCATTGCAAGTTCAGGACCTGTGGTGGAAATATGATAGTAAGTTGAAAAGGCGCAGAGAAATACTTGGCAGTGATTGTAGTTCGCAAAAAGTTACTGCATATCCTGTACTCCTTTGAGTGAGCATTGACTGAACATCGGCTAATGAATGGGCCTGCGGTCAAAATAAATTGATCACTTGAATAATAGACAAAAGAGGTGGTGAAAACGGTAAATCACCAATTCGCAACTCTGGAAATTTCAAACAGTCACAGCGCTTGTCCAAAAACATTTTGCCAAGTGTAGCCGACGCCAAACTGTTTTCCAATCGTCAATCATTTTTCAACAGCAAAAAAGAAGATTGACCACAGATTTAACATCTAGCCTTGGTTTATTGAGAATTATACTTTCACAAGCTTTTGGTTCTCTGCTCCTTCACCATTATTCATGACAAATTTTTGACTGCATGCTCCTTAAGAATACCAATCGTCTAAGCATATTACGAGGGCCCCGCCATGATGGGTTTGAGGGTATTAATTAAACTTCCCGGCTCTGATATGTATTTCTGACGTTCGGCATTTTTGTCCCGTCGATGTTCCATTTATTCTTGCCGCTTTACGAGATTGATGTAATTAAGCTAATGTTGGACGAGACGTAGATTTCCTTGCATTCTGAAAGAATGAATATAACCGGAAAGTGGCCATCAAGACATGGTTGGAAACTCGAAACCATTGAGTGAAGGTCTAAATAGCATCTGCGAAACGCGATGCGGACAGTTTTAGGATAAGGATATCCCATCGATTGTGTAGAATATAATATTTTATGCCTTCGCTTTCGGAAGAGTGTCAATTTCTTGATTATATCATTTATATTGACGCGCTTTTTTTCACTGAATATCCCTTATTATTTTCCAGGCGCGCTGTCTGACACACCCACCGCTCTGTCAACCGAATGTGGCAAAGAAAATCAACCTCCAAGAGGCAACAAGTATCCTGACCAACGCAAGGATGCTTTCTTATCGTTCAAAAAAGTTCTATCTCTACCTCAAATACAGGTTTGACATGGAAATTTTTGTTGTTATCCGTTTTGGTGATATGCTTATTTGTTACAGAGTCGCCGTCCGCGTCAACGGGGGTTGAAGTCTGATCGTGGATTCAGCGACAAAGAGCGTGAATTCATTCAATCTTTCCGCAAAACATGCCCCAATGTGCGTTACCCCACCCCGGTTGGATTCTCAGAAAAGTTTTCTCCCATAGGTCTAATGCATGGACGCCCAGCGAAGAAAGGCACCCAAGCGATGATGTCTTCGCCACTTGTTGATGCTATCACACGGGGAAAATCGTCCGCGTTTAAGCCCGTCACGTCGGGCGAAATATCGGTGAAAACTGTTAAACGACGAGTCCTCGGAGCTATCAATACGAACATTCCTATTCCGCCGCGTTCTCCACGCACCCCTGAAAATCCGATAGCTGAGACAAGCACAAAACGTGTCATGGAAGAATCTGTCAATTCGGTGGCAGACGCCACAACAAGGAAGCGAAGATGCAGCAAGTCATTGAACACGAAAGGTGGATTCTTACAAGAAAGGAAAGTCAGATCAGCGGAAGCGATCCTAACTGGGAAAAGGCCGGTACCTGTTTTTTCAAGCCAAACTTCCATTGCTGGCCAAAGAATTAGTAATCGATCGACATCAGCTCCAATTCTAACGGTGAGTGTAGTAGTTATTATGCTCAATTCATTTCCGAGTATTCCAACTTGATTACTCTTAATCTATACAGCCGACCGTTTACGGCGAACCCCCCATTTATTTGCTACATAGCTAGTCCTCATTGCAATGAAAATAATTTAGCCTAGGTGTAGCGTTGAATACAATCTGTGCCCAGTAATCACTTTAAGTTAAGTTTGGGATAGATTTGATCTCACTGAAGCTGAAAAATTGCCCCGCTAGTTGCACGTACGGCCGTACGCGTATAGGCTTACTGTTATTGCGTCATAGTGCTTCCGCACAATCACGGTTTAGTCCTTTTCGTTAGCTATCGAAACATGCAAAGTATCCGAACATTCTCAAATGTCTGCATGCAAATTTTGAGGTCGATCCGTCCTGTAGAATGTGTAGATCACAAGTTGTATGGTAACAAATGCCCTTATTATAGAGATTAATCAATGTGCTAAAAGCGTGTAATATCTTCTCTAATAACAGAATAGCACCTAGTTATCATCTACAGCCAAATTTCAATTGTCAACTAATTGTAGTGACTTTTCCACATTCCGTTTGCCCAATCCTTCCTATGATCGAAAGGGGCACTGTGGCCTAAAAATGATGCTGGCTCAAAAGGAAGAACATATTGGAATTTTATCAGGCAGTTGTTTTATTGCACAAAGAGTCACCGTATTCGCGATTTCGCCGAAACGAATTTGCTTCACTTCGGGCGCTTCCCCTAACATTCCAACTGGCATTCTGGGGCTGGCGGCCGCTCCCTCATGAACGAAACATCGTGTTCGCGCCCCGTCCAAGTCTGGGCTTCAATACGGGCTTTCATTCGACCTTGTAGAGATTTTATGTAAATGTCCATAAGTCTATTAAGTGTAATGATTTTGTTGTCAGGGTGATGACGACGACGATTACGTGCTGTCGCATTCCACTCTGTGCAGTCATGATAGCGACGATGAGGAGCAAAAAAGCTGCGCTCACGGGGATTCATTTTCACCATCCTTGTACAACAAGGACGACGAAATTGAAAATATGCTGAGCGAGAATATGAAAGAATCTACCGCGTGCTTTGACGAACGCTATTCGTCTGGAACCCCAAGTACCCTCGATGGATTGATTAGCGGCGTTCTGATACTCAAGGGGGACGCAAGCGTGTCCGGAGTGTCAAATGACACTGACGATTCCATAAGCGCTCTGGGGTGCGGGAAAGAAAATGACCCTGTAAGTAATATATTTATTCATAATTCTCAATAACCCAATGCTTAAGGTTAAATCTGTGGTGAATCCTGTTTACTATATGTAAGCATATACATTGTAACTGGTCGTTTCCGTTGCCGATCGCTCAGAATGGGCGGTGATACTTCGACTAATTCATCATTATATTGTACTCGTTGCCGTTCATTGCTATATTTTCTACTAATTGCCAGATGGTATACACACACATTGTACAGACTGGTGATAAAAGTAACAACATCTGCTACCTGCGACCACTGCAGTTGCCGGAGGTGGTATATGTGGTCGTTTCTGCCTTGCGTACAAACGTGGCTGCTCCGTCATTTTGCGTATCCGCAAGGCGTTAAATCCCGCTGATCTGTGTTTAAAGTCCCGCCATCACTATCACCATCTACTAAGTAACTGACGTGGCTCCAATGGCACGTTCGGTAGTAGCAGCCACTTGTAGGCCTACGCAAAGACTTACAATAGAACCTGCCAATGATAGACTGGGGTTTGTACATTAAGCACGTTTAAACACACAAAATTGCGCAGCTGGCACTGGCACTGGCAAAATAATCTTCCGAAACACTCGTACATAGAAAGTGTATTTTTTGTGTAGGTTCGGCTATGATCTCTCGAGATCGACGGTGCCAGCTATAACAACGGCCAGTTTAAGATGTTGCGATGTTAGCAGTAACACCGCTGGGCGGGCGCTGACTAGGCATTCGTATCAGCTTCAACTCTTGTTACCGGAAAATTCCCGTCATGTGAAGACTACTAGTATAATATATATCTACGCTTATCACTATGTTTTGATAACTTGGAAAGGATTTTGATTGAGATATACTTATGCATAGCCCACAACCTCACATGACTAGGGCCTATTGAAAGTATAGGATCGTTGTACATAGTAACGTACTTTGGTTTTTCTACAATAGTAATTACTAGACTTGTGTTCATTTATTGGGTGTTTCACTTTTCAGCTGAATCCGCGAGAGCTTTTTCGATCGCCAAGTGCACCCCCTATAGTCCCGTCAAGGCGGGCATTGATGAAGCTGAAACGCTCCGGACGAAACATGGACCTTGCAGCAAACGACAGCACCCCCGTTTCAATTAAGCGACCTCGTACCTTCGCGTCCACATCGGAAGAGTCAAGCTCTCCGGAATTCATCCAGGATCCAGCACTGAACAGGTCGAAATCTTACAATGAACTTGACATTATGAAAGCAGTGGAGGAGGGATGCAAGGATCAAGACTTGGTCGGCGATTTTAGCCGCAAGTGTGTTCTCCCAACCGTGACGGGTCGAAGGCAAGATCTAAAATACATATCTTCCGAGACGGTATGTATTTGTATGCGATTCTTGTAGCGTGTTTAACGTTATACATATCCCACGTTTCCATTTCAGCTGGCGGAAGTCATCATGAATGAACACGATGTTGGCATGGTTGAAATCGTGGACTGCAGGTACACTTATGAATACGAGGGTGGGCACATTCACGGAGCTCACAATATTTACACAGAGGAGCAACTCCTTGATAGGTAACATTTTTCTCAATCCAGCTTCCACCTCATCGATCGTTAATCGATGTTTTTATTTCTTGCAGATATTTTAACTGTAGTCGACCGCTGTATGCTAAAGCGAAGCAAAGCCAAACGCAAACCGGCGACGTGCTTCCTCACGTACTTGTTTTCCATTGTGAATTCAGTTCCGAGAGGGCACCGAGGTTAGCAAGGTTTCTACGCGAGTATGATCGAGAGGTTAATATCTACCCGTCTCTTCATTATCCCGAAATTTATCTTCTTAAAGATGGATATAAAGAGTTTTATAGAGTTATGAAAGTGAGTATTGAATTCCATTTATACCATGAAAAATTGATCTAAAGACATCCCAGACCAGTGGTTCTTATGCAATGGTCTATACCGGTCCGCGAAATTTTTTTCTAGTCCACGAGGTACCTTGGATAAACAGAATGGCTCAGTGTACCAGCTGGACCACTCGCTTTGACTTCGTAATGTAGCCATGCGTCCATCGTAACACCTCGTTTACGGTCATTTTACCTTGGGTTGTGGTATCTATAGACACATTGCAAGCGTCACGTTAGGAAATACGTCAAAATGGCGGCATCAATTTCCATTTGTGGAGTGATGTCTGATGGCTTTGAAGCCGGTCGTGAAAGCATAATAAAGAATTCGCCAGTCCGCCTTAATAAAAACGCTGGTTGGAACCATTGTCCTAGATTCTTAAGACCTAGACCATGGCCTACTCTAGTACTCTAAAGTAGGCCATGCCTAGACCTATGCGGACCTCCGGAAAGGCAGTCGGCAATATTTGGCTTACGCAACGACGTAATTACTCGATAAAGGCCTTTTGTTTAATGTGGTGATATAAATTTAATTAGACCCATGCGGCGATGTCCAACTTTGAATAAAAGGTATGTATATATAACCGCTCCTGAAGCAGGCAAACAGCGCGATGTTAAATATTGCGTAGTATAATATAGAATCCCCGCTGGCAAACCGCTGGAGTTCTTGCAACCACGTCAATGATCGCACGCCGCGATGAAAACCTTCTTCGTCCAAATCGCGCTGTTATGCTCGCGACTGAGGCAAATTGTCGCCTGATTGCAGAATAATCGTCTTACGCGCAACCTTGCTAATTGATTCCGAGGGGAAAAACCCAAACGTTACGTTGCGGATATGCGACTTGACAAATTTCACGTAAGGCTTGGCGCCCTAATTTAAAAGCATCATTCCAAGACTGTTTAATCAACGTAATTTGTCGAAAACAATTTAAGCGGGCGTCATCTTCGTAGGCTAGTGTTTCTTCAGCGCCGCATAGTTCGCAAACTTCTCATACTCGTCAATTCTTAAGACACTTTCCCTCACTTTATGGTTTCGTTAGTAATTATCCCCGTCATTCAAGAAAGATTGAATCTAGTCTACATGTAGGGTTTGATTGATGGTAGGGTGCGAGCTGGGTATATTGGAGTCATCCCGTTAACTTTTTCATGAGTTTCATCTAATGTAGGGCGTAGGCATCTGAATGAACAATCGCAGTAAGCATGTGGATACTATATAGCGGATGGGCGATAAAATATGTCTATTTTCAAACCCACAGAAAATTGCGTGATTAGGCTATTCGTCTTTTGACGTGGTAGAAGCGGCTCTGAGACTGAGTTTTCGCTATCAGTCGCCAGCGCCGATAGCTTGCGATTACCATAGCGCAATAGTGTCTCTTGCTGAGGTGATGAACCACCTCACATCGCGAAACTTGAGCTACCAGTCTGTCTCAGCTGCGTGAATTAGCGCCAGCAGAGTTGGCTTAACATTGCGCAACGGAACGCCTGGGTTAGCATTAGTAAAACTCGCGTTTTGCGAAAGTTCACAACCGCCCACGGTTGGTACGTTTTTTGCTCTGTGCAGTGTGACTGCAGCGTGTCCAGAAAACATGCAAGCCAATTTCACAATTATTTGGAATACAAATTGCCTTCCACGGACATTCCCACACGACAATTGTAACGATCTAGGAGTCTAGGCCTTAGGGCCCTAGAACTCGGCATCGTTTGTCATGAAGCGCTCCAATGAGCCGCAGAATGTTTTCTGCAAATCACGCATTGTCAAGCTGCAAATCTTCTAGACACTGGCACGACTTTCTAATCTTAATTTGACGCCATCCTTATTATAGTCCATAATGGACATCTTCACACTGTAGGTGCGAAAGTATCGTGACTAGCAATTTCATGAATCCCTTTGCATCTAGGAACATTGCAAGCCGTGCAGCTACATACCAATGAGCCACGAAGGATTCGCGAGCGAATTGCGAAAGTTCCGCATCAAAAGCAAGACATGGGCTGGCGAAAAGAGCAAGCAAAGCCTACTCAGCAGATTGAAAAAGCGATGAAACAACTCCGGTACCTAAATTTATATAACACTGTATGTGTTAGGATACCAAATGACAAATATTTTACGGCGAGACGGCATCAAGTCGTTGTTCGTCGCTGAACAATGTAAACACCATGTTGTGATGACTCGTAGTTGTCTTACTTGCTGCGGCGTTCATGATACCACGTAGCTGATATTTTATTTATTGACGAAAATGCGAAAACGCTCAACTCAATCGCAAATATTTTTTACTTGTTATTGTTCTGTCCGTATTTTTCGGTCTTGGTTGAGTGTAACGGACTTTTCTGTTACCTTCTGCGTCGTTCTTCTCCGTCTTCTCTCTCTCAGACTTTGTCGCGTTCAGCCAAACTAATACTGAACGATTAGCTGCTACCGCGATGAAGACGTAATGATAAAAGTGCCTGATTTTTCCGTGTGGCAGTTTCCATTGCTGCGACACGGTTGTTATTTTTAGTCGGCCTACGTACAAAAGTTTCAATACTTTCCGCTCACGTTTGCATGTTTTAATTTGTGAGTGGGTTTTGCTTCTTGATTTATTTATTAATTGAGAGTAAAAGTGAACGGCAGAGACGACATGACGCGATCATCACAGATTGACCGTTGTGATTTCGATGATCGACTTTACCGGATGCGTATGCTTTCGTATTGTTAGTAAAAAGCGGTGCTAAAATTGTCGGGTGCGCGCCAATAATGGCGGCTATATTGAGCCGCGACGATTGGCAGTACTGCTAAACACAGATCCGTAATTACACAGTAGCTGGGTAGTGAGATTCACAAAAGACATGAAACACGTATATGAACTGTTTAGAAACGAGAAATCACGCCTACTCATTTCATTTGTACTGGCGTCAACACGTATCATCATAATCATCTTTTAGAAATGAAAAACGACCCCGGTCATTTCCACGATCTTAGGCTCTAGGCAATTTGAATTTGTGCAAGACTCACCGGCGTGTATATGTATCATCTTAATCGCTTGAAATCGACGTATTCGGCAAAGCTATTTCCACTCGCTCGATGTACATAGGCATCAGTGAATTTGGTTTCGTGCGTACATTTTATGTATTTAGCGTGCAAATTTTCTCCTATTCGTGTTATATTATGGGATAGAGTTGTCTGCGGTTAAATCGTGGACGTCCACCTGCTTGTTGTTCTTGACTAAAACGTTAATCCGTCCCGTTGTATATTGCATGGTTGTGATCTTAGGTGTGATTATTACCGGTGGTGAGATGTACTCGCATACTAAAACTTTAGCAAACCAAATTCATGAAGGTTGACACAATAAGGGTGAACTCTATCATTCATTGATCTACTGTTCTTTGCGTTGTCGCCAATTGGATGTACACCTTCTCTGAACTTGAAAATTGGCGAGTCTTTCACAACGATTTTATCAAAACCCTGCTGCTCCTGGCAAATTTCTTTTCATCGTGTTCTCAGCGGCGATGCTGCTGCCTTTATTGAAACTTTCCCTTTTTCTATTTTCCTCCCTTCAGAGTTTGTCCTTTTTGTATCTTTGCGCTGGCGTGCCTTCAAGGGGTTGGTTAACTGAAAAATATGTGTTTTATCATTGTAGTCGATGTGGCTGCTAAGTAAGTATCATCCACGCAACGCATTCTCATTCGGTTACATGATGAATTATAATATATTTTAATGTGTAGAGATAGTTGCGAATATGCTTGACTATCAATAACTGCTCTCTATAACTCATTGTTTGAAAAAAGCCGATATCGACTATCTGCTCAAATTCCGACTTCTCGTGCGAATATATTGTGCGCTATTTTGCGTGGTGTGTCAGTGTTCATTGTCAAGGGGAAATGACGTTTTCAGGCACTTATCTGTGGAATATTATACATAGCGATGACAAAAGGTAGAAAAACGAAGTGAAATTTAGTTTCTGCCAGCAGGTGTGACTACTTAAATAATCACTTCAGCAATTAGCGTCTTTCGCGCCGAAGCGAATTCATTAATAGCCTATCATGGAGATAGGCAATTCATTGGAATATATACTAGCATTATCCGTTATTGCGGCCGTTAATCAGGCAGATTAGTCTTCCACGACTTTCGCGTTAGCCGTATCTCTTGTCCCTAAACTCAGTGACGTCATCGTGCAGAACATTCGCGGAGGTCTGTAGAAAGTATTCCAGGGTCGGCTCGTGGTTCCTGTGAATTATGTTGCGTTGTACTGCACTGGAGCATCGGTTCTAGGCCTGACGAAGTCAGTCCCTGTGCTGGGCTTCCTGCAGAGTCACCCGAATAATAAGAGCTCGTCAGTTCCCAGGTATTGTGGATTCACCCGATAGGCCTATATGACGATAGTTTTTCTGGCCCAGTTTTTTTTAAATTTTTTTAAGGCGTTCAATTATTAAGGTCGTATACGCTGGATCAATGCTTGGTTCGGGCGTCGATACCTCCGCTTATAGCCCGGGTCACTATCACAAAGACAACCCTCCCCCCTCCCCCAATACTAGCTTTCTAGGCAGAAAAAAACTAGCCGGTATACCAATTTGAAGAGTCTTCTAGCCCAGATAACAGGCATGTTAATGTGCGGAGAGGTGCTATTTCTATTTTCGTAGTTCCTTTCAATATAGGTTAACTCACATATTTTGACCTAGTCAGCAGCATTAGTAACCGGCGTAAACTAACCTGCTCGCGCAATGCTTCTTCTACTCACCACTACCACTAACCAAGAAGAATCTTGTTAAGTCTCGAGAGCGAGTTCAATTAATGGTTACCACTTACCAGCGGCTTTTTCGATCGCCATCTGCAACTACCAAGGCGTTCTTATTGTTGCTCCGGGCCTGCCGCATGCAGACTCGGCATAGTTACCCGTGCCCACCACCCAGCCCACTCGTAAAGTGGAAGCTGTAGTGGAGTGGAGTCTTACCTTGCTATGCAAACCTAACAGGATACTCTCCACACACGTCACACACCTTACCGCTCATTCTGATTTCACTTCTCCTACACTACATACTTACACAGCTATCTAATTGAGCGTAGGCCTGTATGCAAGCGATCTCATAGCTGCGATGTAGAGAACGAACGATATCAGTTTTTTCAAGGCCGAGGCGATAATATAATCAGCTTTCACTTGATTGATCCAACAAACCAAAACAAAAACCCAAGGCCGATATTCAATATCGACTTCCTTACTCGACCAACAGCCGATACTGATATATAATCGCAAACATACAAATATCTGCCTCGTTAATCAGCCAGGGCGATAAATGACACCTGGCCCCTCTGTGTGTGATCTCCACGTCATAGCAATTCCAAAGAAACACGCTTAGTGCATTAAATCAGGCAATACACAGGGCAGTGTTCATATTAATTATCTCGGTAAGAAAGCAAGAAGTACGCAATTCAAGATACATCAAGCTTGAATTTCTTTCGATTGATCTTCTTCACTTCCCCTTCTTGATTTGACAGCAGTCCAAATAACCTCTTGACCTTGGCCGCCCTTTCTTGGTCCCTGCAAGACAAGAACATCATTCAATGACGATGTCATACTCAGTCAATCAAGAGTAGAAGACCCTAATCCCAGTTGTGCAACATACATCGAACCACAAGCAGTCTTTACAATAGTTTGTGTCGTACCGGTAAGCAAGATTAACTGCATTAAATGAATCTCATTAGCATGAAGCACACCAAATTGGTTGATCCTGATGGATTTTGATTGATTATGATCACTGGCTATCTTTTTGCACCCAATGCACCGCAATGGATAATGAAGCAATGCCATGAATAAAAGTTGGATTATGCAAGGCAGGGTACCTATATATGTTAAGAATACACAACAGACAAAGAGAAGTACATAATGAGCCTACAAAGGAAATACATTCAAAGACAAAATAAATCAGTAACAGGCAAGGAAGAATCATTTGCTGCTTGCATAGCTCTTGAATAAATATATCCAAGGGTAGATTTTAACACCTTGGTAAATACAGAGCTTTCGCAATTTGTAAGTGCCTTTCTCTCTAAGAAAATTCCTTCAAGTATCAGCCATCTAACCCGAGAATTGGAAGGCTATTTTCATAAACATCATTTGGATGTGAACGATATGGTCGAAATAATGATTTGAGAAGCCCTACACTTCAAGTGCCACTAGAAACTTTCTATTAAGTCAAGACAGAATACTATTGACGGCATATGATCCAATGGATACCACACATTGGGATGAGCGTTTTTGAATATTTCAAGTTCAAATACAATTGGGATAAATTTTTTGGTTCCAATCGAATATTGAGTAGTAGGTTTACATATCAATGTTGAATAATTGCATATCCGGATAATTTTCCAAATGATTCGGGTTCAATTGAATTGGATACTTCATCGAAACAGCTCATTACATCTTGCACCGACATCATAATGCTTATGGTAGGCTGCCACTTTAGCTCATTGCCTTATTTCGTGGTAGGGTCACTGGCCAAGGACAAAAATGAATCTACTATCGTCGTATCATATGATTGACTAGGAATTTTGTGGCAGACTGGTAGCGTAATTCCACAAACTGTAGTGGAAATTTGGACTTAAACTGTCGTTGAGGAGAATCGAGCATGACAAAGTGGAATCACTTACTTCTCCACTTGTTCGTTAAGTCTTTCCCTTGCAAGGAATCTCGCATCCTTTTTGATTTCTCTTACAGCGCCCTTGTGTTCTCTCTTGTATTTATGTTGTAACCGATCCATCTCTCGTTTATTGGTACTGACATTCTTTCCGCTCTCTTTTCGGAAGGGATCACCACTGGTAGAAACAAAGCACTTAATTATAAAGTCTATATAAACATCGATCGAAATCATGTGTGTGATTAATTAATGCTAATATATACAAATGGATATTTTCATGGTATGATAGTCAGGGCATTTCTGTTGGTCACAAAGTAGGTAGGTCAAAGGTCGAATCCAGGCAGAGTTATATCAAAGGTATCCACAATTTGACACACAGCTTCCAACTAGTCAAAACCCCATCTGTATATATTACACCTGCTCTGGAGGAGGCTCCATTTATTTTGTCCTTCGGACACTGATAAGAGCCATCACTGCCTGTCCACACTTATCTCATATCACTGGCACTTAGCAGGGGAGCCGCAGATATTAATTTTAAAGTCTTTGATGTGATCGCAATTGGCAAATGCAACGGGAACTTTGTGGACGTGGAGTGTAGCTTGCCTGGTCCACATTCAGAAACCATTTGTGTGCATGGGGTGGGCTTATGTACTGTACATGTACATTATACAATGCACAATAGTATAATATGTACTATCAATGCTTTAAATCCTAGCAATGAACAACCAGTAGAATAAACTGCACTACACCAAGATGGTATTCTCTAATGAACTACTATATCAAATACTTACACTGGCTCTATCTTTGGCTCATAAAGTCGCAAAGCGGTAGGTCGATTGCATTCCACTTGAACGAGCGGAGTTAACGTGGAACATCTTGTAACTGCACGTTGTATCTCAGTCTAAACAAAATTAACGAGTCAAGCTCCCATGACCATGAACTCAAATAGGCAGTGGGTACTCGTCTGAACGACTGTCATCTTCGAGCTCTGCACTGAATACGCTTCAGTCATCTAGCAACAACATCAAGCAAAGTGGACAGACACAACACGGGAAAAACTGTAAAGCATCATTCGGTGGCTTGAATCTTGAATACGGAGAGTATTCAACCAACATGTCTATATTTTGAGCCACCATGGTGTTTAGGGTTTAGCGCCACTTTAACCTTTGAAAAGCACTGCCTACTGCCTACCTGTACTTCTGCTAGTAACTTTGCGCCAGGATAATCAGTTTGGCTTTTGTGTCTTTGCTGGTATCCATTCGCATATCGTGTGCAAACAACACGGATGGGATCGAATATCTCCTTGAAGCAGGGCAAGCGACCGTAGATTACAATAAACTTCAGGATCAACCGAAGAGTGACCTGTTGCAACTGAAACCTGCAATAGAGCAGAGTCTTCAGCATAAAACAAGTTTCAGTGCTACTGGAAAATATTATCACATATCATGGCTTTCATGAAAGAACTCTTGCAAAGAGATGCTGCAAGCCAACGTGGATTTACGAAAATTATCTCATGTATTTTCAAAGAATACAGTGGACCCAATGGCGGATGATCCACCGATATCGTAAAGAAAATTCACCGGAGTTATAACGTCCAGAACATTCTCAATAAACCAAGGCTGAACGCTGTGGTGAATCTTCTTTACAATATGTGTTTTCAACCCACTGCATTTGCGCATTATCAACATTTTTTGTTATTGCGTCTTTAATTAAAATGCCCTCATGCTCTGCCATCAAACGGACGGCCCATAAACCCATTTTAGGGAAATTTGGGTTTATATACTGTAATATACACCCTGAAAGCTATTGGCCTTGGAAGATATGATTCTCGGAACAGCTGAAAGTAAATTCATCTGAATTTGAATTAGTGATGAAACGAATACCATTTGGTCACGATGGCAATTAAACAAAAACACTGTTCCTGAAAGCAGCTTTTTGGTCTTTTTTTCATGTATCACTACATTTAGTATTTCAAATGATTGCTTACCGCAGAACGTCATCGTTTGGAGTGCTTCCTCCATTTTCTGACAATAATTTTATAAGATTGGGTTTACCAATCACATCTCCAGAAAAATGCTCATCACTCTCTAAAACTAATAGCTGACAGTTCTTCGCCGTGAGATGCAATAACGCGCTGGCAGGTATTCCTAAACAGAAAAAGTACATGAGCTGGTTACCTCGAACAGATCTTGCGCATGAGAACGCACGGATAATAAAAGGGGGCCTGTGGTCAAAACGCGATGGCTTGGATAAAGCATGTAAATGTAAAATCTTCAAAGGCAGTAGTTATTGCCTACGGAGATTGAAAGTTTAGGTTTGGGAACAGTTCCAAAAATGTCATGATCGATGTACGCGGATCGAAGGATATAAGTTTTGTATCGCTTGTCACTTCAATGATTTTGAGTTTGCTTCAAGTTTACATTACGCCTTGACTGACAGTAACTGCCCCCTAAGAATCTAATTTCACTGTGAATCTCACCTTTTGATTTTTGTACTGCCTTCGGCACGGAACAGCACAATGCTGCACATAAATAGTTGATACATTCTGGCACGAATCTTCCCGAAAATGATACATACTCGCATATCATCGTACTAATGAACAAACCAGAAGCTAGATCTCTAAAAGCAAAAAAAAGAAAGAAAAGAAATCAAGAACACTCAATGCAGAAAAACATATTCGATATTACCGAAGATTGGTAGGTCGGAGCGATTTTAGAATATTGCTCATGAATAACAATGCAGGAGTGCACACTGGATGTGAGAAATCACTTGTCGAAAACAGAATTTTTATAAGCTTGAATTGCATCATCTGTAAATAAAAGTGTCTTTATTGAATAGGATACAGCGAAAAATCGTCACTGAAGATTTGATATTTTCTGTAAAATTTATTCCACAAGCATTCGGGTCTACGCACTCCCCACATCAGGTGAAACGAGCCAATTTACTGAGCAGTGCTACAGCTCCTGAACGAGTATAATCAACATACCTGTCCAAGAGATGGCATAATCAGCTTTCCCTTTTCCCGAAGATGACTGTGGTATGTTTCTCGTAGACATTTTACGACATATTTGGCACAGTCAACTGTGTTTAATTGACATAGTTCAAACATGAGGCTGAAACAAGATACTCAACAGTCAACGTGGCTTTCGTCATAAGTGCTAACTCCAGCCCATGGCAAGTCAAGGAGGCTCTTGCCTCAAAAATTGCTCAATTAATCAGTGTATTTGAACTAGGGATAAGCAAACTGAAACATGTGCGATTCCGTATAGAATAATTCTTTCGAACCGATTTATCAAATCACCACCTCAGCAGTTTTACACTATATTAAGGGTCACGCGGTGTGCCCTGTCTACACCCGTGACTAGCTTTTTTGGGGGGATTCAATAGAACAATGACATTATGTTATCAGTACATTGATAAATGAAAAATAAGGTGGCAAAACAAAGATCAATTCAAAATTGCATTTCAATTAGGTATTGAATTGTGTGTCCATTCCTAATTTTGAACTAGGAAAATTTTTTCGTACCTTACTAGACCATTGATGCACGACGTACTCGGTACTTCAACGTTGAATTGATCACGTACAATAACATCCCATGTGTATTCGAATAATTTTTTCATTCGATTTTTGTTTCCTGATGCCGCAGCCGGTGGATATTTGTCTCGTAGCTCAGATATGCATTTCACATAATCTTTGCGATACTTTGTTTCCAACAGAACCATGAAATTGCTGAAGGTTGGGGGAACTGAGAAGAGGATTGATGTTTGTTAAGTATGGTAACTAATTGAAATATAATTCATTTTATTACAGTTGTCTGTCATCCTTGTAGAAACAGATGCAACATCTGTATCTAATGAAACATTTCCACTGTCGTCATCTTTATCGGGAACATTCGTTTCTGGTACATCTTCGTCATCTCCGCTCAGTATATCAGAAAAATCATCGTCATCATCATTCTGCTCATCGTCGCTTTCCTCTGAAATCAATTCTTTGGATTATCCCTCCGTGTGCAAGAATCGCAAAGTTGAATAAGCACAAATAGGGGCAGGGTGTTCCAATACGATTCGGAAAATATTTTTGGATTGAATTGAAGACGGAGTACCAATTTTATGTATTCCTATCGAATTGATGAGCGGATCTAGATATTTTCCACATGATTCGGTTTCAATCGAATCGAATAATTCATCAAAATTACCAACCAACAAATCAGACTGCTTAGGTCTAGCACCAATGTCACAATGCTTATTGTAGGGTACCACTCCATCTCATTACCTTACAGCATGTCACTTAGCCACTGGCTGGCGGAAATTGACGTCTTGCATCATAGTACTTACTGATGCGTTCGGTTAAATTTGTATCCAGATCAAATAAAGTATGGGCATCTCATCTAGCAGGATGATTCAAATCACCAGATATCGAATATCTAATGATCCAGATCGGATTGAATCAATCAATATCAGGATTCATCCCTAGTCACAAACCTTCATCCGATGGATTTAAAGTAGCATCGGCATCATTTTCATGTTCACTGTCTTGATCCAATTCTACTTCCAATTGCCAATCATCTTTATTCTCATCAACTGTTGGTAACTCAGTTCCTACCATGACTCCATCTTTATAACTTACAGGCTCCACGTCAATCTTTTCCGGTAGGTAGCTAGAATAAAGAAATTTATTTAATGTAAGACTACGATAATGAAGCTTTCCTTGAGATGCATCTAAAATAATCCATGAACCAATAGGTCTGTGTTATGTAAAGATTATTCAAATCGTACTCATTGTTTAATTCATCTGGTGATCGGTGTTTTGACTTTTTTGAACTTGCGTAATTTTCTTGCATACGTTGGATTCTCTCATTCTCCAATTTACGAATTCTCGTGGCTTCTTCCGCTGCTTTCTCCGCATCAGTTTTGCCTCTAAACAAATATCGAATGAATTTACAATACAGGGAAGCTTATCTTTTATAGTCATTATCTGACATTTAGAGTGCGTGGTAGAAACAGTTGCTGTGGCTTAACAATTTTTAGAGGGGGTGGTTGTTTTGTAGTTGGACTTGGAAGAGACGAATGTTGAACTACACGATGTGCAGAAAATACATGGCTTCGGTATGGACAAAATCATGTCAGATCTGAATGTGAGAAATCTATTAACACCAGAAATTTTTCTTCAGGGAGTCGCTAAAAATAGGAATATGAGAAAACAGCTTGCAGCTCAGAAGATTCCGCAGCAAATTCATGCTGAAGTGAGTTGAAGGAGCTGAATGGAATTTCCCTGATTTCTGTGGTAAAAATAACAAATTACAGCAAACCTTGCAGCAGGGGCCGCTTTTCTGTCAAACATCATTTGCCTCACAGCGAGATCATATGCATCGAGTTTGCGTGCTCCTTTTTCTTCTTCTCGATCTGCAAATATCAATGTAATTCCCAGGCAAGCATTTTAAAGATATCATGCATCAAAGAACCTTTCTTAGTCTTCCTGTCTGACTTCAGCAACATTTCAATCTGTTGCCATTTTTTGTCAAGGTTTTCTGTCAGTGCGACGGATTGCTCGTGAGCATTTTGTCGATCGTACTAAAGGCAACATAAATGCATTGATTCACAGAAGTAAGGCAAGTCAAATCTGTCGCGTTTATGAATATGAATCTAGTATTTGTCGAATCGAACCGAATCATTGAGTGACCGACCACTTCTATAGTTTTATGCTATTGAAGATATGAGGATCACGTAGACTTCAACACAGGGGCTGAATATTGTTATCCAATATATGCTCCCCATTTCTTCACAAGACCAGTATTTTAACAAAATCTACTGATCAAAGCCTTTTTGTCACAGATCGTAATAGTTATTCTAACTTCATCTGAGTCCAACACTTTTGTATGTGTCTTCACATTGTCTGTCAACGGCTTTAGAAAAATGAAATTCTCCAGTCACAGCCATTCACAAGCCACATGAGCAGCAGCTAGAAGAGCATGTGATGCAAAAACCGCAACATAACCCAATCTACATCGCCAGTGCTATGTAAGTATGTATTGTGAGTTTCTTGCCGCATGCCGCAATTAGGGTAGACACATGTTATATGCAGATACGATTAACTAATAAACCGTGACCAAATACACCACAGTGGCTACCAGAAGGGCCTTAGCATACCCAACCATTCGAAATTGTGAGATATGTTGCTACCTAGTTTATTTGCTAAACACCTGTTCATGTTCAACCTGTCACGGTTAATATCACGACAAGGGCCCAAAGCTTATAAATGATTCAAGAGACAGGGATCGTAGTTAATGAGCCTAGTTATTGCCTGCTCAATTAGCTCCATTCCCCTTTCAGAATAGCAGTGAAGAGGCCTTACCTTTGCTTTTTTTGACTTTAATATGATTTCATCCATTATTTCTTTCTTCGATTTAGGTCTCCCATTATCGGAATTATCATCTGTTTTTTTCTTGGTGAAAATTCCACCCCCAAAATGAGCTTCCGCCACATATTCGGCTGCAATAAAAACGTGTAAATTACGTACATTCAAACACGCATTTACCTGACTTCAACGTGTCACTATTTACCTGAAATAACCCCGTTATCTTCATCATCACTAATCGTGCTCATTTCAAAATCTTTGATGTTGGACAATGATTGTCCAAAATGTGTCAGTTCCTCTTCATCATCGTTCAAGCTTACGAGGCAAATCAAGAATCATGATTACGATAATTGCAATGCATGAAAGATTTGAAAATAGTGGCAAGCTCACTTAAATTGGGACATTCTATCATGCTGTTTTTTCTTTTCCATTGCAAAACGCTTCAACATTTTTTCTTCGATAGACAGGTTAACATTATCCTCTCCAAATCTCTCGTCCATTACGTTGTTTGATCTGTGTCGCTCTTTGTACTCTTTTAACAAGGTATCTTTTCGCTAAAATGACAGATGTGTTTAATATGACGCGTTTCTTCTGACAAAAACATTCAATGAGCAGTATTAGCTAAGGAGCTAGGTAAATGCAATTGGCAATTGAGTGATGACTCAAATAAACAAACTGCAAGAAGTGAACAAGTGACCAGTAAGGAATAGACTACTGCATTGCATGACAACAACAGCAATTTGACGAGGTTGTCTATATTGGAAAATTCGTTCATACCTTTTTATTCGCCTTTGATCGTGATACTCCAGGAAGGCCGCGGTCATGCTTCGTTTTTCGACCCAAGATGTTGTGTTTTTGTTTGTTGATTTTTACCTCAAATGGATTGTTCTTAACCTTAAACACATTTCTTGCTTTCGACGCTTGGTTTTTCCGGACTTTGTCAGACAGCCCTTTCTTTGACTTACCCATTTTACAATTTTATGAAGCCCTACGCTTGCCTATAATGCCACGGATCCTTCGTCTACAAGTTTTAAGAATTCGTCCACTCCTTGGATCGACTGTCGGCTATCGACGAAGTACGCTTTGGCATGAAATGAGACGATTTCGGCTGATCAACAACATGTGTACAAACCACTGAGCTAAAAAAAACTGGAAGTTTCAGCTTGAAAGCCATACTGACATACTGATATATTTTATTGGAATGTTTGTTCTGCAAGTTAGCGAAAGGACATAAAATTTTGCGCATCTGCAACAACTATGGACGTGACTTGAAATGAGTTTCTCTCTACTTGAAAACCTGGACTGCCGTGGTTCAGTTCATGCTTGAGTGATTCTTAAATCAGCTGTAAAATTTGTGGTGACGAATTAGTATAGCTATAGATAACTAAACCGCGTAGCACAGGTATCTTGGTATGAGTGGGATTGTTGATGTCTGGTGTCTTGACAATGTTGGTGGTAAATCGGTGACATATTGAGGCGGTAACGTCCCTATTTCACTAAGGTCTGTTATCATGAAGCCTGCGGAATTAAAATTAATAGGGAAATGCTATGGAAGCATGTCCCTTTTCCTTTCAATTGCTCATAACGTATTCCTACTTTACTATGTTGACATGTTTGTTAACGTGTACAAAATAGATAAGACCTCTTTTTGGATTGGAGAGGTATGTAAATACTTCAACAAAAAGAATTTGCGTAGCTATCATTACCTCATTTCCGATTATGTGTGCAGGTGACGTTTTTAATATGGAATTCCATCAACGATCCACTGTTTGGATGGTTAAGCGATAAGAATCTCTTACGCCGGAGCAGGTTTGGTGTTCTTTGGAATTTTGATATACGTAAACGAAAAAATAAGGTGTTAATCTCTTCTTAGGACTCCTGACGAGCAATGCAATCAACTAGAAATAGTATCAAATCGAGTCAAAAGGTTACAACGCAATGGTCCACTCTTTGCATTCTCATTTTTGTTATTTTGGGTGCACTGGCTTCCTACTTCACTGCAGTTTATAATTTGTTTGTGTGTCTATGACGGGTTTCTTACTGCTGTTGATCTACAGCACACAGCATTACTAGCTGACTTAACTGTGGAAACAAGCGAAAGGTACGAGAACATTTTATTTCACGCCAATGTTATAGTACCGGTACCGTTCATGTTTGTTATTGTCATTCAACCACTGGACCACCATCAGGCACATGACAATTACGAATTTTCCCCACATTTTCACCTGATAACGGACCGCAATTATGAAAGCTTGCGACTTTTATTGCCTAATAAACTGATTCAGAATATTAAAATTTCTGGTGTCCTAATAGGCCCTACTTTTGACTACAGGTAGAAGTCTTTTGATGAGTAAAATATGTCTTACTAGTGGTTAAATTCTTTATTCAGGAACAATCTTAACCGCTCCTGTTCGATATACAGTGCATTTGGCACGCTGAGTGTTTTCTTGTCGTATGTTTTGTGGAGTCAAAGTAGCACATTGCCTTTTCAGGTATGACGATGTGTGTAGGTTTATTGTATATAGGGACTATTTCGGTACCTTTTATATTTTGGCAGATTTTTTGCTTCTGTATTTCATGCATGTCTGCTTTCGGATTTTATATTGCATCGAATATGCTCCTTCAGACCTTGCCAATGGTTGCTAAAGAAAGTGAGAAATTTGTATATCTGTTTTTGCGTAACAGGTTCCTTTTCAATTTTGTATAATATTGCAGTTCCTACACGCGAATACCCAGAGAAAGATGTTGGTGTGATTCAGTACATGAGGCAGTTGTATGGTTATAAAAATTTCAAGTGGTTTGCCGTGATGAATTTGATACAAGTAGGCACATTTATACTGGCATCATGTTGTGACTTGTGAGCACGTATATCAGAGATTGAATGAATTCTTTATGTAGGTGTTTCACTGTCATTTCAATAGCAACTTCTTTCCGTTGTTCATGAATGCACTCATCGGAGATTCTGTACCTAGCACAGTTTGCACGCTAATCATAGGTTAGTATTTTTGACCTTCTATAACTTTCATTTTTGAGCAATATTGCCATAGATAGTACATATCCAGCATCAGAAGTTGGCTACCATGATCTGCATAATTATAGAAACTATTCTGTTTAGGCATTCACTAGTTGTTACACATGCACTGTTTTGTATGTTAGGCGAGTTATCAACACTCCGAACAAGGGTATGGTAGGCATCATGGTATCAGAGTATAGTTTTGTTTGACGTTGATTAAGCATGCGAGATTTAACAGTACATCAAATCAGTCTGTTGTGCAGGATACTATCCGTATATACAGTATGTGTAGCAAATAACCATTTTTACCTTGGATGAAGGAGTTCTGCAAGCGTGCGGACCAAGTATCACTATAAATGTAGCTATTAGCCTACTCTAGTGATGGCACCATGCACACCGATCACAAATTTATGATTGATCACATGTAACAAATTAATGATTATATTAACCGTTTGTACCTTAGATGAAGGAGATCCGTAAGATTTTAGACAAACTGCAATAAATTAAGCTGTGAAAAGACGTATCAAATCATCATAATCACTCGCATATTGATATAGGTTTTTCATTTGTTGCTCCACATGTGAACAACATCTATTTTCTCCAATTGTGCCACAAATATGGTGTCTATGGCGTGGTCAACTTTTTATTTTGGGTCAAAATGTTATTAGCATTGTGGATGCTCTATCTCGGTTCCAGACATGTATGGGTTACATGCTTGTTCATTGCGAGGTATGGCATGTCTGTAATATTTTGAATTGCAAATTCCTTATGCCATTTTTTTTCAGTAACCGCATATTCACAGAGGGCACTTGTAAGCTCCTCAATTTGATCATTTCTGACATGGTTGATGAAGATTTTGTTTTGCACAATCGAGAACGTCCGGTTTCGGCACTTCTATTTGGCACATCCTCGTTATTGTCTAAGCCTGGGCAAACTTTAGCACCATTATTCGGAACATTGATGTTATCCGCTTTTACTGGTATGGTATCCATTAGGGGTGGTACGAAGCAGAGTTTGGTTTGTGATTGGCCGGACACGAACATTTGTTGCAATTTCGTTGCCAAACCACGAGTCCATTGATTAATATGTACACATAATCAGAGTCACGTGTCGTAGCCAGGATTTATCAAATTGTCTTCGTTTTGTGATTGCCAAATATGATCTCCCACGCCATAAAGATAGTTTGCCTGAGAACATTACTGCTACAGCGCATTGGAATAACCTAAAACAACTCTTCATGCTAGAGAAAAAGCTCGATCCGAACACAAACTGAACAAGTCATGCGAAGTTCGTACCATCCCTAGTATCTATGATAAGGGAGTCAATTTGTCGAATTAATAGATTAATACCTATACTGTTTCTGCTCAAATGCAGGTGAAGACATATTTCAAACTGGACTGTCAGGAAGCTTCTCTGTTGGCACTGGCAAGCTAACAGAGATAGGTACACAAGTCACTGAACTGTATCGTCATGCATGCTTTATAATACTGGTGTCGGTACCAATCGCATGTGGATTTCTTCAACTGGCTGCCTGGAGAAACTTTACTTTGCGAGGTTCGAGGTTGGTTTGGGTTAAAGGCATGAGAAGCAGAAGCATAGAGGACTGTGTGTGTTAAATACCTACACATACATCTCCCAAAGCCTACAGTATCGCATATTGTATGTCAATGTATTATTGAATAGCTACATACCTCCAAAGCCTACAGCATCAAATATTGAATGTATTCCACAATCATGTGACCAATTTATTTTAATGCCTCTTTCGATAGTAATGCACTTAGATACTGACTAAGCCTAGTTACTAGACGTATGCAATACCTGCCCTGCACTATCTTGGTTTTTCAGGTGTCATGCAGCTTTTTACTTGATGTTGAATATACTCAACTACCACTTGCACAGAAGTGCTTTGTAGAATTTTTCAACAGTACTCTAGCTTAAGAGTACTAGTGTGGTTTGTCAAGGGGAGATTGTTATGGGACTCGAGCATACTAATACCTGGTACATGCAGCAGAATCTTTTGCTATTTAGCAGCAAGTTGTATGATTTCAGGGTACGGTAACGGTATCATGCACAGTGCACTTTATCAATGATTAGATACCTTTAGCGCTCGCTCAGTTAGGTGTGATAGATTATCCTCTGCATATGTACTGACGCCTGTGACGTTTTCACTGTCCATTGTGTCGGTTTCTAATTCGACTGGAGTATCTCGAGTCTTATCACCGGTAGGTTGAGTTATGAGATCGTCTGGTCCACGTTCTCGAAAAGATAGCTTCAGTTTTTTAGGCTTAGGTAAATTCTCCATAAACGCTGTCAAGTCTTTTTTCATTGCGAAAGCATCTTCTCCATCTGCATAGTACTTTGCTTCCACCTCACTCTTTTCAAACTTTAGAGTTTGCATGTACAGCGCAAGTGCTGCTCTGTTACTCACGCGGACGTGAAGCGAAACGTACTTTGCCTGAAAAAGCAAATTCATGTTATCTTCATGAGCTGGCTTAACCAAGACAATAAAGTATGCCAGATTTGTGGCATGGTAACTCATGAAGAGGTGGTTGGGGATGAAACACGTAGTTTGTGGTTGGTTTGAGAAACGATAATGCACAATGCCAAAGGTGTTAAAAATGGTATCGAAACTCCTCAAAATAGACAGCTTATGGCACCCCTTGTATCGCATACCGGTATGTGCTATGCAGATTACACATCTATGATATGCAACAGTGTGCACCTTTTGCGAGTTTGTGTAAATCATGAAAAAAGCAAATAAGGACAAAAACCTTGAAACATTCCACCATTGCTCTAGAAGCATGATCCATCAGCTTTCTTGCTAAACGCAATCTGCGATGACTTCGTTTTACGGCCAATGATGTGATGTGACCATGAGGTTCTTCATCCGGATCTTCCTCCATTTTTGCTAGCACATATCCTACTACTTTTCCCTTTTCATCCTCGGCGACAAATGACAGTTGAGGCCATGTCAGTCCATGATAGAAGTAATATTTCATTTGGTAGTTTTCGGGTAGACAAAGCAGATTGCAGTGTTGCATATTCATCAAATCAGCTGGAGTTGCATTCCTTACATTCATGTCGTAGGGTTTCACTTTACACAAAAACGGTAACCTGAAACAGCAAGTACGGAAAAATTTCATAGACAAATAACTCATGCCCAAACTGTAGCTGAGTATGGTAACAGTACAAGTACATGCATGCTTAGTAACCTTTTCCAAATATTTTGATATTGGTTATCTTGTAGGCTTATGCCCGTTAAAGCGATATAACAAACATGCTGACCTAATATAATCCTAGCGATCAAATATTTCAAACCTCTACTAGTACCCCAGTATTTCAGACTCGGACGCGCAAAGCCCTGTTGCTTTATGAACCGCTTGGCCACGATTGGTTGGCTCTGGCAGCAAGCATGGAACACGAAGCAGTTTTAGCTAGAAGAGTATAATTAGTCTAGTCCCCAGTCCATTGGTAGTGTACGGGGTGCAGCGTAAAGTCTACGTTACGTTCTTCGTCATGCGCCACTTGCACAATACCATCCCCTCACTTGGCAAAGTCTCTCGAAAATGTTTCTAATTCACGCCACAGTCAATTCACCACTGTGATTCTAATAGAATTCTGCTAGAAAAGTTATGCTCACGTGAAACACTGATGGCGTACGGGTGCAACATGCCATTTCAAGCGGTTGGAAATTCGGAAGTTTCCAGAGAAACGTCTTGCCACAGTTAAGACTTCGTATGAATTCTGGCAGCAATATCAACGTAACGCTGCTGTATGTGCGTAAATGAACAAGCAACGACAAATTCGCGATATCTTTCATTCAAATTACATGTATCCGGGACCAAAAGGGAAGAATCACTGTGAAGTAGCATGACTGATGAGGTCATAAATATTCTATGGAATTAGAATTCGAGCGCCGGACTCGAACACAAGTCGAGATTTTTAAAGTTAAAAATTGTAACTTTCTTGCGCAAATGACTAGGCCTATACGACGGCCAAATCACGATATCTTCTGTCGTCTTTGATTGTCTTTTTCATGTATCCAGGACCAAAAGGGACGGGTCACTGTGACTTGAGATGACTGATCAGGTTATAAATATTCTATAAAACTCAAACTCGAGTGCCGGACTCGTCCACAAGCCGAGATTTTTAAATTTAAAAATTGTCGAAATCATGCGCAAATGGCCATACGACGGCAAAATCACGATATCTTCGGTCGTCTTTGATTGCCTTTTTCATGTATCCAGGACCAAAAGGGAAGGGTCACTATGACCTAGGATGACTGATGAGGTCATAAATATTCTATAGATTTCGAATTCGAGCGCCGGACTCGAACACAAGCCGAGAATTTTAAATATAAAAATTATCACTTTCTTGCGCAAATGCCTAGGCCTATACGACGGCCAAATCACGATATCTTCGGTCGTCTTTGATTGTAATTTTCATGTATCCAGGACCAAAAGGGAAGGGTCACTGTTACCTGGGATGACAGATGACGACATAAATATTCTATAAAACTCAAACTCGAGTGCCGGACTCGTCCACAAGCCGAGATTTTTAAATTTAAAAATTGTCACTTTCTTGCGCAAATGACTAGGCCTATACGACGGCCAAATCACGATATCTTCTGTCGTCTTTGATTGTCTTTTTCATGTATCCAGGACCAAAAGGGACGGGTCACTGTGACTTGAGATGACTGATCAGGTTATAAATATTCTATAAAACTCAAACTCGAGTGCCGGACTCGTCCACAAGCCGAGATTTTTAAATTTAAAAATTGTCGAAATCATGCGCAAATGGCCATACGACGGCAAAATCACGATATCTTCGGTCGTCTTTGATTGCCTTTTTCATGTATCCAGGACCAAAAGGGAAGGGTCACTGTGACCTAGGATGACTGATGAGGTCATAAATATTCTATAGATTTCGAATTCAAGCGCCGGACTCACACAAGCCGAGAATTAATTCACGGTGGTTGTAGCTGGCTGCTGTCATCTAGCGATCACACTAGCGTAGTTCGTCTGGTTCAGGCAAGTCACGTGACTTATCCGTCATCCAAAAACGAATCGCGATGAACGAAAAAAAACGTTTCAACCGTTCAGGATTCACTACGTTTTCTTGGGGCATCGGCTATTCACCCACTACTGATTCAACGTCGTTGACTTTCCCATACATATCGGCATGACTACCGTACTAATTCTGTAACGTTTAATTCCGCGTATGCTATGCTAAAAGAAAATCTGTCGGTAAGCTCATTCGTTCCGAAATTTCTGACTCGTGGTATCATTACGAGTGTCTTCTAATATGATCATAGTTTGCGCCCCTGTAGCTGGGAGGTTCTATAACCCCCGAATCAAGTCTCATTTCAGCTTATCTCTGATGAATGTTTTGGCGTATTAAAAAATGCGGCACGGCAACTATCAACCATGCGTAGGCCTTCTCTAGTTCTTGTAAGTCAAACAGGTATTCAGTGGAATGTCCATAGGCTACGGTAATCGACAAGGAAAATACGCCGACTTGACGTCTCTTGTGATTGCCAAATTAGGACATCATCATTGTTTGGCCTGCTCTTCAAACAATTTACGATCTCAAGCGTTATGCAATCAACAATGTCGAGCCCTTCCTACAAAACAATCAATTGTTTTTCTGTTGTAAATTTAGCTTGAAAGAAGCATCAAGCTGCTGTGACTCTTGAGGCAATGATATACGATCTGATAATCACCTATACAATAACCATTCCATGAAAGAAGGCAGATGGCCCATTATAGAGACAACAATGTAACATGTCAAGGCAGGCCAGAATGTATTGAAGATACCGCTTTGTACAAATATCAATTAGCAAAACACTCCATTATTACCAGGAACATTTTTACATCAAAGCTAACTAGAGTTGGTATACAAGACTGGTTTTTCAATACTATTTGCCACAACTAATTTATTGACACAATAATTTGCAAATGCAACATAGTAGCCTGTAGCCTATATTCACAGGGATCACAGTGGAATGGTAATCCACCAATTAAACATACATTTACATCTATATACTAACAATTATCAAACCATGAAAAGACTACACTTTGAATCATACAATCGGTACAATTTGAGTAAAACTAAAATACATGATCATATACGTAAGAATAACAGAAAACCATAACTACCCTACATAAAATTGATTAGAACAATGAGTAAAAGTTATGTCACCGCCATCACTGGGCTGCTAGAAGTAACGAATCATGTCAAATCTCGCCTCCATGTTTCTGTAACTGAAGAAATGACTGACAAGAGTCTATTGAAGTTCTTTCCATCGCACAATTTCAATTTTGTATATCTAATCTAATCTAATCTAAGAGCAGTTTGTCTAATGAGCTGTTCGTGCGTCGTTCATCAAGTTTCGTTCTTCCTCCTTCAGTAATTCGATTGCCTAAAAAAATGTCTTAATGAGCAAAGAGCTGATTTACAGTGCAGAACTTGAATATATCGTGATGTGCCGTATAATATGTCCATTCTTGATTGTGAAAGTATTTTTAGGCAACGATTTTCTCTTGGGGATTGTTGCTGCGACATGTTTCAAGAGACAAAATATATATTTCTACTGTTTCACAATCAAGAATATTGTAAAGAAGATCACCACAGATTTAGTCCAGCCTTAGTTTATTGAGAATTAAAACATTCACTAGCTTGGAGCTCCGCTCCTTCATCAGGTGAAGATGGAATGAACTTCACAATCAAGAATGAAATGGTACTAATTATCGCAATAGTCAGAAATCATGCAGAGACTATATCAATTGTCAGCAATTATTGATTAAATAACATGATATTATCTAATATGATCTCCAGATTAAACAGTGTTACAGTTTACAGCAAACCTTACAACTTACTGTGTCCTACCTTTCATGCTTAGTACTTTCAGCTTAGACTTGGTGATCAAATTTTCTGATATTATCTCTACCTTTGCATCATCAATGCCACAATAATCGAGTAGTAAAGACTTGAGATTCTTGTTCGTGCCATCGCTAAGTGGATTAACAATTTTCTCTAAATCATATGCGTTTATAGAATTTCCACTCAAGTTCAAATGAGACAGCTTGGGATTTAAACTGAGAAAATTCTCAAGGCGTAAGAAAGTTTCATGACCAGCGTTGGTGTTTGATATATCCAAGCTTTGAAGAATTACGCTTTCGCCAACAATTGAAGATGCAAGACTGGTCATGCTGGACGCACTGGATATAGAAGATGCCATATCACCCGAAAGCTCTTTACGAGTATCTTTTAGCACAGACGCGATCAGAGATTGTGAAACCTTTTTTTGTAACTTTGCAGTAGCAATAGCTTCTTGTGACTTCATAAAACCATCCAATAGTTCTTTACAGCCGCTATCACCGAAAGGATTGCTACCAAGATACAAATGCCGAAGAGGATTTTTATAACACACATCTACTATGGCACTAATGCAATCACGTGATAGCTTATTACCGCTTACATCTAATGTTTCCAAAGATGAAGATCGTAGGATTGCCTTGAGCAATAGGTTTGAACTTGCATCATCTAAGCCACAGTTGCTGAGTATCAATTCTCGTGTTTGTAGTGAATCGGGATCTTTATCAAAATACTTCACCAACTCTTGTACATTTGATGTTGTAAGCTTTCTCTGTTGCAGACTTACATGCGATTTCCCTTTTACTAAAGGTAAGATAGTAGATGATTTATCCTTGCTTGAATCGCTGTCACTTTTCACAGTGTCTGCGTCACTTGATGAAGACTCTGGTTCTGGACTTGGTGGCCTCTCAGGTAATGATGACTCACCGGCAAGTTGCGATGCTTCCAACAACAGTGCCTTTCTTTTCTCCTCATCCTCGGAGGATGATGACTTGATTCTGTTGCGGCTTTCTTTTGGAGCGTCTGACAGACTAGATATTGAATCAGATCTTGGTGAGCCTATTTTCTTGTTATGATCCTTGTCTGAGGATATGGACGATGGGCTTTTTTCTACATGTAGAATAGGTGGTGGGGGACTCCTTGCTTCTGCCATGATGGGAGCAGGGGTTTGGCTCCGGTCAGTATGAGGTTCATTTTCAATATGAGGCTCTGATTTTGCCTTTTTCCCAGCAGATCGTACTCTATGTTTTGGACTTCTGACTCTTCCTCTGCCAGATGTCGGTTTTGCCATTTTTTGTGAATCAATGCTTTCAGTGTCACTTGTATCACTATCAGCCGGTTTCAAAGACGGTAGACGACTTTCTGTGTCAGTTTCAGTATCAGTATCAGAATCTTCAGTTTCACTAGTCAAAGGACTTGATTCAGCTGACATTTCTGAGGACGACACTTCAGATGGTGCTCTCGGTCCATCGGTTTGGACATCCTCTGTAGTCGTGGAGGATTTGGATGACTCTTGGAAATCGTCTTGATATTCTTTTTCCTTTTTATCGACACCTTTCAAGTTCTTCTTGTTCCTGCGAGGCCTCGAAGGTTGGGACCTTCCTCCACTTGGGGGTGGGGTTGGGTCAGGTCTTGTTTTCAGCTTACCTTGTGATATTAGGCATTTGAAACATGGTTGGTAACCTTCGGTCTTGATAATGCCAAAATGACTAGACTTGGCTCCGAGCTTGTGACCAGTTTTGTGCTTATACTCACAGCATGTACTTAGCCTTTCTACTTGTACACCATTCAGATAAAACGTTAAACTAAAAGGGAAGGTTCTATGTCTTCGTGAAATGACGACAAATTTATCGCCTTTCATGACCATGCCTTTGAAAATACAAATATTCTCTCCTCCACAATGTTGTTGCATGACGACTACTTCATCTCTTGGGTCTTCTTCTTCATGGTCTAAGTGCACCATCTGTCCGAGGTATTTAAATGTAACTCTCGTAAGTGTGTGAACTTGTGCTCGGTGCATCATCGGTGGTTCTCGTCTATGGAGTTTGAGAGACCTAGCATTTGATGCAGGTCGAATCTTCGGTCTAGCTGGCACCCCGGACGACGTAGCGGGACGGCGCTTTGGTTTTCGCTTTGGGGTTTTTTCTTCCTTTCGAGCCATTGAATATGGGCTTACTCCACTTCCTAGGTCAAAATGTGACAAATTTAGCGTAAATGAGCGAAGTGCATCCCTATCAAGCCCGTATAAGTGTTGGTTGTCAACTTCAACATTTGGATATTGCATTTTTATTCGGTCTGCTCTTGTGTTATATGGAGGTCCGGCTGGCATTGCCGGATAGCCCACACTCTGAGGTGGTCGTTGGTCATATTCTTCACTGTCTGCCACAGTTTGCAAGATTGGAACCTTCTCCTTCCTGCTACCTTTCTTTTTATGTGATTTCGCTCTAGGGGAAAGAAGGGGTAATATATCTTCATCTCCACGAAGGGCCCTTTCTGCCCGCACTCGACGTACACGCTCGATCTTTGCGATTTCTTCCAATTGTCTTTTAACGTGCATTTGCCTATGCCTTTCCATGTCTAAGGCTTTGTGAACTATAGCTTGTGCAAGAACATCTCTGATGTGACGCTGGTGTTCTTTTCTTGAGTTGTTTAGCCTAAATACTTTTTCAGAAACGATTTCACCGCGAGTTGTGATCAATCCCATCCGTTTTAAATGCTTTCGCGTCCGCGTGTTGTTGAAAAAACCTGACAGATGAGGGTCTGAAAGGCTTTCATAGGTAGCCAGCGGTCCTGGATCTACGTGACTCATTTTGACTTTCTAGTTATTAGAGCATATATTTCAATATCAATGTTCGGCTCAATCAACGCTAATTTCCAACTCTACCGCCAAATCGGCACGGCGCACCCGCCATTACAGCTTTACAGGTATTGATTATTCGTTGCTAGTGGCGTTGCTATAGCTCTAGCGACATCGTTTGATCATAGAGTGCTATGGTCTGATCTTTTGATGAATATTCAGTCATGCGCATCAACTATCCAAATAGCTTCAAAATGTCATAAAATATACATATCTATCCTAATTAGGATCTTTTTTTTTATGAAATTTTAATTTTATGTCAAAATGTTATGCCGCTTAGTGTCTCTCTTACTTATCCCAATTTCGAAATTACAACAGACCACAGCCACAGTAACTGATGCTACTCTGCAGTCGTTGTTGTAGATACTACATTTATACATAGTTACATCCTGCATATTACTATTTAACACCACAGCTTCCACCCTAAACCTGTTGCTTCTGTCGTCCCGCTCCGGTCGACCAACGACATATAAACATATAAAAATATAACATATGTCGTTGGGTCGACTCTCAGGTCAATCTCCACCAGAGTGACTTTGATCTCCCCTGGCATAGCCTCTGTATGCCACTGGCACCGGCACGCCACGGCGACCGGCACGCTTCATTGATCGGACTGGACTGTGGAAACTGGAAAATCCCTATTTCGGAGAGCGGAACTACGAAACAGGGGGATCGCGGACTCATAGAGCAACAATGGGGAAAGCCGATAAGAGGTCGAAATTGCACCAAAAGGACGTGTTTCAGAGGCTGAATTTTCTTTACCAAGCTGCCCACGTTACTTTAACTGGAAGTAGCGCTGAGTGGGACTTATCTCGACATTACACAAAAACACTTCGTGCCCTTGCCAAGAAGAACGTGCTGCGTCTGCACCCAAATCTCAAACGTACATTATGTAAACGTTGCGATATGCTGTTGATCCCGGGAATATCATCAAAAGTAAGATTAAAAGAAGGAAAGCTCGAAATCTTGATAGTAGAATGCCTTAATTGCAATACATCTAAACGATTTCCATGCAAGGAGGACTTTGTTTTATGGCAAGATAAGCCAGAAAATATTGACAAAATTGTCGTTGTTGGTGAATCAGTTAAGTTAAATACTAATAAAAGGAAGGACACTTCAAGTAATTCTTCAGCCAACACATGAAACACCATATATAGCTATGTCGTGGGTTGTATAATCTTATACAAGTTCCAACATGCTAACAACAACACTGCTGGATGTTGCAACTTTTCGTCCCGACCAACACACACTGTCAATTTTGAGCAGCCAAGGGATGAAGACAAAAACTTTTTGTGAAAAGTAATTTCGTTGAAAACGTTTTCCATGCTGTTATCCTTCTGACTGACTCTGACAAAATGGTGTGTACAGTTACAGTAGGACCCAGTATAGGTGGAATGTCTGAATAATTTGAATGTCTTATGAACCATTGATGTGGAACTGCTCAAAGTAGCCTATGTGGTGTAATAGTAGATGTTCGGCCATGAAACCAGTAGGTCCCCGGTTAAAATCCTGAGACCTCGTCATACCAAAAACGGTATCCGTAGATTACTCACTTGACAGCCAGCGCATATAGTATGGAGGGGTGATGCTTGACTTCGGTAGCCAACCGAGTACTGACACCTAGGGTGCCTCCTGTGTGTAGCCTATGTCATGTCAATCTGTGTACATGCAGCATTGTCGTTCAACGTCATATTTTTTATATTTTTGTTTAATAGATGCATTGTAATAATATACAAATTCTAAGGGGCATTAAACGATTTGCAAGTACAAAGACGTCACCATTTTCTAATACAGTACTTCTTCCAAAGACTAGTTTCCAAGCTAAAGTAACAGCTCAAGTCGTTTCTCAAGAGAAATCAATTCAAGAAGTGAGCATGAAGGATACGTATATGAGCAATGAAAAATCAACTAACAACGGCCTATTTTTTGTGTTAGAAATGTAGATTTGGTGATTTGTATCGATGGCAGAGAAGTCAGAACGCTGGTGACGAATTTATCCTCCATGATGGTCCACCCTATGCAAATGGAGATGTTCATGTTGGCCATGCCGTAAACAAGGTTGTTACTTTTTGAACTGCAAATCTCTTTGAACTTGGCCTTTGAAATCTCGTCAGAAATCCTTTCGATGTGGATGGACATTTTCGAATATTTTCAGATAATTTTGTGTCAAATCTCATTGCAAGTAATATTATAGGCTAATCATCAACTTATCCGGTTGCAGATTCTCAAGGACATTACTAATCGTTATAAGATGATGCGTGGTCATAAAGTTCACTATATCCCTGGATGGGATTGTCACGGCTTGCCTATCGAAATGAAAGCGGTCAGTGCATCCAAAGGTAACATACGAAGTCGGCAAGAGATTAGAAAGGCCGCACAAAGTTTTGCGAGAACTGCGATAGAAAGACAGAAAGCAGCTTTTCAACGATGGGGGGTTATGGCGGATTGGTCCGACAAAGGTTGTTATTACACATACAATAAAGAATTTGAGGCCGCGGAATTGAATGCTTTTCATGAAATGTACAAAAATGGTCTAATTTACAGAGACTATAAACCTGTGTTCTGGTCTCCTTCAAGCAGGACGGCTCTCGCCGAGGCAGAATTAGAGTACAACCCACAGCATAAAAGCAGGTAATGGTGTTCAGTTGTGAATTTTAGGTCAAGTGACTCATTATTACTTGACTTCATAGTGTAGAGATTGGGTCGTCAGCCATGAAGTCAGTACCGATAGGCCTTGAGCCTGTGCCTGGAGTCTTGACCCTTACTGCATCTTGCAAACCAATTATCCATAGCTTCTAAGCCAGTCATCTTGTCACAACATAGACTAGGTGGAATGTGGAGGCATGACCTCCGTAATCGACTGGCTTCTTGATTGCCTGGTTGCCCAGAATCGGTATCATATGCACGCACATTCGCACAACTAGTGCATTATGTTATCGTTGTGTTGTAAGTTTTTATATGCAGGAAAAAGCAAAAAAGGACAAAATGAAATAGACCTATTGTCCTTGTATCTCTTTGTTATTTTCCTATCATCGGTGAGCAACCAGTTGAGTTTGATTTTGATTATGTCTTTAGATCAGTCTATTTTTCTTGCCCCCTTGAAGACACTGCACAGTTCAAGAATTTAGGATCTCAACCCCAAAGCTTGCATATTTTAGTATGGACGACACAGCCATGGACTATTCCCGCAAACCGTGCTATTTGCTTTTCTCCGACAGAGACGTGAGTGACTTTTCTGTTAGTAGTTGGATCAATTCTTAACTCCATTGCCATAATTGTACAGGTACTGTGTGGCAATGTCAGCTAGCCATCCAAATAAGCTCTTTGTTATTGCGAAAAGCAATCTGGACAGTGCGCACGCTGTTTTTAATGACTCCAAGTTTGAAATACTTGATACCGTGAGCGGGACTGTACTGCACGGCACAAGATATCGGCATCCGATGGATATGAACAGATATTCAAAATTATTACCGTCAGATCATGTGACATCGGAGAAAGGCACTGGATTTGTTCACCTTGCCCCTGCCCATGGAGTGGAGGACTTCTCAATAGCGATTCAACATGGTCTTGATGTGGTAAGATCCTTCTGCATTTACGCAGCATTTTGGCATAGTGGGTAGAGTGCAATCTCCTCATGCTAAAGGTTGGTGGTGGCGTATTATTTCAAACACATTACTTGTGTCAAACCTAACACTGAAAAACTAGGTACCATGCATCCACAGCTTCCCCGAAAGGCTCCTGATGAGATACTGTGGGGTGGTGCAATACGGCTCAATCCGGCACCTCATTGTGCTATGTGCATGTATGCTGTTTGGCCTGCTTGTAAAAATATAAAATTCGTCAGCCGAGGCTGACCTCAAGTCTGCCTAAATGGGGAGAGTTGCAGCATCCATCGCATCCGCTATAAAATTCACAACCAAACTTCCTGGCTCAGTCTGCTGTGATCACCCAATGATGCAGGTGCGGAAGAGAGAGAGAAGAAAACGTACCTTTGGTAACAAGCTCCACGTTAACTATTCTTATTCATGATTAGACTTCAGAGGTGGACGATGAAGGAAGATTCACTGATGACGCAGGATTCAATTTGGTAGGAAAAAGTATATTCTCTGAAGGCAACGACGCTGTCATCAATCATATAAAGGACAATGGTAATTTGATCATGGAGCACCTATACACACATAGCTATCCTTATGACTGGAGAACAAAACAGCCAATATTTGTTAAGACAAGTCGGTGAGATGTTTCTTTTTTTTGTGGAAGCACGACTAGATTGCTACTTTGTTGCTTTGTTTCATATAATCAACTGCATGATATTGTGATATGCATAGAAATTTAGATACCGATAGTTGTTGTGTTTCTCCACAAATGGCGCAGAGATAATAATTTGATGATGTACGTTTGCGAAGGATTTTGCAAGATCTTTACCCGCTATCGAGTAGTGTTGGTTCCCTATTCAAATGCTGATGAACACACTGACTTTGGGCTGGCTACTTTAGCTTTGAGGGAAAAGTCCATCATAATAGACCTCTGAAAATTATGTGATTTTCTCTGAAATCCTTGATTAGATGTCACTTATTCATTGAAAAGAAGTTATCCTCTCTATGAACTGTAATTTCATGATTTGCAGCCAGTGGTTTGTAGACACTGAGTGTCTTAAAGGGAAATCCTCTGAATTACTGAAGGACGTGAGGATTATCCCTGAATCTGGTCGGGCAAGCATGATGTCTCACTTAAAAGTACGAACTTTCTGGTGCATATCGAGGCAAAGATCTTGGGGAGTTCCTATACCTGTTTTCTATCACAGGTAAGATAAATATGAGACATTACTGAAAATACAAAGTCGTGGTGGAAACCAGCTCTTTTTTATGGAACAGTAGTGTTAAGTTAGGTTGCTGGAAATTTTGCTAATTGACACCCACACTTGTGTGTAAAGGAAGAATAAGCTACTATTGGTATATTGCTCGGAGGGACTTTGGCACTTGTTCTGTCAGTGGGTCTTCTTTTGTATGGCTTTCTTCAGGGTAGACATCAGGGCAGCCACTCAGAAGTAGTACCGGGTAGTTCAATGTTCAAATTTGGTATCCGTTCCGTCTATGCTTGGTTGTCAACTTGTCAATATTGGTGGAGTTGTGGAGGGTTGGCGTTGTGAGTAATCTGGTCTATACTCTATAAAGCAGAAGGAAATATCGATAACCAATAATAATAACCAATATACGTTGACATGGCATACGCGAAGCCTGATCTGTAAATAGTTAAAAACGTCATAAATCCAAAACAATAACATCAATCATTCATTGATTCATTATTGATAAAATCAAAAACTTGTTTAATTGTGTTTTCTTTCAGTCTACCTCGTCTGATAACTAATCTTTCCGATTCAGGCATGAAGGTGAATCTCTTCTTTCTGAAAACAACGAAATGCTTCTCACAGACAAGTCTATGCAACATATAGTATCTGTAATTCAAAGCCATGGTTCCAATGCCTGGTGGAATTTGCCGATGTCTGCATTATTGCCTCAAGAGGTTATTGATGATGCTGGGTTTTCTGACGCCAGGCCCGAAGATTTCGAAACAGGAAAAGATATTCTTGACATTTGGTTCGACTCAGGACTTACGTGGACGTCTGTATTACGGTACATTTGTTAATTATACTTTTTTGAATGTAGTCGTTGTGTTAAATCATGTACAAGCTATTATCTGATGCTTGTATGTGTCTAGACAACCATACCTTTCTTCATTTTTTTCCTTTTTGTTTTACTCTATATTCAAACACCTATAGTCACATTAATTTATGCTTATCTTTGAATCCTAAAATACGCTACGAAATGCAGGGTGTGATTCAACTTGTTGACCTCGCAAAGGTCGTAGCGATCATCCCCTTTTTTATTATGATATTGTCTTTGATGATATAACAACTGTGTGTGAATTTTGGTGGAACAAAATAAATTATCTCTTTCTCTCTCTTGCAGCAATGGATCACAAGTACCAATAGCTGATTTATATCTCGAAGGAAAAGATCAGTATGGTGGCTGGTTTCAGTCTTCACTCTTGACAAGCTGTGCCGTGAGAAATAAATCGCCATACAAGAATATCCTTGTACACGGATTTGTTATGTCTGAGTCTGGACAAAAGATGTCAAAGTCTTTAGGAAATGTTGTAGATCCGATGGTAGTAACCGATGGTGGAAAGGTACTAGATTTTTCCTTCATAATACCATAATTTGGAATCAACATGGTGGTGTTTTAGGATATCAACAAGAATCCTCCCTATGGTGCTGATGTGCTGCGCTTCTGGGTTGCTGAATCTAATTTATTTCAAGAGGTTACTATCGGAGAAAGTATTCTCAAGTCGACTCGTGAATCCGTCAATAAGGTGATTAGAATATTATTTGATTATTGAATAGGGTAATAGGATCACATTTTATAGTGCTTTTACGTCTTTATAAGTCACAAAACACAGCAATAGACACTACTTTTACCTGTCCAGAATACATATTAGATAATGTCCAATGCGGGGTTGCAGGTTAGATATAGAGTTGCTGTAACCGGTAGGCTTTCTACTGCATGCCAGACATCCTTTGCACTATCTCTATTGCTGTGCTAATGACCTACTGGGAAAGCGATGCATATTGTTTACGTCGTTGGATACGATGTGGTCGGGACTCAGAGAAACTCATGGCCTACTGACTGATGACAGTACCACTACACCAGGAAGGCTGTAGGGTGTGCAATTTGACAATTTGTTTCTTTTTAGATTCGATCATCCTTCCGATTTCTTCTTGGGAATCTACAAGAATTTAATCCCAAGTTGCACACGGTTCCTGTCGAAGAGATGATGTCTATCGATAGGTATCTTCACACAATACTGCATGGATATGCTTGTGCAGTAAGTATTCTCGATTTTGATCTACAATTCATAGAAATAGGCATTCTTCATACAAGACAAAATATCGCACAGTGGACTATTTTTTGAAATCTGATACAATTCTTTCGTTATGTGGATTTGACAGCCAAGCCCATTTTTTTCATATTCATTTAGATAATGTCGTTAAAGGCTGTCACAGCTTCTTGTCATTTCAGGTGACCGAATCTTATGAAAATTATGACTACAGTAAAGTCACAAGGCTGCTGCTGCAATTCATTACAAGACTGTCGAGCTTCTACTTCTCGGCTGTGAAAGATAGGTGAGTGATTTGAGCAAATAGTTTCTGAAGATTTAGATTTTCACTAGGACCCAACTTCTGATTTTTTGGTCCTTGCCTTTCAATTTTATCCGATTTAGCAAGGCCCTACTTCATTTACATTTTCTTAGGCAGATGTGGCACTCCGTGTGTCTGCATGGCATTATGCAACATGCTCTAGAGGCCAATCATTTGTACTCTTGTCGTTTGTTGATTCTGTGCATGCCACCTTTGTAATATGTAAAACGGAGTATTATAAATGTTACTATGTTCAATTTCTCTAATGAATAGATTATACTGTGATGAAAAATTTGGACATCGTCGCTTGTCATGCCAGACGACACTATTCAACACCTGTGACATCATAATGAAGTCAATAGCACCTATTTTACCTCATACGGTTGAAGAAGTAGCCTCCCACCACCCAAGTTTAAGTACGTGAGTGGGTCAGTTCTTGCAATTTTGCATTGATTCATTTGCCATCGTTTTTTTCAGATTGCGATAGCTTTGCTAAGAGTAGTTGGTGTAATCCACAGTCTTTGAACTCATGGAAAGATAGTGAGCTGGAAATATTGTTTGATGACCTCCTGTTGCGTCTGAGGCAGCATTTTTTTGCGCAGTTAGAAGGCAGGTCACCGCACCTGTTCAATATATCATTGGAAACATCGGAGGAGAGGACTTTGTCTAGTTTAATGGTGAGAAATATAGGATTTGTAACAGAGTTGTCTAACTAGTAATGAAGGTATTTAGGTCAAACTAGTGTATTAATCGTCTAATTCAGACACCTTGCACTTGTACTGGTAGGCCTACTTGCTACACGATATTGTAATAATGTGATTTATGCCACACAGCACTGCAACTCCGTTGATGAATGAAAGGAGATTGTCAGTGAGCTCTAGTTAATTCAACTAGATCTATACCACACCAGATTGGTGGCTCAATGGTCAAGGCCCCAGCTGCCAAACCCTGAAGGCTGGATAGAGTCCCAGTCACGTGACAATAAAGATTGGTACCTGCAGCCGCCCTGCTAGGTGCCAGGAGGGTGGCGTTGGCTTAGAAGAGCTATACAGCTCATATCAATTTCTCCTTGTCCGAAGGAAAAAATAAATCTAGTCTTCTCCTCCTATATGCCAACAACAGTTTTGATCATAGACATACTGATAAATTTCAGCATATGGAAAAGGACGGAGATGGAACAGCGCTAAGGGAAATTTTCGGATCGTCCAGCTGCCAGATTCGTCCAACAGTAATTTCGCATGGTGCGATACATGATAACAGTTTATGCTCGCTGGGGAACTTTGGACATTGTGCGGTTGTTATTACGAAGGCTGACAAGCATAAGTGTCAGCGGTGCAGGCTTCACACCTCAGCATCTGCCATGCAACCTTGCGACAGGTGTGCGAATGTCATGGCTGGTCAATGGGTTTAGATGAATATATGTGCGAATGCTCAGATTACTCAAATGCTCACCCTCGTCACTTCCATCCCAATCGGGTGGCTCGACAAGCCCTTTGTCATTTGTCATGCAGCTGTAAACTAGTGTGCCGATTGGGGTTTGATACGCAGGATATGCCTAGTAAAGATTGTGTTAGCCATGTCATTCTAACTTTCATAATTTTGACCGCAGTGCCGTATTGAAGTATGTTCATTGATAGGCCTACACTGGCATGTCTTCTTTAACTTTGCCAAGTATTTTTCGTGGGCGATAGGCCGGAGTACATGCTAAACCCACAGAATTTTTCCATTCGACCCGCCGCTGCTTGCTGCATACAAGCCGAGATGGATTGGTGTCACCCGTCTCTGACGTCACAATCCGTCCGCACAAGAAATGTGCTGGGTGGGCTGTTACTACGATTGCAACTTGCAATAGTCTACTGTCTCCTTCATCCCCAATACTGAAGACCTCGAAGAAAACAATTCAACTCATTCTGCACGGTGGCATTTAAAAGACACCGGGCGTACGTAAAAACAATCATTATGGTGTTCCAAGGATATTGCAGCAACTTTAGCGAACAACAATTTCGAGATCAGCTGTAGGCCTACTGGGCAAGTGGTGCATGACCAGGTTGTGCGGTTCGGTTGAGTGCCAACCGTTGAAAGATGGAGTTGCCGTTACCGTATCTATATATAGTTGTGATTTACGTTGCATATACCGGTAGGTACTCACGTTGCTAATACGTAAGATTCTTTAAGTACTCGCGACACATACGGAAGGTGGTGGTAGCACAGCGGTATCACATTGCAATATTCAGCCAGCTTCGTGGTGTAGTGGTGGGTCGTCGGCCACGAAACCGGTAGGTCTCGGGCTCGAACACCGAGACTGCATCATACCGAAGATGTTTGAAATGGTATCCGTAGCTTCCTCGCTAGACGGCCTGGTAGATTTACTACAGTACCGCAAGTATCAAGGCGCTAGTATCGCAAGTATCATTACTACGCTAGTACCGCAAGTATCAAGGCGCTAGTACCGCAAGTATCAAGGAGCTAGTACCGCAAGTATCATTACAACGGCCAGCGGCCAGCGCGTCGAGGTTTGACGGTAGTGCGGAAGGGTCCCTTGACTTCGATAGCCTTCCGGCTCCTCGTCCGGCCTGCATAGTGCATATGCACCCGTGATATGCATATTCACCAGAGTCTGTGCGTATGTCATGTGAGTCTGTGTAAATGCAGCAAAAATCAAATATGAACAGTATGCTTTAAATATATTTTATCTCAGGCCTAATAACATACAAATGCAGGGGTTGCAAAGAATCATACATAGATGCCTATTAGCAAGGGCGTGCCGTTCAATGGCCACCAAAAGCTTTGTAAATGGTGTAGACATCGCATATGAGACAGTAGGGACAGGTCCATTACCACTGTTGCTACTACCAGGTGCCTTGGGCTGCAGTGCAACAGACTTTTCTCCTCAGATAAATGGGCTGAGTAGAGACAAGTTTACAATAGTGGCATGGGATCCTCGAGGTTATGGCCAATCTATCCCTCCGAAGAGGGATTACCCTCTCGACTTCTTCTACCGGGATGCAAATGATGCCTTGCAATTGATGCAAAATCTTGGATTTTCTAAATTCTCTCTACTTGGTTGGAGCGACGGTGCTAACACTGCTTGCATCATTGCGGGAAAATATCCTGACAAAGTAGACAGTTTAGTGATTTGGGGTGGTAATGCCTTTGTTACTAAAGAAGAATTGTCAACATATGAATCTGTAAGAGACGTATCATCTTGGAGCGAACGGATGAAAAAGCCAATGGTGGAAATATACGGTGAAGAATATTTCAGAAAGACATGGAGTGCATGGGTAGACGCTTATATAGCCATCTATGAAAAACGTAAAGGCAATGTCTGCATGGATGAGGTCAAGAAGATTTCTGCTCCATGCCTTATCATACACGGTGTAAAAGATGCAATGGTTCCTATGTTTCATCCTGAATATTTTCACAAAAATATTAAAAATTCTATCGTGGATTATTGGGATGATGGAAAGCACAACTTACATTTGAGATTCGCTGAACGCTTCAATGCTGAAGTCGAGGAATTTTTAATCAGTAGAAAAATATCGAGAAAACTTTAATTAATCCTAGTGTGCCACAGAACTGTGGTTAGCTGGCTTATGATCCACAGTATAAGAGATCTTTGAAGTTCCCGTGTTTCATCCCAAATACTTACATGAAAAGATGAAGAATTCTGTTGTGAAATATTTTGCTGATGACGACTTGGCTAGCACAGTTTACATTTGAGATTTGATTACTAGGGCAAGTTTTTGCAACTCTTTTTAGTCTCCATTTGCTCTGAAAACACAATTTATGGACCTGGAGCGATGTTAGGAAGCTTGTATTAAATTTTTTTCGATTTTTGAATTGCAACTTCTTACTGCAATTTTACCAACTTTGTGCAAAATGTTGCAAAACTTTTGGGATCCAAACCTTCTTTGCCATATAGTTGTAAGCGTTTGGTTAACTTTCATTTTCGTATTGCCAACTATGATCTGGCGCTCCAATGATAAAAAATAGCTTGCCCAAGAACATTAAACTGGTATATACTCATATAATGCATTTGTCATAAGCTTATGACATTCGTGCTAGTGCGAAACAGCAAAGGTGCCAGGCATGTCACAAACATGGTGAGGGCTCAATCTGAACACGATCCAAACGAATTATGTGAAGTTCATTCCAGAGTTGAACTACAGCCCTGAGTTCGTACCATCCCTATTCAATGTTGGAGTTGGAGAATTTTTAAAGAAACCAGTACAAAAGTATTGCTTAGCCAGAACATTAATCCTTCTGGTGTTAGTATGGTTCTGCTACCACTTTATGTAATAATGCGTAAAAATCTGGTTGCAATAATTCATGGTTTGTCTAATAAGAGTATAATTTTGTATTAGCTTATTAATTCCCTCCTTTGCCTTATTTTCTTTCACACAGATCTATTCCTAATAGTGTTAAATATGTTATGAAGATCAGATATATATAATAGCTCGGCATATAATGGTAACAACCAGAGAATGAACAACAGAATACTACTCTGTCAACAATTACAGCTCTCCTCAAAAATGTCAACTAGATGTTGCCAAAAAAAGCGAATTGGAAGAAACTTCATGCAATTGTCAACCTGCATCTGAACTGCAAAGTGATAACTTTGTGCACTGCCATCAGCTGATGTGGTACTTGTGAATCACCAACTAGGAGCGAAATGTCAGAAAAATAAATTTTGACTGTGCCTGGGCCTCCTTCCACTGGCATGTATAATGTTGCAATAGAGAGTTCAGTACTTCAAATATCACTGCTCCGACTATTATTGAAGCGAATATTCCAGAGTCATGAACTACATCATCTGTGAAAGCTGGAATGACTGTGAAGCTGCAGTACCATGTTCAGGAAAGTCAATCACAGAAAGTAAAAGAGTTGCTGAAAGCAAGGAGCCCTGCCAGGAGGCCATACTACCATGATAATAGTGATGAAATCCAGTAGCACTGAGGATCTTATTGATATTTAATGACCGGCATGGTAGTTGCTACCGGATGTGGATTTTGACCCGGTGTTGTGGTAGGGAGTAATTCTCTGCAGGAACAATCAGGGCTCCTTGATCTCTAGACTGAAATCCTTCATCCAGGGTTGTTGTCGAAGAAGCTTGATTTCTGCACCACTGATTGTCTTCACCCTTGATTGTGTTGAGGCCCCACCGAAGTGTTGCACCTGCAAGATACTTGACGATCTTTCCTTTAGGTCTCCTTGTGTTCCGGCAACGCTTGCAACTCGGGCTTTTTCCAAAAAAAACTGTTGCTCAATTAACATATTCCTGCAAAACACGCTTAACATTAGTCTCCTGTTTCAATGAGTCATTGTAGTTATTCCTTTGGAGTACTTCAACTCCAACACCATGCAGTGTGTTTTATGACATTCAAAATAGTTTCCAAGTCATTCCGCATCGCATTATGCAAATCATTTCTATATGTACTCCTAATTCTCCAACAGCAGTCTTCAAAACTTAGCAATGTCTGTACTGGTAACTCTAAGTAACACCTCAACTGAGTATGTTGGAGCTGGCGGTGCGGCAGCAGAGCTAAGATCGCAAGGTTGACAACGTAGGCCTACCAACGATGTTTTGTTCGTCATCCTGTGGAGAGGAAGGCATCAGTGAACTATACCACAGGCGGTTAACAAACATAAGACTTACATCTTCAAATATAGTCATAAGTTACTCGTCAGAAATGTCAAGAAATTTCGTTATGTCACAAATTCTCCAATAAGCAAAACGGATCAACGCTAAAACTATAGAGACGTCTCTATACTAAAACCACTCCCACCAAAACAGACACACCCACCGAAGCACTGCGGACATCCGGACAAGTAGTTGTCCATCACTAGGTGTCGCTATTTTGGACAGCGAAACCGCAGGCTATGTTTGTTGGTTGGCTGTCTATGATATGTTGAGACTACTCTGTGGCTGAATCGAATTAATAAACTTGTAAATTTGAATCCGATGCCTACCGTGGCCGACGAGACCACCACAGGTGAATGCGAGATGTCGCTGTCGAGCGCGCTACAACTGTAGATCAAAGTCTCTCTCGTTTTTTAGTCACTCTACTGTAGATATCTTAACTGAAAACAGACCGGACAACGCCACTCGAAAGGCTGGCAGCGGACTGACTAGTCGACAAAGGGGAAACAACGAAAGTTTATTATGAATCGTTGTTGAAAGTACATATTTCACTACTGTTTTTGTAATTTTCTTCCGTTAATTTTCTCCACATCTTGAGATGTCGCAAAAATATTCGCCAGCAGCCGAAAATATCTCGACGGAAACGGCTCCGATTCCAGTCGGGCCAGGGGGTAGACGACGAAAGATAACGGCATGTCCTACGGCTCGAAAGAAGCGGCGTAAAGTTGAAGGCAAATCACAAGGAGCAGAGTTGAATAAAGATGCTAACCAGCCCCCTTCTGCTGCCGCTGATTCTAACATAATCATGGTACCGGTGGTTGCTGTTCCAAATAATGTGGAACTAGCTAATGCGGCGAAATGTGAATCTTCCAAGGAGAGCTCACAAGAGGAGTTAACAACTCAATCTATGGTCCTAAAAAAATGTCATAAAGTTGAAACCAGATCACAAGGAGTAGAGTTGAATAAAGATGCTAATGCATCCACTGTGTCTAGTAATGATCAGCCCCCTTCTTCTGCTGCGGATTCTGACACAAGCAAGGTGCCTGTAGTTGCTCCCCAAAATAATGTGGGATTATCTAACATGGTGGCTGCGGTTGCGGAGAAATGTGAATCTCCCAAGGGGAGCTCACAAGAGGTGTCAGAGACTGATGTGGCGGCTCCAAAGCCAGTTGGGCCAGGAGGTAGACGACGAAAGATAACGGCATGTCCTACGGCTCGAAAAAAGCGTCTTAAAGTTGAAGGCAGATCACAAGGAGCCGAGTTGAATAAAGATGTTAAAGCGTCCATTGTGTCTAGTAATAATCAGCTGCCTTCTGCTGCCGCTGATTCTGACACAAGCAAGGTACCGGTAGTTGCTCCCCCAAATAATGCAGAACTAACTAATAAGGTGATTGTAGTTGAAGAGAAATGCAAATCTGCTAAGGAGAGCTCACAACAGGCATCAGAGACTGTTGTGGCCACTGTAACCACTGTCACTGAGGTGGCACTAGTGGAGAAAGTAGATGACTCACCGATCTTGGCCAATAACCCATCTAATGTAGGAAATGCTACCGTAGATGTAGTTCCTGATACTTCAGATCATCCCAACTGTGATTCAACAGCCGAAACTATATTGGCAGTTGAGGCCGAATCCCAGCCGGCCGAGCTGCCAAAAATACCTCATCCAAAAAAATGCATTGTGAAAATAAAGACCAAGTCACTATCTAGCACGTATCGTAGTAAAGCATTGGAGAAATTGAATCACCTAAAACAGAATCAGACTGATGGTAGTGAATGGCCGGAATTGGATCAAAACTATGTGTCCATGTCAGATTTAATATTTTTGAATCCACCAGCGAAAGTTGGACATAAGCTAGGAATGAATGCAGAACGGGATCAAAATGAATCAGTCATAGAGCCAACTACGGCCGAGCCAGCTACGGCCAGCCCAAGCACCGCAGTGGCAAATGTTGAAGACTCCAATAACGATAACCCATTGCCAGTTCCTCAAATACGTATTTCCGAAGATGGTTCTGTCGTTGTTGATGAGGAGAGCTTAGTATTAGACACTCAAAAGCCTCAAGATCCAGCCATTCACACAGTTTACGAATCTGGGAGAGATACTTCTATTAATCAGCGAAGCTTCATGCGGAGGTCATATGCGAAAGGTATCCGATGGTCGGCAGAAGAAACAAATGAGTTTTATCGTTGTTTACGTATTGTGGGGGCAGAATTTAGCTTAATGAGTGCTATGTTTCGAGGTCGTAGCCCCGATGATCTGAGAAGGAAGTTTCGAAGGGAGCACAAGAACAACCCAGTCCGTGTTGACCAAGCCTTGATGCAGCAGCACTTAAGTAAATGGACTGATGACATGTTTAAAGTGAATGAATCAAACTCATCAATACTCAAACCCCCTCAAGAGACCCAGACACAGTTGTGATGCCACAATCCAAGTGTTGTCGAAACTGATGATCATGAAGTTCTATTGCAGCCTTTTGGGTGGCCATGGTGTGACTTTTTTGTGATTTTCTTGGATCTCGAAAGTTCATATATGCTTGCTTAGAGTACGTATGATATTTATTTATTTTTTTCTTTTATTATAATACAACAGTATGTTGTTCATCATGCAAAAGCAAGCTCAGTCACATCTCTGGCACCACCATGACAGTTATGACATCTGGATAAAGTTAGTGGGGAGCAGGACTTTCTGGTAACTGGTTCTGAAGGCAAAATCAGGATGCTTTTCTTGACAGGACACAATCATGCATTTACTAGTAGGGTTGTTCTCGGGTACAATATTTCGACTATTGTCGCTTTAGGCAACGTAGTTAGGCTTGAATTGGTTGATAGAGCGTGTGCTCATCGCGCAGGTATCTTCTGTGCCGTCATTCGTCGTTCCCCTGGTAAAAAGTGGGGCGTTGAATTTCTTGTAATGCTGCAATCATTGGATACCGCTGGAAGTCTGCAACGAGACTGCATAGCCGCACTCGTACCACTCTCGGCACAGAAAATCCAACGAAACGATCCAACCGTGACGCGATGACGGAACGGGAAGAACTGAGCTGTCTCCTCTCCTCTCTAGTGGTATGGCCTACCTGACATTTTCTGCAGATATTCATCTACAGTACATGAAGTCAGGTAGAGTGGTAGAGACAGGTTGTCGTTACAAGATGCTTAATCGAGATTTCCATACCGATTACGCAAATTCCCAGTTATCTCGATATTCCGAGTGTCTAGTCTACGGCTTCGCCGTTCTGTTGCATAGTCAAGACAGTTGGGAGATGAGAATCGCATAGCGGCAGGGGCAGGGCCTGCGTGTGCGGGAACTCCGGTCGGCGGGGTTCGGCCGCTCAGTCGTCGCTCCCTCCGTGCTTCGGCCTCGCGCAGATATATCATGTCGATCTCATCAACGGCGAAGCTACGCCTTTATTCTTCGGTAGCCTTCCGGCTCCCCTTGAACCGGCCATTCATCAAACTTGTCAATGGGCCTATCATTACGACATTACGAACCATTTATATACATGTTATAACTATAGACCTAGTTCATATCCCACTGTCTCCTAACACTTGGCGAATTCCAACATGCTTATTTTTCATTAGCTATCTACCCAATTGCCTAACTAAGACATGACCATGACCGAGCATTACTGTGTAGGCCTATACTTGGCAGCACTCTGTTGATTATTATATATTTTACTTCTTTTCTTAATACTTATTCCGCTTCAGTTTGATGTTCCATGACAGTCTACATACTCTCACCTTTGATCTATTCTGAATATTTGATGCTTTCACATAACTCCAGGGCTGCAGCTGACTCGATGATCAACAGATCCCTTCGCTGCAGCCCTGCAACATCAATAACAAACGTTCTAGTTCTAACACGCTTATTCGCATTGTATTTTGTCTTATTGTGTTGCAAAATCAATAAGTCTGTCCGCCTGTTATAGCCTATATTTACTCAAATTATTACGAGCAGTATGCAACCGCCAGACGGAGGAGCAGTTGAAAATGCTGAAGAAAAGCCATGGACGAGAGCTTGGCATCCTAAAGAGATTCGTGAAAATGCACGTCATTGGAATCTGGCAGCAGACGCCAGTCTTCTCAAATATCTTAATGAGGTTTCTCTGACTTTTATGCAAAAGGCTCAAGAGTCTACCCAAAGTATCAACAGCTTGGTTCATGATACTAGCATGGCTGATGTCAGAGTGAGAAATGTTACCGACCGTTTTATGACTTTGAGCGATTCCCAGTTCATTGAAAATCGTGTTTATGATGAAGATGTTTCCACGGACAAAGTTGAAGATAATAATGAAAAAACCAAAGATGATGCAGAGGGGGATATTGACCCGTTTCCTAAATTGAAGACTGCAATACAGATGGGACTTCAGGTTTTGGAGGAATCATTTGACGTACTGGATCCGAATGCTGTAAATTCGGATTTCGACTCCGATTTGGATTCAGAGGATGATGACCCAGCCGGTGATATAGCCAGAGAAAAGTTTTACGAACCGAAAGACCCATATGTAACTAGACCATTACCTCATCTCATTGGAAGCAGAGGCTTTCAGGAATCGGATGATGTTGGAATACGTGATCTACCTAGTGATGATGAGGTGATACAGGATGATCAAGGAAGTATCAGTGAGTCTGATGAGGATATTGAGAAGTTGTCATACCACAAAGATTCAGTGTCCTCTTCCTCTTCAGAAATGCCAGAATCGGACTTGTCCAGTTCAGATTTATCCGATACTGAGCAGAAAATCGTCCCTGCCCCGACCAAATTTTCCTCATCTTCGGTCAGCGAGGACGGCGATCTCTTTGGAGACAGTGATTCTGACAATGAGCCAAAAGTAGTCGAACAAAAACCTAAGGTTAAAACAAAGGTGCCTCAAAAAGAAAAACAAAACAAGAGTCGTGCTGCTAGCAAAAAGCAGACACCGACGAATGATTTATTTGGATCTGAAGATGAGGATGATGGGAATGATCTTTTCGGGGATTCTGGAGGACTGTTCGGCAATGCTCCAAATCTTTTCGGCAATAAAAAGAAAACCAGTGGTGGAGGACTATTCGACGGTGCTGACATCAGTGATGAAGAATCTGTCAAAGATTCCAGTGACGGTTTTGAGGATGAAAGCCAAAAGTTGTCTTCTGAAGATGAAAATGACGTTCCGGATTGTAAAGAAGAGGACACAATGTCCGAAAAATCTTCAAAACCATCTGGGGGAATCGCACTGTTTGGTGGCGCACTTACAAAAGAGCTTCTGTCTAAAACTCGAAGAGGCAGTAGCACTTCACGAAGTGAATCAATGTCGCAGGTTTCGGAACAATCATCTGCGAAGAAATCAAATAATCTTTTTGCTGCTAACGATAGCGATGAAGATGATTTGTTTTCCAGCAAGCCAAAAATGAAACCGAAACAAAATACTAATAAACCGACCAAAACAAAATCTGTTCTTTCAGAAAGTGATGATGACAAACCGCCTGCTATAAAAAAGGAGGCACCGAAAAAGAAAACGGTGTCGGATTTGTTTGGAGATGACAGCGATGAAGATGATATGTTATTTGGTGATGCTCCACCAAAACCGGCTGAGAAGAAAGTCACGAAAAAGCCTGCTTTACCTAAAAAGCAAGTTTCCAAACCAGTTATAAAGAAAGCAAAACCACAGCCGGCAATTTTTGACTCGGAATCATCTGACGATGATGGCATGTTCTCGAAAAAGCCACCTCCAATGCAGCCTAAAGCCAGCCAAAAAACAAAGACAAAAGACCTTTTTGATAGTGATTCAGATGATGACTTTTTCACCGGTAAAAAAGCCGTTCCTAACACTACTGGAAGGGTAAAGAGTCTCCTGGAGAGTGACAGTGGAGATGACTTATTTGGAGACGGTGCAGATTCTGCCAAATCAAAGCCAACAGACAAAGTCATGAAGAATTCGGAAAAATCAAAGAATGAGAAAAGTTCTCTCTTTCAAGATTCAGATGACGAGCCATCCTTTGAGAGTACAAACACTGATAAATCCATTTCCTTTAAGCAAGAAAAGAAATCTAGCTTCAATGAATCAACGCCATCATTGAAGAAAGAGGATGATTTATTTGGCGATGACTCTGAAGATGAACAGGATCAACCAACTCCTCCACCAGCCAAGAAAAAGCCGGTTGGGGCGGTTTCGATGTTTGGAGGAGGATTTGGTGGTGGAGAGCTCTCAGCTGCTATTCTTAAAAGGCGAGGTGTCTCGAATGCAAGCACGACTTCAACAAATAAAAGTGATGGCTTCGGTGATGATAAACTTTCTGTAAAATCACTAGACGATGCTCATACTGACATGAAGTCGAAGAAATCCATTACGGATGAATCAGCAGATGATGATGGTGCTGTTGCAGATGTCAAAACGACCAAAGTTACGCCACCGGCAAAACCAATAGAGGTGCCAACAACTATTGTAACACCCCCGAAGCAACTGCCTTTGAATTCAACACCAAAACCTTTCAAGTCTGTAGGCCGTCCGTCACCGATGAAATCTTCTAGTTCTGTAACAAGTCCGCAGTCTTCTGTAAGCAACCTACGCACCTCTCTCTCCATCAACCCAGTCTCATTACTTCCCGGAGCTGCACCAAAACCAAAACCTGTTTTGCAAGCTGAAATATCATTTGACAAACCTCCCAATGTCAAAACATTAGACAGCGTGAATAAGACCCGTGCAAGAGGGCAGAAGAATAGAAGACCACCTACACGACATGCCAGAGGAAGGCCGGCACCTAAAGATCCTTATCCTGATCCTAAAGATCCTCCCAGCCTTCCTGATTACTCGCAACAGGAAAAGGAAACCCCTAAGACCATAGATTCAGTTCAAGAGAAAAAATATATTGCTCCGTCTAAGATGGAGACAAAATCTAGCACCGATTCTGCTGATAAAACAAAGCCTGTTGCACAGAAAAATGACAGCTTATTCGATGATTTATCAAAAGATCCAAAACCACGTCAAAATTTGCTTGATTCAGCCGATTTCGATGATGAGCTTTTCTCGGGTTCTCTTTTTGCTAAGACAGAGAAGAAAGATACAAAATTACATGCACCGAAGCTATTCGATGATGACATATTTGGCGATGAGGATGACTTCTTAACAAATTTAACATCCAAGAAATCTATGAAAGATACTTCAAAATCGGTGATGGACGATGCAGATGATGATGATATATTTGGCGATCTTTCCATTGGAAACATTCTAGGTAAGAAAGAGAAGAAAGAAGACAACAAAAAAGCAGTTGACGTTTTTGACGACAATCTATTTGATGATGAGTCTACGCCCAGTGTTAGTATCAAGTCAAACATTTCTGATGACAAACCGAAGCTTCCAGTTGTGGATGACGAGCCGGATATATTCAGCAAGCCATCCGAACACGCAAACAAAACTGTACCTGGCAAAACGATTTTATTTGATGATGACGAAGATATATTTGGTGACAAGAGTGTGCCAGCTAAAACCGCACAGCCTCCAAACATGGAAGATGATAGTGATATTTTTGGAGACATACCGTCAACAATACCGAAGCCAAAATCAAGCAAACCGCCAACAAAACAGGACGATGATAATGATATCTTCGGAGATGACATTTTTAGCAGCAAACCTTCGAAAAAGAAAGCCAAGCAATCGAAGCCTGCAAAAAAGACAGCGGCTACTTCGATTTTTGACGACGAGCAAGATTTGGGTGATATCTTTGCATCGAGTTCAACGAAAAAGAAGTCTGCAACATCAAAATCTATTGCCAAGAAATCTAGTAAATCAAAAGAACAGAAATCAACCAATTCGTCTGTGATTGATGATCCATTGAGTATGCCATGATTGACTTTATCAAATGGTTTGCCGTCATTACAATTCCTATCAATGTACATCTGTAGAAACCATTTTAGTAAAGTTGCCAATGATCAGTTACAAGAACTTGTCATATAGGCCGCTGATTCTCAACATTTTTGCCTTTTTGTGTAGGCTGGTATCACCATCCATTTCGTAGTAGTCATAATGTTTTAGTAGCAAGATTACCGTGAACTCATTTCCAATGCTGTTGGATAGAACCCATCTCTTCCTCTCTGATATGCCTTCAGTTCAACCGCTTCGCAAATTGCGATGTTGATGAGAGTTGGTACATCCTGCAATTTAACTCTCTAGTATGGCAGCCGAAATTGCTTGTATTTCATTCTTGCCTCGTGGCATTGCAATGTTGCCTTATACTTGATCTATCTTAATATGTGTGCTATGTATGTTTCATTAGTGATGGCTGTCAGTTGCTATATTACATGTAAAACTGTATTCTCAATGTCATTTTGAAGCATGGCCACTACGTGTTTGTAGCAGTTTTCGTTTTTTCCGCTGGGAACATCGCATTTTGCGTTGATTAGCATATTCTTCAAGTGCAATGTATTTATTTTCTATATTCTCTCTTTTCATGAGTTTTCACGATCGCCACTTGAGCATGATAATAGAAATTCTATTGTCGTAATTAGATTTGTGATCTGATGTATCCCGATTATTCATCGCAGTGTGACCCAATTTTTTATGAAACTGCTGTATTCTGTAAATTGTGTTACAGTTTCGAATTTCATGATTTCCGATGATGATATTATGGGTTACCGGTAATGATTTGTTGCCAATGTCCTCATGGCATGCGTTCAAATTTCAAATTGTTCCATTCAATCTGTGGAATTTGACGTTGCTCTTTGACTTGATCGATATATAAATTATCAAGTGAAATTGATTTTTTTTCAGAAAAATATCTCTATTTATCATGAAATTCATATTAATCGCAACAGCTATTGTTGTCCTGTGGACTGTAGCCTATGCAAAAGTGGACAAACTTCAAATAGGAGTTTTGAAACGTGTTGAGGATTGCAAAAGGAGAAGCAAGAAGGGTGATGTCTTAGATATGCATTATACGGTAAATCATGATTCATGACAACACTTGAGTCACTTGAGTTAACATAGCGAATAAATGTTGCTGCATGATTGATGTTTAGTAGTTGGGTGGTACATTACATAATATAACAAATTTGTCACGTTACGTGCTATCGATGCACTTCAGATATTGTGAGTAAGTATTATAAGATTCAGTGACAAGCAAAGGATTTGCTATCCATGTCTATTTAATGTTGGAAGTAATGTCCACCTTCCATTGAATAAGGACATAGTAGGCCTATATCTTTCCCCTTTCTCCCTACACACATGATACACTATTGGTGCATAGATACATACTGTATCAGGCGAACATGATGTGCAAATATGCCGGCTGCACAAGGAGCCGATAGGCTATCTTACCAATCTAAGTCTAGTGCCACCCCTCCGCACTATCCTACCTACAAGCGTTGGAAATCTAGGGAGAAGCTATGGCCAACGGTGCTACAGAGACCATTTTTAACAACTTTGGTATGATGCAGTCTTGGGATATGAACCCAGGACTTACCGGTTTTGTGGCCGATGACCTGCCATTTGCGTTACATCATGAAGCCGGCAAACAACTTTCTATGAAATAAGGGTAATAGTTGCAATCTACTAGGGAACTTTGACATGCGTTTGGTACCTTTATCCATGACAAGTCCAAAATTTCTCGTGGTAGAATTTCCCGAAACTCAATAAATCCTTGCCGGATCAGAGCATGTTCAGCTCTTATAAGTTTCATAACCTGATTGGTCCCTAGAAACTAAGTTGCTAGATGTGACATTTTTAATTACCACTTATATAAAGACCTATTCATAATAGGGCACTCTTGAAGATGGGAGCAAGTTTGATAGTTCACGAGATCGCGACAAGCCTTTCTCGTTTACAATAGGCCAAGGGATGGTGATACAAGGCTGGGAGAAAGGCCTTCTCGGGTAAGGGTGTTTTTATTATGATGATGTTAGAAGTGGAGTAGAGTCGTAAATTGACATCAAAACTCCCTGGCTGTCTGAATATTGTCACTGTGCCACAGCTTATTCTCATCAATAACAGTATTAGCCCACTTGACTACCCTTAATAAGGCTTCTGGGTTTTTTCCCGTAAATGCATCCATATTGAGTTTGATCCAAGTCGGCGGCGTACTGGAATATTCCATAAATAGGTTTTGAAGACATGGTAGTTTGGCATTGGTAAGCCCTCCCAACTTCAGCTACTTACTTCAGCTACTTACACACTCTCTGAGTCATGATCAATATTTAGAATGTGCGAAGGGGAGAGAAGAAAGCTGAAAATACCTAGTGATATGGGTAAGACAATGCAATATCGCTATTATCAAAAATTCGGTTTTGGTAACCTGCCATTTGTTTTTACCTAACAGGTTACGGGGATCGAGGATCTCCACCAAAAATCCCAGGTAAGTGACAGACTCTTTAAGTGTAGGCCTTCAACATCATGCCTTCATCGTACAAATGCAGACCTCGTCGGTATCGAATTGGAATAAGCATTGTAAAGAAGCGTTAATAATCAAATTCTTACTTGCGCTATGATATGCGTCAGGTTCATTAGGGTTTGGTGTGGTTCTTGTTTCAAATACATAAATGACGCAGATTTGTTTACAACATGCATGGTCTGATATTGGCATCCTAGAGGACGCCTATCAGCGTTTTCTAGAATATCGCATCTGGCTAGCCCGTGTGTAGCAACGTCAACCCTATTTGTAACCTGTTTACTTATACGTAACGTGCCTATTTGCAGCTGCAGCACCAATATCTATCCTACTGTAGGCTATATGTAATCAAAATCGCGCTGACCACCGACCAATATCGCACTTATCCGAACTCCAATCTTGAACGATAGGCATGTTGCGTACAAGACATTGCGTAACCTGGTGAATGTGAGAAGTGTCCTGTAATGATGGGTTCTACGACATCTTTTATTAGGTGGTGCTACTCTGATATTTGATGTGGAGCTTCTCAAAATCAAGAACAAAGACGAGCTTTGAAAGTTCATTATTGACCAATGGTGACTGATCATGGTGTGCAGTTGACCAAAATATCCTTCACGATAGCATTCATAACTGAAGCCAAATTGATGCAATAAAAGAATGGCAAATTGTTATTACTTGTTATTGCTGTATAATTATTTGACCTATGGTGGAAATGGCTACGTTGCAGATGTTCGTGATCGTCGATTCGGCACGAGATAAAGGCAGACAGCGACCAGACGCCACATGGCGGAGATTGTAATAGGCTAGATCATGAACATGTTTGGCGAAAAGTACTCGAGTAGGACGTAGCTGACCTACCGCTTCGTTGATACGAAATCATATTTGGGCCACCTACGATCGACAGAGGTGATTGATGGGTTTGTTGCAAAATAGTTTAGGTGGGCTCTGTGGCTGGTTTCTGACCAGTATGGCAGCGGCTTTCGTGCCACGGTTGTATGCATTATTATGTTATTTTCAGTGACGTGTGTATCGAACGAACTTGTAGGCAGTGATCACCTCGTTGTGTTTACCAAATTAATAGAACGCATCAACAAATTTCAGCGACGTCCCCCTTCGCTCCCTCCAGAGTGACGACTGGGGGAAATTTAGCGAAAGCACCCTTCAAGAGCCTGTAGCTAGATCAAGGGTCTTCAAAACATTCCCTGTCTGATGTAGGGCCTGGCAGAGCATTGGCGTTATAAAACTTCTGAACTGGCACTCACAATCAATGATCTATGGTGTCTAGTTAATAATCCTAGAACGAAAGTATCAGGCGACGCTGCAATCAAGCCACCGCCCGTCACGAAATAGTATCGCTGTCCTGACCGCTTGGATATTTCAGGCAGACTGGTCGAAACATGATGACGGGTTACATTAAAGACTATTATTATACAACTTTAAAGATTAGTCGCCCGTGGATCGCCAAGCCTCGTCTCATGGCTCTAGCTAGTAATCGAAGTCTGTCCATTCAGGGCCGAAAATGCTAGGATTTACACGCGCTGTTCCCTGTACTTCAGCACAATGGGCATCAGTCGTAGGCTACGTAACCAGGTGACCTAACGACAGTTGTGAGGTGATAAATCGAGGGCTGCCTGCCTGCCTTGTTGCTCGGATGCTCACATGTAATAAAAAAATACTCGGCTGATGAATTCGGCTCGTGTTGCACGTGCGGGCTCTCAGTTGCACACATAATATAATGCATTACGGTAAAGAAATAGTTGCAAGAGAAGAAGATACATCACACTGAATAACAAGAAATTCGTTGGTTTGAGCAAGTAGGGATATCAGCACAGTTGATATCACGTAAAATCAAACGGGACAACGGAGCATAGATCATGCGACTTGACTTTCGATAGTACCACCAGTTACTATAGCATGCTCAGATTGTGTTTCGACATGGGACGATGGGGAAGGACTTTCATGTTCATGGTTATGATTGACGTCACCACATCCTGTCATTTGAAGCTTTGACATGGCCTGAAGTGTTTGTGTATCGACTGATTGAGGCAGTTTTTCTCCTCCTTCACGATTTCCTTTGCAGTTGTCAACGTCACCACCATTGTCAGTGTCGGTGATGTGGGGTATGTATTGTTCAGGATGTGCCGAAAAGTTCTCACTGAAGTCACGGCAGGAAGTTAGCACTTTCTTGGATTCCTTTAGAAGCTTGACGGCCAACTTTACTCGTGCCGATGTATTCACGTCGCTCAGCATCGCTTCCATTTCCTACAATTAAAGAATAAAGTATTGTTCTTTGATTTCATTAAGCCGTAATTTCTGCTTTTTTGATACATTGGCCCATTATTGCTACTTTCATTAAGCCCGTGAGCACGTATTTCCACGTAGGCACGTGGTTCCCCATAAACGTAGAGTTCCGCGTGAGCATGTGGTTTCACGTAAGCATGTGTTTGCCTGTGGGCAGTGTTCCCTGTGAGCACGTAGTTCCACAAAACACGTGGTTTCCCGTGAGCATGTGGTGCCCCACGTGAGCATAGCGTTCCACGCACGCACGTGCTTGCCCATTAGCACAGTGTTCCCAGTGAACACATAGTTATACGCAAGTGGGTCCACGTAAGCACCTGGTTTCCCATGAGCACAGTGTTCCACGCACGCACGCGGTTCTCCGTGAGCAGTGTTCCACATAAGCACGTAGTTCCAAGTGAGCACGTGGTTACCCATGAGAAGGGCATACTGTTGACAGTGAACACGTAAGCACGTGGTTCCCCATCAGCGCAGAGCTCCTCGTGAGCAAGTGGTTCCCCGTGAGCATGTGGTTCCACGTAAGCACGTGGGCACCATGCTTCTCGCGAGCACGTGGTTCCCACGAGGGCCATGAGCTCAGTAAAACCACCTGGTGAAAAAACAGTGTTCTAAAAAATTCATTATTTTTTTAAATTTTGACGTCGATGTCACGAGTTGGAACACGCCACTCCCTTTCGAGGATGGCTGCACCCCTGTCTGTGTCTGTATGGCAACACGCAACATGGTATCGATCGTTTTTGTGGATACTTTTTTTGCATATTGATTCTGAGCATGCCACTTTTTTCAATGTGTAAAATATCAATTCATTGATTGAGATCATCGGTGATACCCAAAGATGATACGTTGGACAACGCAGTTATTGTAATCATTCTGCCATAAGAGTGAAAGAGGTTTATCCAATAGTCAGTCCACCTCACGCAATGAACTTTACTGAGAGTTGCATTTGTTGCAAATTGAGAACACATTAATAGCAGTATGCCAAAGTTTGCGGGAGCTTTGTGACTTCCGAAATTGAAGACGACACAAGTATTTCCCCACTTTCTGAGCAACGAATTACGATTATGTAAAGCAGTCAAGCCCATTCATTACGAACTGTATATTACCATCAGTGCATATTCAGAAACCAGAATATTACACAAACATACTTCATGCCTCACATAACTCTGGATCCACGTCCACATCCACACGCAGCCTTCATGTACATTGTATTTCACCAATCCAGGACATGTCTCATTAAGTCTTACCTCATCACTTTTGAACGCCATCAGCAGTAAGCGAACTCGGTCCGCCAGAAATTTCCATATCTTCTGTTCCCTATCTTTGTTGCGATGCGCAGGTAGGTAAATTTCACGTAGGCTATCCCGACCAACATAGCCTCTGCGATTCCAATTGTCGAGATCCTCTGCAAAGACAAACCATACATGCTGGATTGGCAGCATAATGGTCAAGGCGTTGGACAACAAATCAGGAGGGCTGATTTGAAATTGCTCAGTCGCTTCACACCAAAGACGGTAAAATTGGTATCTGCAGCTGCGCTGCTAGGTGCAATCAATATAGGGTTAGTGCGCTGGCTTAGATGACCTATACAGCTCATTATCAGCGTCTACATGTCAAAGTAAGTCCCCCCCACCTAATCGCTAAGAAACACCAGACACATACCTTCGGTCATGTGGAACACTCGTAGAAATGCCAGTAAGTCAGGAGCAATCGGCAAGTTGTCAGTAATTGAATAAATAAGAAATGATCCGCTTGGCTTCATTCGGAATTTTTCGAGCAGCTGCACTCTTTTGGCGTACAGCTTGTCATTAGGACTGACACCTGGAAAAGAAAAAGGTCGTGAATTTCTATAAGAAGAGGATACCTGGGTACAGATTGTTATGAAAAGCTGGCCAAAATTGTTGGAAACTTTATGTATTCAGAGCTTTTCTCTTGTTTGGGTGGTTACAGTTCAGATGGACAAGAAAAGCTGTGATGACAATTTCCATATTATGATAGTCCGATAGACAGCGATAATGCTATGAGAGAGGAAATCATAATTCTAGAGTCACCGACAGTAAAAAGTGATTTGGGGCTGCACGAGTCCGCAATCTTGCGGGAATAGAAGCCATTTCCCATGACAGATTCTATCGATCCCAGCGTCGATGACTGACTATGCCGGCTCAGCTGAGACAACACTCTCCCAGTACACAGCAAATCTTTCGGTTACAGTTGGAGAACTCTTCCCATTGAGGAGCTACTGATAAGTTTAAGTTTGAAGTGTAAATCTGGTGGTGACTGGAGCCCTGCCCAGTTCAGGTTGCCCAGAAGGTAGATGCACAATGACCTCAACTTACCCAACTGTATCTCAACTTTATCATATCTGTTGTTATCGGCAACGAATCCGTTGTATATCAGAAATGCTGTGTTGTCTCTGGCACCGTAGAATATCGTAACTTGTTCACCCTCTTTGAAATCCTCCATAGCATAGCTGGTGCAAAGTTCCTTGTCCGGGTCACAGCTGGTGCTCAACTAATAAAACAAAGCATGAAATAAGCCAACATATGACAATGCTGTGTCTCAGAGGAGGCAATGTTGTACAGTCCAATAGATATTACACAATAATATTGAATTTTCATCTTCTAATAGGCATAATTTATCAATGATTGCTGTATTGCCATATTGCCAAGCTTGAGACCTTCATTATATCGAAAAGCAGAGCCAATAACATCTGAAAAACTCTAAACAGCAAAGTATCTGTAAGCCTACATAAAGTTTTGACCGGATTTCTTAGCATAAGTACACAGAATGCTGAAATAGACCGTACCGGTACAGAATTTAATTCTGCCAAGGGCTAAAGGGAAATTTCAGGATTGTGGCTTAGAATGAGTCAACGAATACGTATAGTGGGGCTGTCACAGTTGCACGTAGGATTATTGTCACTAGAATCCGGATACAAGTACACTGCAACTCCAGCCTAAACCTAGACAACTGCTCAGTGGGCCTATTTGAGCAACAACACTCATATATATGTTTCCGAATTATTGAAATACGATTAAAAGTATATATATGTACCTCCCCAATGCTATGATTCATCATATCCCACAGAGGTATCAAAGCAAATGTTGAATTGCTCATTTCATCATGATGACAGCAAGAGCACGGATCTTCCCTATAAGACACAATACATGAAATCTTGAAATGTTCCATAGCAGAACTAGCAAATATAGCTGGATATCAACTAGAAAATCAAAACCAGTAACTTGGACAACATACTTTTCTTTCAGTGCTACTTTGTTAAGTCTCGTTGACACGGTGGAAACAGCCCATCGATATGCATCAAAGGTAAATTCATCCCTGGCAAGCTGCGGTATCTTTTTAACATCAGCAGTCAACTTGTCACCGTGCAACATATTGTAAAATATTCCATACTGCCTTGCAATGTTCTTACACTGTGTGACAGCATGGTCTGTAAAACAAGCAGAGGTCTAGTGCGGGAACATGCCCATTATAACACCGACTGGCGTATTTACAGAAAGCTGACGATCCTTTCAAAATTTCAAGTTCTTGTGGAGTGAAATACAGCACTGTATTGTATTCCGATGGCAGCACATCTGAAAAAATACAAGGGTTTTAGTGAGTCAACTTGACTTGTGACTCGTAAAATAATCTTTTTCTTCTTTCGTTTGGCTTTCATCTTTTTCTTCATACTAGACGTCAGGGGAGCCGCAGCTTGGTGGCCTCGTCCAGGTTCTTCAGACCAGACACTCGATTGATTGGCTTGTACATTGCACATGAACGGACGACGTGGTGTGCGGTTTGCTCCTCTAAACAACACTCGCATGCCGCGCTGGGCACAAGATGCCACTTGTGAAGGGACGGCTTGGGCTTATGATCTCGGTAACTGGACTTGACATTGGAATCGTTGACATGGTTGCAAGGAGTCAGCGCCACCTCCACATCCACCCCCCTTATAAATACTCAAAATGTCTCAACACAATCTTACCAATATATGGCTTGTAGAAGGAGTCTGAATTGAAACGCTCACAATGCAAATACATTGCGAGTGAGATGTTCGGCATTTCAGAAAGTATCTTCTTTGATTCGATGAAATCACCTGTGATGATTTACAGAAATTTTTATAACTCCATCAGCCTTAACAAGGGATTAAAGCTTCTTACCGAGATAAGATTGCTTAGCTTTCTCCGCGGTCATCATCAGATTGTACGGAACTTCTATAAGTATATCAGCTTTCTGCAAAATACAAAAATGATCTAGCCAAGATGTTGGCATACACTTGAATATCAATATATAATAATTATTATTATTAACTTAAAATGTTAGGAATTTGTCAAAATTGACACGTTGGGCGACAATTTTCGATAGATTTTTGCTCCACCTACCTTTGTTATGGCATATTAGAGAACTACCTAACTTGCAATCAATGGATACATTCAACACCAACCACAATGATGCTACCCGATGTTGTTGTAGTGTTATACCCCTCATCATTACCTTCTCTCGGCTATTTCCAAGGTTTCCTACACATCCTAATCTGGGTTGGCCTATGCTCAATGCAATTCACACGAATTGTATACTGTATGTCTTGGTAACAGGTTTTCAATATAAGCCATCAGACCCATTTTTCATTCATCAGCTTATGATTATGTTATTCTCAATGAACCAACCAAATCTGTAGCGAATATCCTTTACTATCCGATCAAATAGTCGTCTACAATCAAGTTCAGGTATGTTGATCATTCAAAATTTCTTGCCTGAGCCCAATTTTTACCAGGTGATGGCCCATTGCTCAGACCATTATACTTTTGGGTATATAGCGTATTGGCCGTAGGCCGGTACAGGAGCAAGAACTCGTTAACGTTTAGAATTTTTCATGTAAAAATGTCCTTGCGTTGATTTACATTTTTCCTTCACAACATAAAAATTATTACTTTGATATCTGTCATAGCCTTGAGACCGATTCCATATTCTGTCCCATAATCTTGCAGTTTAAAATTTTCAAACTGAACGCCATTTTGCCGCATCCATTCCTCAAACTTTGTTAAATTTGCCAATCGATCTTCATGTGTCGTTTCTAAGTAGACAAACAGTTCCACACTATTACATGTAAATAACCACTTCAGGTGCAACCAGCTGATAATCATGGATCAATGTCCTTCCAAATTTTAGGATTCAATACTGTCACAATTCCTGCCTCCTACCCTTACCGTGCTTTACGGATACCCTTTATTATTATAGACTTACTTTGACCAGTTTGGTACTGCCGAATTCTCTGTATAACAAAGTCGATCTGTAGATATGTATCCCATTCATTCTTTCTTGTGGTTGGCGTTACACATACTATAAGATTAAGCATAGATTGGATACGGATTAGCTATATCATTTAGCGTGTAATCAATATCGGTAAACTCACGCTGAACCAGCCTTTGTACAAGTTTATTGACTTCCTTTTTGTTAGTATAGGCAGAAGCCGTATGTGGTTTTGCATTGTGCTTCGCTCTACTCTTGCGACCCATTTCGTCAAAAACGGTACAGTACCTTTCTTGACAGTATCTGTCTTAGGTTACACTACTTTAACTGCGATACCCAATACAAGCGAGAAGCCGCGTGAATGAATGCCGTAAGCATACCGTAGGCTAGTTGACTGTTGGCATCGCCAAATGCCGCGGGGTCGCTGCAAATGGCCTCTACTGCCTCGCTACCGCCAGCCAAATGCCATTGACCACTGCAGGATTGCCGTCTGGCCGGGGCTGCTCATCCCGTTGTGCAGACACCGCATGTACTGAATACTGATATATGAAAAGGTGCATGGCGTCAACCCCTACGTTCGTCGTCTGCTCACATGTTTTCTTGGAGCCATTTCCCCCGGTGACCTAGCCGTTTCTTAGCTTGTGCGCAGGAGAGGACTACACATTGCACACACGTGGTTGACACACCGAGTCCTCTAAGCTACGTCAAATCCCTGTAGCGATAGGCTATACGCGGACCCTGCATTATCACAAGGGGTTCGCATTTCAGCAATGCGCAAGAAAAGCTGCAGGGAAGTAGCAATAAATCCGCCCCACCCCTGTCCAGTCAAATGATCCCCATGGCCTACTTTAGTCCTAGAGTAGGCCATGGCTTATCATTCCCATAATTCAAGCAAAAGCTCACCGCCACTTTCCTAGCTGACGGCTACCGGGTGGTAGGCTGCTACTGCCGCCGCCTGATAAGAGTAGGCTTGATGTCACTCATAGTCATGGACAGTTTATTCAAGAATAGTAAGCCCAGATGATGCCTTCCGATTCCTGCTCCCCCAAATGAAATAAAAATGATAGCCTCACCCAATAACCCCAGACCTATAGCCTGCTAGGCAAGGTCTGCTGAGTACATAGATTATAGAATGATTCCGCATCTAAAAGATGAATTTTAGCAATGAAATTGACCCACACCCGATCACGTCCCTTCCCCGCCGAAGCCTAATAATTCATTCGTCAGCCTGCTATGACTAAAATCGCCAAGACAGATTATCACGAAATTCGGAATTGTGCGAACATCGCAATAGGCCTATATACCGTTACAACTAGCGTAGGCTTAATAATAAAAAAACTATACCCCGGGTCATGATGCGTCCTTGCGAGGCCTAACAGTCTAGCCTACAACTTCACACAAATGTTGTTATATATATTTCGTTATGAACTAATAAACATACAAAGCCACAAAGCGTGGCGTAAACGTTAGTTAATACAGAGGATTAGTGAATGGAAATAACTATGTTTAGCCCTAACAAGTAAAAGAAGTAGGTCAACTGTGATGGTCAATGTTCTGACAATGGATCTTCCACGTAGGCCCACGTCGAGTCATCTTGATAGTGAAGGCACATATCATGACAGCATGATAAGTAGGCCTATATGCTGTTAGTAGGCCTATGTGTCTTTCATACTGAAAGTAACTCTTGGATGTATGACTAAATTCTAGACTACTCCATCTGCTATGACTTGGTCCATAGTATTTTGGTCTTTTATAACTACAGTTTTCACGTGTGCTTTCCTTTTCAGCGCCACACTCACTAAAGCACTTCCTGCCTCTTTGGATGATAACCAAGTGTATCCCGGAGGCATCACGCTTGGATCTGCAGCAACTCCTGCGTTGAAGGATACCTAAATATTTTTCAGATGAATAAGATATATTGGCGTTTTTCATATATACTGTATATGTTTAGATGACAAATGGCACCTCAGTTGAAGTAAATCCCTCTCCTGCGGTTTCTTTCATGGCACTCTTCGCAAATCCCATAGCCGTTGAGCCTACGATCGTCATTACAGTTGTTCCTGGCCCAAGAAACATATCGGGCCCACCTCCTGAAATATAGAAATTGTATGATATGATAGACCGCAAAAGTCGATGTATTTCTACTGTAACATATGTTGGTTGGCACGACGGGTCTCATGACAAATGGCATCACAGTGACGGTAGCGTCCCACTGAATCTCAGCGGGTTTACTCATGACCTACCTAGAGTAGGCCATGGTTTACTGCTGCTCGCGCGAAGCATATCCATATTTCCAAATTACTGTTGCAAAGGCCTCAAATTGTCGCAGCACACCTGTAACATGTCAAATGATGTGGTCCATAGCCTACTTTAGTAGGCCATGGCCATGTGTGGTCGACGATGAAGCTAGATTAACTATGCATGCACGCGGCTCTGGTAATTCGTTCGTTAGCCTCATGAGGGCACTTATAAGAATAATTTGGGCAACGGGACACGAATAGATTTTGGATCCCCCTGAAAAAAACGCAAAGTTTAGATGATTATTTAATTGTGATTTCAGGGCCCTTCGGAAAATCGTTCCAACTGAGCCCTAATTATTCTCTGTGGGCAATATAGTCCCACGTTGAAATAAAACAATATGGCGGGCGCTGATTGAATTCAAAATAAATGCCCGATAACGCACCTGTGACTATTACGTACGTCCCTCCAGAACTTTTAATTAACGGCATAAAAACTTTCCATGCTTCAAATTGCGGGAAAAATATAGTATTCATAACTTCTTCAACAGCGTCTCTCGTAGTGGAACATAGGGGGGCACCTTGGTAGAACGGCAATCCCATTACAGCTACTACATAGTCGATCTTTTCTCCAACTGCTTCGACGACCTGAAAATTACGTTTTCGATAGCATCACACCCTCATTCTGAAAATTCCCTTGAGCTCCAGGGCAACTGGCCCGGCTAAAAGCACTACAGAACACCAACTGTAATTCACATAGCCTACCCGACATACAACATTTCATGGTTGTGGTTGTTTGGGATTTATGGCATTTTCAACTACTATGGTTATGGAAAAGTACGCCAGGTCAACGCGTGGTACCTGTGTTGATACTTTCGGTTTAGCCAGGATCACTATCACAACCACAACCCTCCACACTGACTGCCAAGCAGAGCGTGACGGATACCAATTTTAAAGACTTCGGTCGGGAATCGAACCAGGACCTCCCGATCAAAAGGCATAAAGTCAAACTACTCGACGAATGATCGATTTCCCGGTCGCCAGTTGGCAGAGTGCTCTATTTCTATTTCCGTATTTTAATCGTTTTAATATACAAATCATATGAGGAATTGAAAGCAAGAGTTAAATATCGACCACCGAAATAGAATTTCAATTATACTACGCAATGTCGATAGATTGCTATGCAAAATTGTAAACGGTGTGGTCTAAATGATAAACCGTAATTAACGACGCAATGGCGTCAATTTCAGTATTTGCGCTAAATATACAATTAGTCTGCACGCACGGATCGGATAGTCGAGCGAAACGGAATTTTTGCATAAAATATTTTGACCCGTGAGGAAGATGCGTATACTTTTGCTCTGAGAATAACTTTGGGAAGTATATATCGATCTCTGCTGGGAAGTGATTCGGCATATAGAAAGAGTTAAGCAGTGGCTATCCATTCATCCTTCCATATTACGTTGTAAGGGGCTATTTGGTATAAATGGCGGCGTTAGGAATTCATTCACGGCTTGCGAAAAATGATGAAATAAAGGGCGCATAAGCCTCTTGTGTGAACACCCTGGGGAATCGCGACATACTAAACCGTGGACATGGCGGACTAGCGAATACAACAAAACTGCCACTCAACACAAAAATATCAAATTTGGAGTCGTAATCTCTGTCTACTTTGTTCGCTCGCTCTCAGATTGAATGTGGGACTTTGAAGGTCATCTTTTGCCACTACAGGAACTACGGGAACGTGGGTAAGAGCGAGCTACTGCTCGTAGATTATGTGTAATTTCGGCAAAACAGTCTTGCAAACTGTTCAGCATTAGGCCTAATATTACAACGCGTTTACCTTAGCTTTCAAGGCTTCTGCGCCAGCTTGCGACCCAGAACCTCCAACAACTCCAACAATTTTGGCTGCGGCTTCATCTCCCATATCGCTCTTCACGTCACCGATCAATTTATCCAATCTGGCTTGATCACGAGATGTTGCCACTACCTTAGCACAGCTCCCATCTTTGATGAACGCCTTTACGGTACCGGATCCTATAGTTCCAGCACCACCCACAACAAGAGCTATTTTAGACATGGTAATTCGTGTTTGGATTCTGCAAAACTTTCGCATTAGAACTCGTACGGCAGCATGGCAACAGTGTAAGACCGGAACCTTCCGATTTCGATGTATCTTTTGCAAGCAACTAAACTGCCTGTAAGATTCGCTAGTAGCCCTATACTAACTACAACATCCATCTTGACTAACAGCAATAACACTTAACACGTTAATTAGAGTTCCGATTTTGGTTCAGCATCGGGATGCCCAGCGAAAAGTGAATGGTAGGCCTATATACACAAATTTGACATTTCCCGCAATTAACGAATGACTGGAAATTGCAAATTCTGATTACTCGATGGCGTGAAAACTGGTCTACTGGTGATGACCTAATCACGGCGTTCTCGTTTCGTGCACGAGTGGCGATGGGCAGTTCGCAGCAGACAATAACGTACGTACATCATCTGTGAAGCGCAAACACAAGAGCGAATTGAGCTGATGACATCCCGTCACTAAAACACACAGTAGGGCCTACACACAGTAGAATTTGGGTCCATTAGCGGCAATATATAACTCGCATCGTAGAGATATAAAAGTTCATATAGGCCTGGCCTGCAAGTAGGCCTACCCCTTTCTATCTTATATTTAACCGCAAGAATGGAACTTTTGATGCTAATATTGCTGCTGTTGACGCCTAGTGTATAAATACGAAATAGAAAAACCCCTCCCATAGTCGCATAATTTCTGTTCGTTCGCGCTAAGGATTTAGACACAAGATAGCCGATTAGGAGTTTGGGCTAAAGAACGTTACGTCGGCTTGCCGGTTATCTATATTTTGTTCTAGCCTCGGGGTAAGTATCAAAGTCACGTTAGCGAAGCGATGCAGCGACAGCAAACGAGATATCAAATCGTATCATTGGCATCGGATCTAACATCGAAATAATTGGTGTCAAATGGCCTCGGATCTATCTTCGAAATAATTGGTGTCAAATGAAATATGCGACAGGCTAACTGATCCTTTACGACTGTGAGAGTGTGAGCACGTGACCTATGCCCTATATTCACAAGTGAGTAGAGCCTATATAGCCAGTATAGGCCATATATTCCAAACTATTGAAAGCGAGACAAGTCACAAATTACTGGTTTGCAACGAGACGCCACTCAATCAGCTTACAAGTCTAATGTAATATAGCAATATATTCCTAATACCATCGATTTACCGTAAAGCTTAGGCCCAGTATTGAAGGGTTTCATAATGACCCATCCCGTCATTGTCGTTAATCCTAAGAAATACAGTGTTGTAAGCTGCATGAAGACTGGGTACGGTTCGTGGATGAGATGAGAAGAATAGCTTGACAAATTATTATCTCTCACAGTTTGAATATCTATTGTCGGCAGTGTTATGGAATAGAGGTGACAGGCGCGAATAGACAACGCGAAGAAATTGTCGTGTGCGGCTAATAATATGAATAATAATAATAATCGAGTGTCATCCATTCGCTCGTGATGTGTACATGAATGTTTGAAATTGTCCTATACATTTTCACTATTCAACGCGCTAAATGATATCTGCAATAATTGGATCAACGCTAATCTGGACTTATGGTGAAAGACATTTGTATTTCATCGTGTAAGGTAATCGGACATTCATTTCCTTGTAAAAACTCATTCGGCAATTCGATGGGTAGGCTATGCCGACCACCTGAAATCACATCATGGATTCCGGTCATCAGTTGTCGCAATTCCGCTGCTGAAACAGTGACAGGCGCGAATAGACAACGCGAAGAAATTGTCGTGTGCGGCTAATAATATGAATAATAATAATAATCGAGTGTCATCCATTCGCTCGTGATGTGTACATGAATGTTTGAAATTGTCCTATACATTTTCACTATTCAACGCGCTAAATGATATCTGCAATAATTGGATCAACGCTAATCTGGACTTCAGAAATATCAAAGACTTCTATGCAAAATCTTAGAACTCTACGATAGGACTGACACCATGTCTGATAACTTGCGCATCGACCGATCGCCAAGTTTAAAATTCACCGTGGTATAATTCCGGGTATGGCCTACTGCGGCTACGTCGTGCGTCAACAGTAGGCCTACCCGGTATGCCTCTTTCGATGTTTTGCAATGGCTGGTACTTTATCCCTACTAGCGCTATGCAGCATGTCTTTGATCGGAACAATCGTAGGTCTACTTCGGTATCGAGAAAGTGAAAGACTTGGAATAGATACAGTACATATATAAATTCTCGGCAAGATTATATGAATATTTGGCATGATAGATCACCGTCTCTGAGTGATCGTTTCATTAGGGCAACAACCTAACGCCGAAACTTTCGCTTGCAGTAGGCAAATCGCATATCCTAGTACGCTACTACAATGTTACTGCTCTAGAATCGTCATTTTCCAGATTTACAAAGTCGGAGCCTGACAGGAAGTGTAGTGTTACACAAGAAATCCAACTATCTAACATCATGTAATCTGTAATCTAGCTGGTTTTGGGGTTTCAGCAGCGGAATTGCGACAACTGATGACAGGAATCCATGATGTGATTTCAGGTGGTCGGCATAGCCTACCCATCGAATTGCCGAATGAGTTTTTACAAGGAAATGAATGTCCGATTACCTTACACGATGAAATACAAATGTCTTTCACCATGTGTGTTTTCATTGAGGCAATTGTGCTCGATTGGCCGAAATTTGTTCGAGGTAACCATGCTAGGAAATCGTACAGCTTTGTAGATTACGATATTGACGTTGAGTCTCTTCATTATTGACACAATCTGTTTACTATGCTCAGTCTGAGACCTATTTGAAAGATTTGGATTTCGGTCGGCCATTTACAGCCCATAACATTACCGACCACTTGAGTAATTGAACAGTAATCAACAGTTGAATCATGCAGTATGTTTAACGTGCTCGATTTCAATCAACGGCACTCAAACACACTTTCTTGAAGACTTGAAATCGACGTTTGCGTGAAAACTAGCAAAAAGAATCATGCCTCTAATCAATGACTGCTTACTCGGAAGGACTCTCTGCGTTAAACTATTTCTGAAGACGCTAACTAAAGCTTTGTCGGAAGTTACCGGCATAACTTTGCTTGTCGTATCGGCTAGCAACGCCACTAAATCCACCCTCTACAAAGAAGCGCCTCGTTTCATTTCAAGAATTTCGACGTGGTAGCAGGAATAGCATTGGAGCGTGAACGTCTAGACAAGCATAGATTTCGGTTTGATCTCGCGGACGTTGCGATCTACAGTTAAATAGAAATATTTTGCGATTGATCGACATTTTACATGCGGAGTTGAGTCCCTTGAGTCCTACCATATTTCACTCCATATAAAGTCGCATGCGTTTCTTATAGCTACAGCTCCCTTCAGTCCCTCTTGGTAGTAGAGCAGTATTCCTGTAGATTTTTACTGTACCTTGATTGAACCACCAATTGAGGTAAATTGACCTCGTAAGATTTGATCGCACGGTTGAAAAGAAATGTAAACAAAACGTCCAGTAGGTATTTTCTTCTATCAACACAATGAGCGTAAGAACATTGCGTAGAAAAACAAGTTACTACAGATAATGACAAGGCGAGTTGTTTCACGCCCATCGCATCTCAGGAACTAGGGGGAAAAGCCCAGAAGGTGTCGGTGCTATTCCCTGCACGCTTAGCGTTACGATTACGAAACGACGCAGTGATTTTTGTTGAGATCGCTATACGCTATGGCAAGAAACCAACCCAAAATCGCCCCGCTATCTGTATATTCTTGATTGATTGACCAGCTAAATAATTTTACGATGTAAGAGTAGACTAGAGTAGTCTACATAGCATACCTCCTTCCGTCTAAGTGCACAAATAGGCCTACTCTGTAGACGGCTACATTGAAGGACCTGCGTTGAGAATTGCTTTGCATCGCACATAACATTTGCGCGTAGAGTTTTTTCAAGGACCACGCTGCTCTGCAATGACCGGCAAAAGCAAAATCGTTGAATTACGTCATCATGACATCATTTCATAAAGCTTCGGTTGGATTTGTTCCCTTGCCGATAACACGGAAATCGGAAAAGAATGTCGCATACAAAAAGTGGGAAGTGATTCACGAGAGGTCCCTGACGGGTGACGGCACTGTTACAGACAATCAGCACCCCTTCACTAAGCCTAACATTTTTGCTCGCTGGGAGCCGCCGGCACATTGACTACAGCGACGAAGCTTCCATGGAGTCGTGAACCAATAACTACCCGAAACGGACTACGTATCACGAGGGCGCGAAAACCCCAATGTTAGCAAAAGGTGTAGGCTATATTGCTAGGTCTACCACCACCACTACTACAACTTCAATATTCCTAAAAATACAGTCAAACCTCCGTGGTAACAATCAAAATCACTGCATATGAGACATTCAACGTCTCTAGATCATGAATACTCGACCGAGAGGAAATTCCTGGTAATTTTTTTGACAATAGTGACAGCGCGTTTTGGGCCAGCGAGCGTAGGCACTGTACACAGTACCCCCCACAAAGACGAATCTAACGAACGCCACAACGAAACCAACCTATGTATCTCGTCAGGTGGTTAAAGTTCTGTCATGATGCTCTCCAACTCTCGGCTGCAAATCCACTAGAAGACTACGTAAGTTGCGGAAAATACCAACTCATTACCAATGCACTACAATAGTAGATTTTATGCACACTTAACAACATAAACAAACACATAATAAACAGGACATAAATTTAGGCGCAGAGCCGACTTTGACCAAAATTGTTCTTAGTAAAACTATATCTCTGACTAACTGCGAATGGCATTTGTAGCTGTCAACTAAAACTTAACTCACTAGGATGATAATTCCTTATTGCCATGAAATGGTTGAAGGGGTCTTTTCCTACGAAATGTATGAGTGTTTTGCTTCTCGGAGTCTCCTTTGATAGTTTCATCAGTAATATAACCTGCAAAAACGACTTCTTGTTATAACAGTTATAGCATTTCAGCTCGCATTTGTGACCGGTACCTCGTCTTCTACATTCCGCAGTGCTTGGAATTTCCACTTCCCAGAAATTTTCAGGAGTTAATGGTGGTGAATTGACGATTTTATGACGACAAAGTTTTTTCAATACGTTCTTTCGCTCCGATGCAGGCAGGTCACTAAATACAGTACATCATTAACAGTTGATAAATCGTATTTTCTTCTTTCGTGAGGCTTTCTTTGGACTAGACCTAAGGGCATCCAATACTTGGTGGCCTCCTCCAGGTTTTTCAGACCAGTCACTCCATTCGGTGGTTTCTATAATGTACAGGAATGTATGACATGGCCTGCGCTTTGCTCCATTGCACCACACACCCATGGCGTAATGGACATGAGACCCCACTTGTGTAAATAGCATGTCACCTACGACTACCTTTAGTTTATGATGCCTCAAACAAACAATTATTACACAAAACCTGCCGCCGCAAACCTAATAATATCGGCACGCAATGATAAAAATATTTATGATTTATAATATTAACTGGTTAGTATGCCACAGTAGACACTATCTGGTCAAACATGGCACATAAGTTAGAAAGTTTAGGGAAGGCTCAATCGTCCTAATGACCAATCATTGCAGTGTTGTCCAATGGCTGCATCAAGCCAGTGCAAATATGCGGTTGTGGATCCAGTAATAGTACAAAATCCTTTGAGCTGCGCCAATATTCAATCAAGGCATTGGCACTCAGAAGCCGAGGGTCAAAAGTCCGGCATAAGAATAACAATTGATACTAATACACGAGCAGGCCCCTGCCCACCCACTAATCATCGAATGAGAGAGCATTATCTGGTGCTTCATGCTTATTAAAGAATCATGAATACAACAACACTACGTGAAGCATTTCATCTAGAACTCGTCCAAGGAAGTAGGCCTATTGTTAAAATGTACCTGTAGTACGCATCACATTGCGGACAAGCTCTCGACTCCAATTTCTCTCTCTCATCCTTTTTCCTCACAACTTCATTAGGTTTGAAGACAATCTCTTTCTTAGGAGGCGTGTCAAAACTGTCATCAAATAATGTTCTTCCTTGACCTGAACGTGTGCTTTGTCCCGTGGATGGCGGCATTTTCAATGTTTTAACTATCAAACCGTTCGAAGACCGTTTCACGTCGTCGAACAGAAGCTGATCCAGGTCCTCATCATATTTATCAACCTAATAAAGAAGTTGCTGTTGTTGCTTTTGAATTTATGGCGTTTTTAACTACAAAGGTCTTGTATGCCCTCCAGGTCATTACTTACGGCTAGGGCTGGGCACTCGAATCGAATAACCAGATATTCGGACTGAATCGAATAGCAAACAGAGAAGAAACGGATGCCAATTTTAAAAAGTCTTGTAGGTTTGATTTGGTAGGGAAATTATACCTGGAACCTCCCAAACAGCATGCGGACAGTCAAACCACTCGCAGCCATCGGCTCCACTATTTTTCATATCAAGTGATATTTTATATTGTAGAAAATCTACAAACCAACCTCGGTGTTACCGCATGTATCAGCTAGTAGCATTGAAGTTGTATCTAAATCTCCATAGGTTTTATCGAATATCTCATCCAGGCTGGTGTTCCCTGCAAGTAATGACTTTGTTGAGGCGGTTTGTTTTAAATCAGAAATTAGTATTTCAAGGCAGTGTTGCGATGACTCGAGTCATGTTTTGACTTCTCCGTACTCAGTCACTACAGGCTTACGACTTGACTGGGGAGTCACGAAATGAAAGAGGTGACTTTACTAGAGACTCAGAATTGCAACTCATAAATTAAGTCTGAAAATAAATTTGTCTCATAGATTTTATCAAATTCATTATTTCGTTCTCATTTCTTAAACAACGAATCTGTCACCAATCACAGTATACAACTGTTCACTAGTCTAATTAGGTGACGGGACACGTTAACAATTAAAATAAAATGACCAAATTTCGATGTAACTCGAATTTTAACAGTATTGAAAGCCTCGGATCCAACTCAAACTCGAAGGCTTTTGCGACTCGAATTTATAATGTTGGTACCGGTACTCTCGGACCGGACCTGAATTGGGACTAGGAAACAGTGACTTGGTCACAACACTGTTTAAGGCACAGCTTTAGAATCATCGCACACAGATTTTGGGATTACCATCACAAATCGTTGTGTGACTTCTCTATAGCCATAGTAGATATTATTCGATGATCAGCAGCAAAGCTCCGCTTCATCAATCTAAATGATGAGTACCGGTATATACTCTTACCTTTCTTCGGAGTGAGTATTGCACAGATGTCTTTACGATTTGCCTCGTTCTTAAAATAATTTTATCATAATTGAATATTTGAGTGAACTAGTCCAATAAACTGTACAAATGAACAGGCGTACCGCATACAGCGGTACACCTTCCACGCGGGACTGTGCTCATTACAGAGTGAGTGTTTGTTTCATGTCAGATACAAATAGGATATACACAGATACACAAAGTTCTAGATATCCAAGGTCTTAAGTAGGAGTTGCGATCTATAACACCCAGTTGCCAGAGTACAGCACATAACAGTATAGGATGATATTCTACCAACTTTTTCACTGATGAATGTTTCCTCAGGATCAACTGCTTTATTCTGGTCGTTGGATTGAAATACCGACTGTTCACTCTTGTGCCTCTTCGTACATTTCCTTAGAGATAGACGATGTCTTAAACTAGTCAGCACTGGAGAAGGTTTAAGCGAGTTGATTTCTGTATTAGGAAAAACATTGTGACATATTTTGTCATGGCCAAACAGTATTTTGCTTTTCTGAATAGTCTGGGTAGTGGGTGGGTTAACATGGTTGTTTGGGAGCCTGACACTGTGACACTCGCCAGTGAGGTTGGCGGTTCTATTCTCAAGAACCATATCCAACCTAAGATGTAAAAATAGGTATTCGCGCCTTCCCCATCAGGTGTCAGGCGCTGTAGGGATAATGTAGTGAGGGTGACGCAACACAGCAATGTCCAAAGCCTCCTTGCATAAGTAACATTGTTCACATTGTCTATGGTAGAGGAAATCCCTAATCTCCAAAAAACATCCCATCTATAAGACTGTCAGTCAAGCATGCTGAACAAACGACTTTCACCTTTGTGCTCTGCACTGCATTTGCTTCATCGCCTACCAACAATCTCTAAGAAAGTCAACAGACACAATAGGGGGAACCAACAAGAAGTAGCCGGCGTTGGCTTTTGTTTTAGCCGAAATCTTGAACACGGAAACAATTTGCACAAAATTAGGTTAGGTTGCATCATCAACATGTCGTTATTTTGAGCCAGCATAGTATTCAGGGTTTATTGCCCATTTTCAAATGTCAGCTGCCTTGAAAGAAATTTGTAGAGCATAACTCACCTTCATTCGTTTTGTCCAGTTCGCTACCGGTATCTGATATTGAAACTGAAACATCCATGGAGTTCCCTACATCAAGTCTAGTCTCTTCCAAATCAATGGTGTTTTCAGTTTTTACTCGCATGGCGGGTGATTTAAAATAGCTTTCAATAGTGTTCTTTTTTTGCTTGATAACAGTTTTTGATGTTTTTGGAGACTTTCGGGATTGCCGCTCTTGAAAATCTTCTTCGTCGCTACTGATTGAACTTTTCACTAAACCCGGTTTTATCAGGTCAAAACCGCACGTATCCGGAGCAAGAATGGTTTCGTTTGCAGTTTCGGTAATTCTTGAAATTGACGTTGCCGGCGATTCAAAGAGAAAAAATGATGGCGGTTTGGATGCTTCCTTTTGACTGTTGGATAGTTGAACATTTTTTTCGTGAAGTACTTGAATTGTTTGTTGAGCACTGAAACAAAGTCATGCAATTTCTACGAAGTTCAAGCAGGTTAATATGTATAGCACCGGTACATACATAATAATATAGATTGTCTTCATGCTTCGGCATCTCCTATACGTTTGCTATATAGCATATAATGATTCATAACATAAATAATTTCACCCTGCCCACCAAAATGTGATCCTGACCATCCAAAACAATACCAAACAGACCTGCCTTTCTTCCGCAGCGTTAATAATGATTTTAATGTCAGATGGTACTCCTACATAGCATCATACCACAATAAATACTCAAACTACCATTTCAAACAAATTGAAACTATACCAGCATTTTAGCTATAAACACTCCAGCAGAAAGTATAACAGGCCCTACTCCAGGAGTTTCCAAAGTTTTTCTTGTTGTACACGACCTATTGATTTACCGCATAGCAGCGTACCACTAGTGTTTATAGATCAAGTAGAGTTACATAACAATCAGAGTCAGTTGCTATGTAACAACTGTGTTTATGGATGACTAGAAATCTCGAAATTAACTCAGTAGAATGGGACATTCTATTATATGCAACCTACATGCAGGATACCTTATTAGAGTTTATTAGAGTTGAGAAATGGAAGTTTTATGTGGAATTGTTCGGAAATTAATATTCTTGGAAAACATTTTCACGTGCCACTTCAAAAGGTTCTGTGCACCAAATGGTTTGTGTATCTTAGGCTGGAAATCCCTACCCTACTCCTGCTGACCAATCAAGTTCAGCAGAGAACCACTCTAAGGGTATAAAATGAATCACTTCCGGTTTCATAGCAGTAAACACGACGTACGCAAGAAATCTTTGCTTATAAAGGTCAGCTCTTCTTTCTGCTTTCCTCTTCTCATCTTTCAATGATTCTGATCCAGCAGACAGTTCCTCTACTTTAAGACGCAAGGCATCTTCATTCGCCTCATTTTCTGTCAAATATGTATGTCTATTTGAAGAAAAATTCAAAAAATAGCATTAAGAATACTTCTTACCTTCATTATATCTTGTCTCTAGTGCTGATATAACCGTGTGTAGGACTTTTATTACACTGGGTAAAGTAAATCTTGTGGTGTTAGTTCCGTCACCGCACAGCAAGCACTCAGATGTCATGATCAGTAGAATACAATTTTAGAGTTTGAAAAATATATAAAAAACTATACTGGTAACTGATATTACAAAAGAAATAGAAAAACAAAGATTTGTTAAGGTCAAATACATTTTCCCTGAAATGGCTGCTCAATGCATGTAATATATGATTGCAGATAAAACGATACACTGGGGTACAATAGAATGAATCAACTAATGAAATTAATGATCATGCTGCAGTTTTACTTGGAAAATGTCATTCGTGTGTAGGACTAGGACTCTGTATAAAAATATCTGAATTTACTTTTTCTACAACCACCAAAACAATGGCGATTTCGCGAAGGCAACATCATTTTATAATAAGCCAGATTACAACAATCCTTTCTCATTTTTGATAATGTCACCAGCATTTGTTCCAGCAATACACACAAAGATGTCATAAACCTGTTCAAGGCTGTGAGCAAAATATGGCAGCAAATAATGGCAAGGTTGAAGCAAGAAAAAGTTTTGTACACTGAATAAATCTCGTTCAAGTTGTCATTTACTACTGCATCACAGTTCTCAGATATTGGACTGCCAAATTAGGTAATCTCGGGTTAAATCCTAGGCATACTGATTTATTGATCCAAGGACTTAAAGGTTGCCTAAGCACCGCAATTAGAAAGCTAGTGCTGGTTTAGAAGATATCGTAACGAAGATCCCGACAGATTTAACGTCCAGCCTTGGTTTATTGAGAATTAAAGCATTCAAAAGCTTGTCTATTGATGGTCCGCCATCGGCTCCACTACACTCTTCAATATGGTTTAGAAGAGCAACATATAACAGTGAGATGTCCCTTACAGCACTGTTGCAGACAATCTACACATCTTTAATCACTCCTACAATTGTCGCTCTCTGGGAGCCTCCAGTGTGGTGTGTTTGTCAAATTAGCGTCTACGCTTCTACATACCTCTATTCATTACTTGATTGTTAGTTCTATTGCACCGCATGTAGCCTATATAAGGGGTAGGCTACTCTCAAAGTAGCAGTAGTCGGTTTCCTCGCTAGCTGTGTTACATTGATTTTGTTCATACTGAACATTTATTTAGTAAGAGTCTATGTTCTGAGAAGACTGGTGACTAGAGATAATAGGTTATCCATCAGTCTGGCTATCGCAAAGCCAGTCGTCACTGCCTGGACTACAGTATTTTATTATGCTGTAAGAAAGAGTGAAAAGCATATCAATAACCAAGCGGCCGTTTACCGGTGATCTCCATACATTTTACAGAAAACTCCTCCACTTTGATTGGATCACGAAGAAATCGGACAAAGGCTCGAAAAATAATCTTTGAGTTTTCATTTTGTATAAACAGCTCCAGCAATTCTGACACGATGGCAGACACCTTTAAAGTTGGTAATTTCATAAGTAATTTCTTAAAGTTTGAATACAACCCAGGTTTCACTGCCTCTTGTGCGGACAAACGGAATATTTCCGCAGCACCATAAATCAAGGTTTTCTCGTCCCAGAGTGCATCGTCGTTCGAACAAACCTGAGCATCAGAAATTCCCGTGACATTAATAACAGGTTTATTTACTGATGTCTGTGATTTGTTTGGGATTATCCTAATTTTTTTCTTGTTGCTACCCCGTCTTTGATCGTCTAACATTTTGTCACGTATCAACGCTTCTCGTGATAAATTAGTTGCTGATACGTCGCGTTCTGAGGCAGTCTCTCTCAGTGGGTTCGCTTGTTCATGTTTCGAGTTGTTCAATGCATCGAAAATTGATAACTGCCTTGGTTTTTTTCTGGTGTTTTTAATCGGTACCAGATTTGGGTTGATGTCATCTTCGATTTGTCTTTTCTTTGACGTTTCGGGACATCCATGACATGACCCGGTATGATTAGACTGTGGGCGTGACGCGAGGTTTGCGACAACAGATGGTGGGATATGATTCGCTGGTTCGTTAGCTTTAGGAATGGTCAGAAACGTTTTGTTCTTTTTCATTGCAGGGTTTGTTGATTGTGTGAAATATGGAGACGTGGCGTTAGATATGTTACGCTGAACTCCAAAGAAAATGTTTTCACTTTTTGAAGCACCTGCCGACAAACTTTTGTTAGCAGACGTGCAGCTTATGTTTTCTTTCCCTCCGCTTGTTATGGAACGTAGCCTCACCTTCTCCTTCTCTCGTATTGAGCAAAAGAATGATTTCAACCTGAAATTCAATAACAAATATTTCAAACAACACAAAAAGACAGAATGAGTGGTAGGTTTACAGCCCGGATCACTGTCGCAACCACACCCCTCCAATACAGACTGCCAAGCAGAGAAAATAAGGATACTAGTTTTAAAGAATTTGGTTTGACTTGGTCAAGAATTGAACCTGGAACCTCTAGATCAGAAGGCAGACGGTGAAACCATTCGGCAAACTGATCCCGACGTGATGCGTACAAGCTGTGACGAAACATGTTGTGACAAATGTTGTGACGCCACAAACTAATAAAAGCTGACTATGCTGATTGGGTTTCCTATGTTGGAAAGATTGATTGCAAGATCACGGCAACCTTGTAGCGATATGGTATAGACTACACCTTGTGGATGCTGATGGGTGTGGAAGGTAGAGCTGAACTAAATAAATTTCTGCTCGATAGAATGATCAAAACATAATGCGAAGGTGACGAACAATGGTGTGCATATGTGCAATACCGTCTGAGGGACTTTTCTGCGTCGTCAAACTCAACCACACGTGGTCGTATCCATTTTGGTAGTTCGCTGAAGTTGTTGTGATCGGCATAACGATAGTCCAACAACATTATCGCTCCGTAATCGTATCGATGTCGGATGATTCGACCAATTGCCTAGAAACAACAAGAATAGATATGATTAAATAAATTGGGCAATAAACCTTTTCTGTAAGTGCCCGCGATGAAGGGGAACTTGCTATAACTTTCTGGTACTGGTAGGTGACTCTGACTGTGTGTGCATCTGCATATACGTTGTATAAATATTTAAGACGTTGCCAGTTTGAGTTCATAGTTCGGTAACGAGGATGGGTCGTGGCAAATTTTCGGATTCTTTCGACTACGAATCAAATTTGGGTTCAAACCACCACTAGTTGCTACCCTTGTGAAAACAAGATCTAACTGACCTGGTTCACTGCTCTTATAGCTTGCAATCTGTACCACTTTTGTCCATCGATGACCTTTTCCCCACCGGCTGCACGTAGTGCTTGCAGAAAGTCCATTTTTTCATTCACTCTCGGGTCCTTCAATCATAAAATCAAGTTGTTAAGCAAAAGTGGGTATAATAGACAGCCCATGCATGACCGAGCTTACTTTAGCAGGTGGGTAAGGCAATCCGATAATTACGACAGTTCGTCCATTATTGTCTGCAAAGTCGAGTCCTTCAGATACTTTTCCTCGACATATTGCAAAAAATGACGCTCCTTGAGGTTGGGATACATCAGAATAAAATTGTTCCATCAACTTATTCAGGCTGTTTTTACTCTTTGATTCAATGGTGCATGGTTTCCTCAGACCGATCTTTCTAAAACCAGATATAAAGAATTGAAGACAGACTTATTGACACAACAGGATTTATACTAATCAAAAATAAATCAGATTTATCAAAATACGCTTTCCACAATTTTGGCATTGGCTGTCACATATTGAAATTTGATCAATTTTGCAAAATATTAGACAAAATTCTTAACTCCAGTATAGCTACAGTTGCAGCTTGTAGGATTGAAAATAAAATCGGCAAGCAAAAAATACTCTTTATATAATAGCCTACATAGACAAGTCACTTTTATTACGAAAACCACCTAACAGATGAACTTCCAACTCTCAGCAAATCGGCAAGTTTAATGCAATTGGCTACTTACCTCATGAAATCCTGCCCCATTTCCTCCCATCTCTTAATATATCCCTCCATGGACACATAGGACGGAAAAAACACCAGTAAACCACCAGGAGAAATCTCGGCAATGCGTACAAGCAAATTACCGATGTCTTCAGCCAATTGGTAATCGTTTCGCGTCTTATAAGTCGACTCCAACCTTCTCCGGGTGAGAGTCTTCTTGACTGTGGCAACGAAAACTTGATGATCATCAATAACGTGAGCGTTTTGTAACGTAATCGGAAAGTCAACTTGTAATTCACAAGTAAAAGATTGTATCGGTGATAATGTCCCGCTTGTCAAAATGAGATTCTTTACGCCAGCAGCAATAAGATCACGCATTGCATAACCTGGGCTGAAGCACCAATAGCTCAAAACACGTTGCGTCGATGCAGTACTCGTCGTTGCGGAATTTGAAGTCCACACATTTTTTGTTGTCTGTCTTTTTTCTTCCTCGCGTATATTCACACGGTAAAATTTTGACAGTTCGTCCATCATGATGTTGGTCGCGCAATGCGAATTGACGAGAGTCGATGGCAACGCTGGATTGTCACCAGCAGCAGCACTGAATATCACTTTAAGCACTTCTGAAAACTTTTGTAGAGCCGTCCCACGAGTTTGAAATGAATTGCTCAGCGTTGACAAGTACGCCACCACTCTATCGACCAAATCGATGACAGCTTCGTGGGTTGAAAAGCTTATATTCAGTGGAGCAATGAACTCGAACATATACCTAAAAATATAACTTAGCTTTCTAAATTCTAAATTACTGATACCAATCAGGGATGGTACGAACATAGTGCTCGAGTTCAACTCGGGAGCGAATTACGGCTAATTCTTTCGGTGCGTGTTCATGCCAGGTCCAGGAACTGTTGCATGTAGAATCGTTACTAGCCTCTGATATATTGCTGTACCGGTACTAGTAATATTCTCTAGCAAACTCTATCTTTCATCTCTTGAGGCAGATCATAATTGGCTACACTCACAGTGAAGGGGGAAAGTAAAGTGATATATGGTTCTGGTGCTGGGGCATGACTATACGTATGGAAGCGTTAGTGACATTGTCAGTTCGGACTTGCGATTCAGTAACAAAATCATGCCAAAAGCTCATGTTCGCCCAAATATGAATCTAATCCGGGTTATTACCATCCCTAATAACAATATATATATTTTATATATATGGATTTACAATATCACCTTCCAGGCTTGGAGAGACGTTTTTTATTGTTGTCCAAAGGCACATCGTTAAGTTTTTTCTCGAGCTTCACAAACAATGTTTTTAAAAGAGCCAACTCTTCAAGACTGAACTCACTGAGAGCACTGGATTCACCTGAAAACAAACAACCAATGTTATTGACTTGTTATTGGCTTATGACCAACAAGATGTCAGTCGCTCATGGGTGTGAAAATGGGTGGTTTGCGGCAGTAGGTGCGCATTGGCCGCAATTCACAATACATTATACCAGGTACAGACTAACCGGCTTCATAACCATCCGGTAGAATTCCAGTTTCCGACAATTTAATTGCTGCTTTGAGTAGGTCTCCCATTTCCGTGTCGCATTTTGCAATATCCACCGATGTCAAATCAAAGGAAGCCGATTCTTCACATATTTGTTCCAAATTGTGAGCTTCATCAAAGATAATAATATTGCCTGACACTTCAAGATTATTTGATTTTCGAGACTTTCGGTCAAGGAGATAGTTGTATGGGGTAAATATGATTCCACAATCAGATTCTTTTGACTGCTCCCTGAAAGAAAACAGTTGTAATCTTACAGTCAACAGAAAAATAGCTGTTCGCAACTTGGTATGGTGTGTGGGACATTCCATCCGAAGCAGATATACTGGCAAGCTTTTTATTAGACATGACAGGAAGTGATGGATTTTGAATAATCTCGTGAGGATTGTTCATTCACGCAAAAATAAATTATAGCATTTTAGGATACGTTATTGATGTCCTATGCAGGTCCTCAAGTCCATTCTTCACATGGAACCCCGAAGAGGAAGGAAAGAAATTTATTTTTTAGTTCTGGCAAGAGGAAAAAGAGTCAAAAATGGCTCAGGTTCAGAACCCTTGAGGTACACGATTAATCAGAAAATCCCAAAACCTCACAATATAGTGAGGCAAGCTGAGACAGAAGTCCTTGTCAGCATTCTGTCGGCGTCCCTGCAAGCGGCGCGCAGACAGTTCTGACTTCGTCACTTCAGACCTGCCAGTTTTGACTCAACAATGAGGATAAGGTTATGTTATAACTGATGGTGTAGTTCTGATGGTTGCGAGATGAATGATGCCGCACAGAGAAAGTGGCGAAGGAACAACCAGAGTCCATCGAAGTTCGAGGTGTTACTGATAAGGTCAGGGAAGGGTACGAAACGACAAGGTGCTGGGTCTGAAAACTGCAAGGTCTAAAGTGGTGAAGTTCAAAATGACACACAGGGTATAGGGCATCATTAGTTATTGTCTAGTCACGTCGTCATATTCACCTTTTCGAGTCAAACCGCAGCCATTAAAAGAAACAACATTTCACTCAAAATTTTTAACTTGAAACCAAGATACCTTGGTATACACTTACCTTGCTGCATAATATGGACAAGCATTTCTTATCTTCCCAAGTTCAACCAACTCTTCAATATCGAGAACTTCGTTTGTGAAGGAGCCAGATTTTCTGACAGCTTCAACATTGTTATAAAAGTGACAGAGACGCTTGTTTACTTTGTTTCGACAAGAGTGGATCATGGCAACGTTATTCGTCTGTTTCGAGACTTCAGGATGTATGCACATCTGATTACGTGATCCTAAGATACTGATTTTGGTATCCTTGGCATATGAAGTTCGCTTTAATTCCTTGACAACTTGAGCGAGCTGCGAGTGTGTACGAGATGCATACACTATCCTAGGAACATTTGGCATTTGTGGATTCTCTTGTCCGGGTACTTCATCATTGTTACCCCAACCAAGCGGGTAATCAGGTTCTGTACCCACAGCTTCATTAAGTTTTTCAGTTCTTTTTTTTATTTCAGCTCGACGCCATGCTAATGTTGCACAAAGCAAACACAGCGTCTTTCCTGTTCCGGTTGGTGATTCAAGAATAGCGTTCTTCCCATACTGCAATGACTCGATCACACATTTCATGTATTCCAACTGTTCATTGTAAGGTTTGAAAGGAAATTCCACTTCAATGCCATTAAGCAGAAGAGTATGTGGATTTGTTGTAGAACTCATCATCGGATTTAAATATATCTTTGAATATATCAACAAATAATTTCATTTCACACAATTTAATTATCGATAGCCATCTGTAATGGCTGCAATAGAATTACGTACGGTTTCGAACACGAGTTTGCAGACGGGCAAGTAAATCGGTCTCGCTCTGACTCTGAACACCTGTCTGGTAGACCGGTACGAACCTGTACTGATACAGCCGAAGTGTTAAGTTTTGCTATGGACGTCATGACGCTTGATACAACTTTTGAACCATATTCAAGAATAAGATTTCTTTTTTATATGAAGCAGTCATAAAGATGCTCTTACTGCGTTACCCACCTATTTTCTTAAACACTCTGCATCTGCACCGAAAAATTACTGCGATATGCTGTTTGTTTACGTCATTACGATAAACATGCTTGCTTTCCAAAACAAGCTTACACACTAGCATATTGATAAAAGAAACTTATTTGGACCAGAGTGAATATAAAACGTGTTATTTATTGACATTGATCGGGACGGAAGCGGTAAAAGTGCGATTTCGTAGTCATTTTGTTTTGGTAGACAGCGCCATCGGCTGGAACAAAAACAGCATCATAGAGTCTCTCTCTAAATTGGCATTTTCGCACTTTTGACTTTGACTCGTTTACTGACTTGCAGTTTTCATTGCTGTTTTATAGTACCCGACATCATAAGGTCATAGCCATAGCTGTAAATTGCTGGGACAACTGAAGGTTAACGTGTCACATCTTGCGCACGACCATTGACACGGATGTGGGATAGGGGCCACTGATTAATCGCCTGCATTGCAAATCCCGTTACGGTGTGACGGTGGAGTCAGGGCCTTGACCGAGGTCCAAGGTGATGGCTTCCAGTCGCGCTACCACTTTCGATCTGTGCCAGCACGTGACTAAGAGGAAGAAAAATGCGAGCCTATTTATCGATCAGCAGGCTACAAACATCTCGTGTAGGCTACCCTTCTGATTCAGCTGAGTGCCACCAGTTGTGGGGAGGAGGTCCTGTAACGTGTATCCAAGACTACACGCCCATAGTGACTACACTACGGTAAGCCCAAACTGATATTCAACCTCTATTCTATTCCAGTTAAGGAGGAACAATAGAACGGGAAGATTTGAAAACGAGGTAAAAATGTTTCATCCCTATAGTGAGCATGAAACCGCTGTCGTCTACCAGCACCAGAAAGACTACCGATAAGGCTACAACATGTATTCTACCGGCGCGTGAACTATTTTCATCAGGAAATGAATCGCAAATTTACAAGGTAACATTGCTACGATGGCTCATCAGCAGTATTCGAATATATCATTCGATGGTGGATTTTTGATTCCCAGTCTAATATGGCAATCTGTTGGATTGCAGGAGCTATATTGTTGGAGCTGCTCAACACTGCTGGTGCTCAAGTTAACGGTAAGACGATTTCGGCGCTTGCGCTTTTCATATTCGCTCAGAAATAACGACGCTGTAACTTGACATGATATTGAGGTTAGTTTTACGTCACATCGACGATGCTGTTGTGCGCTCTAGTTCTTTGAGATCCACCGAAAACAGACCCTTGCGTTGAACTGTTGACAGTGACCATTATGTCACAGGCTTACGTTGCTTGCTCTCGTGGCCGTGGCCTCCTGACTTAGGCTTTCTGACAACTTATTTTCCACCGTGTTTCTTGCAGACAGCTGTGTTCCCTTGTCGCCGCCACCATTATTTAATAATGAGCAAGATATATTGGATTTCATCGGGTTTAACATAACATGCGCAATCTACGATGTCGAAATAAGGTGATTTGTGGATACATCGTTGCATAGGATTTGTATTGCTTTAGCCTAGATAAACTGCCAACAGTCAATAATTCGGATATAGGCAGTAGGAGCGGTGGACGGAGTGAGGTGAGGCGAGATGCCATAAGCCTATATAAATCATGAGGGTATGTGACATTTATCGTGTTAAAGGGCCGATCAGAAATTGTGGGCGTGTGGTCAATTGTGACCATTGTGGTCACCCTATAGAAACAAAATAAGATTGAATTCAATTCCGTCGCCCACGTTTCGATGGCAGATTGGTTTGTGGACACCGGTGCCTCCAGATTGGTATAAGCCTATGCTATATAGGCACTCTTGGGTTCGGTTCACTGTCGCTTTTTACTGCGGAATAAGGTATCATGATGTTTCAGCATGTCAACGTGTGCGCTGAGGCAGCTGGGTATTGATCCGACAACAGAGCTTGCCGCTGGGAATTTTTCTTCGACTTCGGTACTTGTCGTGGACGAGTTGGATGATTCAAGCTGCATGCCTTACGATGACGGCCAAGGATCAACAGTATTCCATTTCAATCTAACCTCATGTTACCCGACCATCATCGTTGAGGTAACAGGGTTTTAAGCTGCGGCTGCGACTATATTGGCACCCGAGCCAGACATTTTGTACTTCGGGTTCAAAATTCCTGGTGCTAAGATATTATATGTATGGCTCACGTCACTCATTTCCGGGTATTTGTACTGAAGAAATGGTATAATTAAGCCTAAGCTAATGGGTTCATAGATATAGGCCTGTATCTTTAGATGAAAATTATAGCCAAAATGGATTGAGTCGGTATATAGAAGACGGGAGTCTTACTAAATGTCTTTTTAGGAATCTGGAACGAATATGTCATACATGTACTCCATCAGAACTTTAGTCAACGAATCAGGAACACAGATTTTGAGGATCAATTGGTTTTCTATACCATTTTCTTGTGTATTTCCATTGTCAATGCGGGACTCGTTGGAATTTTCAATTCTCGGAGTTTACTTGTAAGTATAAGTTATCAGTTTATCACTACTACAGGTATATGAAAGGAAGAGGTTGAGCCTGTCTACCAATTCGATGACTCATCAATCATATGCCATATATCATGATTCTACACTCTGATTAGGCCTATAGCAAGCAACATAGGCCTAATACTGTGTTGGATTACAGGCAGTAAGGGTTGTATAAAACTTACTGCTGGTTGTGTAGGTGCGAATGAGCGCTTACCAGGGTTAAATCGAAGGTTGGCATAGAGCCCCTTAATCAATTAGGTCATCCGTCGTATTGCGCGTCTCTTTCTCAGACACTCTCCAGTACGGATGAAAACCCAACGACGACTGCAAAATGTCTTCATGGGTATATTCAGAGACTCCGGTTTTCGTCTACCTATAACTGCACAACCGAACGAGATTCCAACAGTACGTCTGGCGGAACCGATTCGTGTTGGGCTGACTATAGACTCAGAGGAAACGTACTTAGCGCTTGAGGTTGGTGTGATAATAAAAGTGAACACATCAGGATTTTGGTATGTATCATTCTTTTTAGGCGTCTAGTTGCTGGGTTACGAATTCTCCTTCTCCGAGCGATCCACACAGATTCGACATTTTGAAAAACGGGTTTGTTTTAACTTACTTACGTTTATGTATGCAATCTTTAACTACAAATAGCCTATATTGCGTAGACAAAGATATTTAAACTGGAAATGTATGTTGTCGACGGCGTCGGAAATACCTCGCTGCAATTTTTTGCCAGTGTGGGCAAGGTTTATAACAGGGGTGTAGGCCTATATGACACTCGGTAGTAAAACGCAACAAGGGAGATCCGTTGCAAGCTCACCACATGTAAGAAGACGCCGAAGACCAAAATAGCAGAATTGCGCGCATACCGTAGTATATCGAGGTTGCTAGAGTTTCTCCTGTGATTATTATCATCGGCATTTTCCTCATGAACCAGGCATAAGCTCTGTTCCCTTTATTCTATAGTTGCCCAGTCGCGGAAGACGAATCAACAGGACTAGTTCGTCTTCTTCGTAATTTCAACGCAACAACAGTAGAGATATCCTTTCGTCCATTCACGTGGGGATATATGGCATCTCATACGCAAAACAGGCAAATTATTAACATTCATTGCAAAGTCTCCATATGTGACTGGGTATTGGATCAAAAATGCATTGAAAAGGTAACGGGTTGTTGTTGAAAAACTTTAAAACTAGTATTTGTAACATCTCTACTTGCCTGTCAGTATCGGGGAGTGCAGAGCGTTTGTGATAGCATCGAATTTCTATGGTGATAGTGATCCAGGGTATAAACTGGAACTGTCGACACGCGTACTAGTGTAGGCATTGACCTGGTGGACATGACCTATGGCCTTGGTTATATCAATCATGTGTGTAGGCCATTTTGTGTGCGTTTTCTATCGGCCTTGTTCGTCAAACCGTCTTAGTCAGACTTTCACATGGATTTAAGGTATCTCTCAATATATAATGACGTGATGACTATGCGAGAAATCTATTGCGCTAGAATACAGACAGGTGAAGGTGGTGAAAGCGAGCATTCATCAGCCCAATCAGCGCACCACGTTAAATCGGCAAGCACTCTAGTTGTCCTTTGTCTATTCAATCAGCCAAGAAGACATACGAACAGATCCCTAATTTCGTAGCGTACACAAATCGTCTTTTGCAATTTTCAGTATTGTCCGGAGGTGGAGCCAGGTGCTAACTTAGGAGATGGTAAAGATGTTTCAAAGGTGATCACGTTGGGTCCAGTAGCAATCACTGCAGAGTCAACAATATGCAGTCACGTAAGGAATGGATATTGTAGACCATGCTATATTGTTCCAAAGTTTAGACAGTGTTATGTGTTACAGGCTAACGGAGGCTGCAGCCATTTTTGCTCCTTGGATAGAACAGGTGCAAGAATCTGTCACTGCCCAATGACGTCGTTTCTCGATGCAGATGGAAGAAATTGCAGAAGTAAGGTGTACATGATGTCTTTTTTTAATGTTATAAGCAAACCCGCCTCGAAGTGCTAGACGAAGTCTATACGTCGCTTAGTATAGCTACTGCGTACGGGCGATGGGTTGCTGCGGGTCATTGGTTTCCTGATTGGATTATAATATGTCCCAGGCTCAAATGCCTATACTGCAAAGGTATTGGAGAAATCTACAGCGCCAACGTCTTGGTCTAGCCATTTGCTATGAAACCGGCAGGCTCGAACCTAATCAGCATCGTACCGTTGAAATCAGATGCGCTCAGCGCCGCTTTCTCCCAAGATCCGCATCGTATGAGGATGGTGTAGAGTATTAGTTGCTTTCCCAAACTGTGCAACTCCGGGAAAATTGGGATGGTTGCGACATTTTGTAGAATATAGTCTTTTTCTTCACGCCTTTATGTGGCGTGGCTCATGCATGCAACATGACTTTGTATTTTTAGGCAAAGAAATCAAGAAAGGACATTTGCATCCTATATCGAAAAGATCGTTGAAATCAAACTCAAGAATCGGCACCAATTATCTATGGATCAGCGCGTTGGCAGTGCTCATTGGACTGGGATTAGCGGTATCCATGTCAAGATTCGGAAAGATCAGGCGGTCTGGTAAAGGACGGCTGGAACTGTAAAGGAAATATCAACTTTTGCATTTATATCAGCCAAGCAAGAAGTTTATTATTCAGAATTAATCAAACTGTTGAGATGGACATTGTATATAGATATCCTATCAGATAACTCAATCATATTCGCTATTGTCTAAAATGTCGGAAGGAATATGGAATGTACGCAATAAAGAAACTTTAGATGTTAAATATTAAAATTATATGAAGCATTGGAATGGTAGTAGAAGTTAAGAGTTGTGAGTTATGAGATTCTTAACCCCAAACATTGTGGAGATCAAAGGTCATATGGCTTGTACTCACCCATCAGGCTTATATTTGGGACGCAGGTTTCCAATTTGACCTAACCAGAGACCGACAGTCAACCGTATATATACATATCTATATTATTATGTCGAAATGTCTGAAAAAGGTTTTATCCCTTGCCCCTATGCACCTCTAACTGTTGTTCTTTTGGGTTTTATGGCGTTATCAACTATTAAGGTCGGCTTATACGGTACATGTGTCAATACTTCCGGGTTATAGCGGGATAATTATCACAATTAGAACCCTCCGCACTCCATTTATACTGACTACCAAGCAGAGATGGAAACCATACCAATGTTAAAGTCCTTGGTTTGACTTGGTCGGGAATTGAAATCTAAACCTCCCGATCAGACGAGGGTCAGTCAAATTACTCGGCCAACTAAACGGTTTGAACCTAAATGGATCCTCAATGTGTCTCCATTCACATGCCGCTATGAGCGACCTTTTGTCCGAAGCATAACCCAAACTTAGGCCGATGCTTCGACTCGAATGTCACGGTCACTTTACTTGAAACAATAAGTATATTCAAGCATGCATGTGTCCTACTGTGTATCATATGAAAACGTAGACAAACAAAATATTTCCAATGCGTGTCAGTTACAACTCATATCAAGTATAGAAACAAACGTTGGCATTTTGAATGTGGGAATGATGAGAGGGTGGTGTAGTTGATACATCTGTGATGCCGTTGCGCTGGTGAATGCATGAGAGTTTAGAAAAATAAATACTATTGCATTTGATCCTGGTCATGGTCGATATTACATTGTGACATTGAGCCATCAAGGATTAAGGTCTACATACATTCCACAGGAGTATAAATATGACGAAAGGTGTAAACAGTATAGCATATATAAAGAACTTTCAAAGGTTTACCAAAATACAAAAGATACAGAATTGAAGATGTGTAAAATGTATATATAATAGGAGCGGTTATCGTAGTTGACAACGAAAAGCCATCATGTTCCAATGTGAGTCTCTGCGAAGACCTTACCCCTTCCGGTACCGGCCCACACTTTGTTCAAACATGGGACTTAGAAAGCAATGCACATGAGCGGACATAAGTTCATGATCGACGATAGGGCCCACTGATTAGCGATTATTGATAGCCTGATAGAATCTACGTGAATTGCAGTCTATATTACAATACAATATACATTATTGGGAAAGTATCCGGCAAATCCATTTCATATACCTATAAGTATTTGGCGCGATACAGTGTGAAAGCAAGTATTTTTCTAAAGCGTCCCATCAGCAAAATACACTCGTAAAGAGTAAAGGCGTCTGAGATTCAAAGTGAAAGGAACCGCCGAATGGATAGCAAAACCGCATAGTAGAAATTTGATCTCCTGTGGTCGCGAAGTACACCTCGATGTAAAGCTCCTGTAGACTTAACGCAGCTTTAGAGTAAATTTATTTTCCTATGGAAAAAGTAACCTGCATAGAGTGTTTTAAGCGTGAACAGTTCACAATGTATTAACGAGATGCCACTCCTCTCGTATAGAAGAAATACACCACACTCGACCGATGTAGTAGTGGAAGAGGGTCAACGACAGTGTGGTGGATATTGTTCAAGGATGATTCACATCCTCACAACAACATAACGGCAATATAGTTGATAGTTCTACTGTTTTGACCATTAATGACAAGAACATTGTGCGTCATCACGTTCGGAAGTGCATAAATCGCAATGAGGTGCTGTAGTGACAGCCTCGAAAGCCTACCTTTTTAATTACATAGCGTTGTCAATTAATCGCGATCTCATTCTCACTTTGGGAATCGCTATAGTTCATCAAGTTTGTTTTTCCATTGGTAACTGTTCTGGTCAGTGCAAAATGGCTGGTTCGAAACGTCAGAAGGCACACATGCACGTACAGATAGTGCTTCATGATTTGAACAATTGTATCAGATTGACTAATGCTATATGCTATACGCACGGGTCAATTTCACTACATCTTTGTTTCTTTCACAGTGTAGTCGATTTCTTCCAATTCCAATTCATTGTCGCTACTTTTAAGTTTTGCCAGTTCTTTTTTCTCCTCGTCTAAGATAAATGCATGTAGGTACGAATACAAGGCAATTTTGTCACAGTTACGGTGAAACTCAAAGACCGTTGAGATACGATCCCACTGGTCTTTCTCGCGATGTTTAGACATAAATCTTTTAACATTGTCTTCGGCGTGTTTCTGTGCCTGAAAATAAATGGTATAGACTTATATGATACAATAATACTCTGTAGCAGTGAGTGGTGAGTTTACACAATCGGGTGGAAAAGCCAGGCGCTCGTCTTCAAGGTTGATAGTTCGATGCTAATGAAGCGAACCAGCGGTTACGCTGATCGCTAAATGATATTATCGCCAAACCCATAATTGGCTACTGAAGGTAATTCGTGATCGTAATCGTGCAACTCGGCTCAGTTCACCATCTCCCTGTCAGGCTGAATGCTCTAAAATATTCTGAAACTTATCTCAACTTATCTCCATGTCTTACCTTTTTATTCATTTCATCATCAAACTCGTTCTCCTCGTGCATTCGGTACAGATCGTAATATTTCGCGTGGTAGTATGTGAGAGGATAGCAACATCTGGACGCTGCGTACGCAATGATACCAACGAAACCCATCGTTCCAAGAACGATCCATCCAATCACTTGAGACAAACTACTGTTATCCCGATATGCATCGGAATACTTTACTGTTCCGCTGCTTTTAGCAACCTGAAATTTAAGCTCTCATTTAGTTCTTTTGCAAATAGTATATATGTTAGGTACGTAACACGTAGAAGGGAGGCGCAGACGACATGACCGTATAGGCTTCGGTTCACTCCGGAACCTCCGGCTCTGTATGCATTCTCAAAATTGTTCTCACTGTATGCAGGGTATCCAGTATACACTGTACGGCTTGTGCGTGTATGATTACTGCCTGATGGGTAAAACCCTTAAAATGAAACTCTCCAGCCGCGGCCGGTCCCGTAGCTCGGACATGGGTATTAGGGCAGGAAGAGTGTGCAGCTAGAAACCGGATCCAAATCATTATGATGTTCAGCATGATGAGACCATTTAATGATGGAATTTCCGAATGGAGAAGAAGTATGAAAGGTTTCTACCATCGCAAAACTTTTGCTAGACTGCCGTCGGCGATTCTAACGCAATAAGAATGAGGTCAGACATGACATGTAGTAGGCCATGGGTCAGAATATAAGCTAACGCGTCGAGTGTGGCGCATTCGTAAATGTGGCGCGATTTGCTATTTTTTGCTTTTAGTTTGGAGTTTTTCTTGCCATCCATCTCGTGCGGCAGAAGCCGAGCAAGAAGGATATTTCTCCTTCATTTCGTCATGAAAGTTGAGAATATGCTTTCATCAGTATTGGATGACTTAAACCCACGTATCACAAGAATGACCAGAAGACAGGATAGACCCCACCGTTACGTAGACACCTCGGCAGGAAACAAACAGCCTCTGAAAGGCAAGTCATAGCCTTTTCAGTAATAACCAGCTAAACGTTAGGCCTATATAGGCTACTGGTAACCGACAAGTATACTTACGTCTTGACAAGACTTGTAGATTACTCCGTCGATGTGGTAAGGAAGTGGTGTGACTGAGCAGGCATAATATTTTCCATCTATCAAGGAGTAAGAAACCCAAGCTATCGGCGAAATCAACGATCTTGCAAACACTCCTACTATTGTTGTGAAAATCTTATCCTTCTTAGCTCTTATGTCCTTACTTCTTACGAGTCGTCCGGTGCAGATCTTCCACAGACTCGGATGCGCGGCGATGGATAGAAATAACAACGCCAAGGCCGGTACAGCAATGAAAACCACTCCATATATTGCATTAAGTGGCCTTGTGCATTGGTAACGCGATCCTGCGCTGTTTGAAGTCGAGTTGCAATTTGCCAATTCTGAAGCCTCCACACATGGGCAATAATATATTGCGCGGTTTACAATTTCTTCAATGGCCACCGTTCCTCCAGCGATTGATGCATTTAATATAGTTCCTTTGAAATCGGAAATCGACTTTATCACGGAGCTGAACTTGTTTGCCATAATAAATATATATTGAGGTGAGTCTACAGAATGTCAAATGATTGCAAGATAATACATATTCTATAAAACTACTTTGAACTCAGTTTTCACCCACCACCAACTCATATATACGATTTATATTGACGCAGTTTTCTATTTAGTTCACTGGAGTTTCGAAAAGCAGTACAATATAATGCCTTGGCTATCGTTCTTCCTTTAGCCACGTTTAATTGAGCCGCTTACTAACATTCCTAGTACAACTCACTGAAATATATCAGTGAGGTGCTGTAACCATTTCCGTTGTCAACCAACCTCGTGTCAATTGAACGCTGCATGTTGTGAAGGCAATGTAATGCATAGCGGCACATGTTATCAGGCGGGAATTTCAATAAGACTGACGCATTGATTCTACAGGTACAACACACAACTGCACATCTCTTGCAGCAGCAACAGTGAGAAAATCGAAACAACATTCACCGTATTTGCGCTGCAGCAAATTAGAATAACCCCGCAGAATTTGAGAAATAGATACAAGAAGGCCTAGATATTCCACTGCCTGAATCAAACACGGGTCCCGTCTCGAACCTCAACCTGCCCAAACGCCTCAAGTGAGTCTTGTCACCTCTGTTCTGACTCGTTACCGCGGCTCTAAATGTAGGCTACTCTGAAAGTATATAGCCCAATGTGTGAAATATTGCTAAATATCCCGGAAAGATGTTCACGTTCACTCTTTCTCAATATACTAATACTATCTCTATCCTATAACTGATGTATTTTTGTATTGTAACCTACAGAGCAATTTCCTCGGCGGTGTTATCGTATGACGTGATGCTTCCTCTACCATGCACAACAACACACACGTTTCTAGGAGAAACACCACTTCCTTGTTCAAATTTTATACCCAAGTCGCTTCTTTTTGTTTGTTTCAATGTATGACCATGGCCTACTCTAGGTAAAGTAGGCCATGGTATGACATATAAGAGGAGAAATTTTAACCTGGAACGCAGACGAAGCGTTTTTTACAGTCTTACATCGCTGACACAACACTTTCTAATTAAGAACTACAAGCTACAAACTATTCTTTCAGCACTAAGGCATGGCCTACTCTAAGTATAGGCCATGACTAAGACCCCAAAATCGCCATAAGCAAATATATAGTTATAGACCACGTTTTGCGTAGATCTGTATACCTGTATCTACCGTATTTGTTCATCTCCGCTTGCTTCTGATGCATCTCTGTAGTCTGTATATAGCGGTATCAATTTCGTGTAGCATGTTTTCATGTCTAGCATAGTGGCTCGTTACTCAGCTTCCGGTAAATGCAGCGATGCATGCTATGAATTTAATCTATGAGGGAATTATGTCAAATGGGAATTTTGTTCAATGTGCTACATAACTTTCGGTTCAATCACGATATCACCGAAGATTCTAAATATATCATGTTGCATATACTAAGTCTTCTTCAACTTTGGTAATGATTAAACTACGTTTGCGCGCATTTATCACGTTCAGTAGTTGCATGTTTATCATTGTTCGCAAAAACGATAATTGTGAATGGTCAGGTTTGAAGTATTATACAAAAGCAAGGCATTATTGCGTGCTACGTAAACGCAGCCCCCTATGCTAAACAATAGGCATACAAGATAGCGTGAAATAGGCCTTAGGTTACATCGTGGACATATGTCATATCTTCTTGATTGTCTCCGAACATTTCCGTACGTACAGGCAAAACAGAAGTTTCTAGATCGAACGTTCGCTGAGACTTCGTGGCAAAGTCAAGCACCTACGTTGCAAAGATGGTGGAGGAATGGACCAAAGTACAGATTCAACACATTTGACTTTCAAGAGGAGTCATTAAGTACCGACCAGCCGACCACTGATGACAGCGACAACCAAGGCGATCTTAATTAATTAAGATTAAGATTAAGTGGTGTTTAATTAATTAAGATCGCCTTGGCGATAACTGACTGACTGTGATGACTATTGAAAGCCTTTTGAAAAGCTTATCTGAGTAACCACATGACATCAAACTACACATTAGATAGGCATGGAATATATGATGTAATGGTCTGGAAATGGAATAAACATGATCTTAAAGAAAATATTTCTATGATTAATTGATTTTGGCGCAGTGTCTATTTTGAAAAATTGAAAACAAACCACCTAGACGTAAGATACCGCAGTATATATTCTCCCCAAGTGAACGTCCCGGCCTTAGTATTGAGGATCAATTTGGGGGCTTCAGTACTTTAGAATTACATGTTATTGATCGGTAATACAGCAGAATTCTTCTCACCACAAGGCGACATGTGTTCATGCTAGGCCAGTTAGTACGAGAAAAGTGATGCCACTGTCTATACATAGTGGCATCATAGTGAAAACGGCGTTGCGGCATGCTTGAGCAATAGACCGTGAATGCCGTACCATGATGAACGCTGTCGCCTTCATTTAACTCACTTACACACTCACACATCTGATCTGAGGGTCTGATACCGATTGCTTTGGTGTTGCCGGTGTTGGCAAGTGCAAATTTCGTAAAAGCCTGTATCAGTGAATATATATACTATTCATAGCGCTTTAAAATGCAGCCAGACGAAGAATTCGGCATCATATCAAACCGCAACCGCAAAACAGCTTATCTGGTATGTGCGGTTTCAACTACCAAGAGAATTCATAAATTGAGATGAAGCCTTCATCGGCGCGATGAAAGTAAACGCAGCCTGGGGTACTTTGAATTCATGTCCTTGTGTAATCGACGCACAAGCCTGCAACGTATCACGAAAGCTGCTCTAAAGAGCTGCAACCATCCGATCACGACTGCGTGCACCCGATTCGAGAATCATCTTTCGGATTGAATTCAGATTGACGTAACGCAAGTTTCGTTCGAGTTCAGCTTGAAGGCTTGAGAACAATAACCAACAGTGATCTTTCAGCCATGTGGAAACGATATTGACAAATATCATCTATTTATTGTCCCGTTTGATCTCTCTAGATATATCATCGAATGCCTTTTAGAAATTGTAAATACAGTAGTTGGGTAGTTGCCAAACCACAGACGTTTCTATATTATGCTTCTCTGTCTAGTGTCTACCAACCAAAACATTGTGCATGGTCGTGACGATCACAAATTGCAATTCATATCGCACGTGTATTCACCCGCAGCATAAAGGTGACACCGCCACTTTGATCTCTTTTATTCATAAAAGGATTAGAGTTAGCTAAGGTTTACGTGAGACGTGATCAAAGTCATTCAACGTAAGAAGTTGAAGATATCACACCACAGCTGCCGGCATTCTGTTTTAACAATACTCCTGGGACAAACAGTGGGTAATCTGCATGTTTGCTAGATGCAACGAAGTGTATCACGAACGCAATCCCACCTACCGGTAATATAGCACATTTTTTCGCGTTTGGGTGGTCTGCCCATGTCGGTCCGGAATCTAATGAGAAAAAGGAGTATAAACCGCTACTCAAGGGATCAGGGTGCGTGTATATAAAATCTCCTGCAATGAAAATACATTCTACATAGCGACGAGAACATTCTTTTCGCAATGACACGAGCGGTCCAGCGTTGCAGAACTGTTCTTGGGTGTTATGTGGTCTGCAGATACACTGTAGAGACGTCGAGTTGTTCAATCGTAGTAAGCCCCTATTGGTATTACCCAGCAATGCAGGGTTCAGTACCACATTTTGATAAATCAATTTCTTTTTTATTGCAATAGAATCAAAAGAAGATAGCCCTTGCTGGAATATGCTTTCGATGATGCACCAAGTTCTTTTGTTGTTTGCGCTTGTTGGTTCGACGTTAAGCCTGAAGAGGACTGTAGATTGCGTTTCCGCTGGCAATGAATACGTTCCGGTATTGTCTAGAGCGACAGCTGCGTCGGAAGATGTCGAGTTTGATACGGGTCTCGCAGAAGGTGGATTGAGTGTATCGTTTTTGAACGGTGAGTTTTTTCATGCAAATGATGATGACGCGATGAATGCAAGTGATGCCATAATGAGTGCAAATAACTAGCGAATAAATTGCACATTTCTGTGAGGTCTCTATTTAACCTGCTGTATCAAACTAACAATTTGATGGGGTTATGTCTCCCCCCTATCTAAACGTTGCCCTATTTTACCGCGTTAGGCGAATTATACCTATAATGGAGCTCGCACTTGGTATTGTCGCACTGTAATACGGTACGTGGACTTGAAATAATCCCCATCGGTCACGATCCCTGCAATCTCAACTCCGCGTAATGGGTAGAATTGAGGCCGTTAGGAAAAACGCTGACAAAGCTAACATGTAGGAACATGAACCTAATCATCACGGGATATATATTCCGTATAAAAAGTAGTTCTTGCCTCCAGAACCACACATTGTCGGTGTTATAATGCACTTGTCGGTGCATGATACAATTTAAGCCTTTCCATGCGCATGTTGCCGACAATGTTGTTGATGCATGCATTAATCATTAGCTTGAGTGTTGCGTTGTTGTCTGCTAGACTTGGGATGGGAATAATATAGGTTACTAATCACACTTAATCACAGAAGCGGTAAATCACGCGGGAGCAGCAAGATAGGCTTACGCTCACAAAATTGCAGGTAGCTACTTTAAAAACATGCAAATAGCAATGATTTCTGGTGGTAATGTTAATTTCGGATCTGCTGGAAACGCTGTAGGTCCCTCATACTCATAACGGACATGGGGGTTTGTTTGAACTTTGGAACTGGCCTAATTCATATAATTCGAGCAGGTCTAGCCCGCAAATCGGCCTTTAATAAATGTTGAACGACGCATATAATAATTTACATGATTTACATGATTGCTGGCTGCTGTAACATGCCGTAACACCGATTTTATGTAGGCCTACTTTATGAGAAGGGGGAGCGTAACAGGGATTATTTTTGGCAGATGACAGACAGCCACAAAGCTTGTGACTGTTAGGAAACTAACGCTGGACGATAAACCTGTGCCGAATCTTCTTTACCAGTCCATGACAGCCACTTCTAAATATGGAGTGGGTGGATCCTGCGTCCGAATACCTCAGATATTTTCACATTTTACTTCGTTATAACTAAATATGTTCCTACAACGGATTGTGTACGTTGCATCAAATACGTTCAAATCCAATTACTAAGATCATCGGATATAATTTCCGAAGTAAAAGATGAGGATAACAGTTGCAAAAATATATCATTTTACTGCCGCATGAACGACTTGGAATACAGAACAGTTGAAATATGAATATATATTTAGTATTTTGCTGTAAACAGCGTGGTCCCTTCATAAATCATGAGATCAAAGCCCAATCCAATTACTCGATTCGTGTAGATATAAGATAAAGTAGTACAGTGTGCTATTTGTTTGCGTTGCGTATTATTATCAAGTGCAAACCGTGCATGATTCAATGTTTTCAGCTTTGGATCAGGTCGGGCGTAAAGTGGAGATTGCGAATGCAAAAATCAACATGATTTTTGATCAGTGCAAAGCACAAGCAAGGAGAGGCATAGACGGACAACTCCCAGGTAGATGCTTCAAAACAAAAATCTTGTATCGCACATACCACGAAAGGTCTGATTATATATCCACAACTATAGTCACCTTATATGTAACAAAGTGCTAGTATTTCAATGTTTCATCACCTGAGAATCACGGCATATCCATATATTTATTTGTTTTATTCCATCTTCACCTGATGAAGGAGCAGAGCTCCGTAAGCTTGTGAATGTTCCAATTCTCAATAAACTAAGGCTGGACCATGGACGTTAAATCTGTGGAGATCTTCCACTATCTATTGATCGTCCGCCATCGGCTCTACTACACTCTTCTATCAATATTTATTTGTTGTGATATATGAGACAAATATATCTTCCTCCTCGCTATATGCGATAAGGAAGGAAACGACGTTGTTAATTTTATTATTATGCTACATTTACACAGACTCGCATGACATACACAAAGACTGGAACTAATGATAATTATAGTCATATAGATGTTGTTTAGTAATGTTTACAGGACCTAAATCACTGGTTTCGATGAAAGACATGACGAGTTTAGCTTGGGTAAGCGTATTATCTCCGATTTGCCCGGGTTCAGTGACCAAGGTTTAGCCTTACGTTCAGCTCAGCACACGACTCGCTTTTCGCTCAGGTTCAGTGCTCACAGTCTTCCTATACTCTACATTCCAACAGCTCACCAAGCTACGATACGCCATCATACTACTCCCTACCGTTTTCCACGTATTGAACTGGTAGCGTCGAAATGGATGTCTTATTCTAATGGATTAACTTGATGCTCCCTGTGATAAAACATGCAGGCTTATGCTGGAAACGCGTCTAGGTTGTAAAGGGATACACGAAATAGTTCAGTACAAGAGCACATACATTATTCCAGTCCTAGGCTGAACATTGGATCTGGGCACTAATAAGCCTACCAAGCTTGTCTTGTCTCAGGACATTGTGACCTGGAAGACGCCGGACGATGCTTCTGGGTCGTAGCCTATCAAAACCGTAACATATCAATGTTGGATGCTTGGGAAACATGTGCTGAACGTCGTGGAGGCAGACCCGCTGGAATTTACTCACCGGCTCACTTCGCAAGAGTTGCCCGTCTGCTTCGAACAAAGATAACCAGTCCGAGATACTTCACATTCGTTTGGCTTGGAATGAAGGTGGAGCATATGGTGAGTATAATAATGTCAGTACTGATTGTGATTACGTATAGGGAGAGCATAGGGAAAGAGCTTACCTATGAGACCACAAGAGACAACGCGGGTTATAAGCTTTTGTGCATATGCGAACGCACGCTCTCTGATTAATCGCAGGTGCCTTTGGCCATACTCACTTTCGCTGATAACCCCTACGGTTCGTCTCAGCCAAAGGTGGATCCTCGTGACGATGCTTTTACGGCCGTCTTTCCCTATAAACCACACCGGTACTTGGGAGGGGCACTGGATGGCTACGGGCAAAGCGGTAAAAAAACTCTACTCCGCATGGTTACAAAGATTTTAGGCAGTAAAATTTTCGAGCATTTGCATATTGGTTACTATAGCTAAAAAGAACTTTTCCAAACACTATACGGCTAGGCACTTGCATCTAGGTTACCACAAGGCAGTTGCATCTTGGCTAGTTGCAAATATCTTTTTTGAACGTCCAAGACTACATTTGAATATGAATTTGAAACCACGGCCCGGCCGTAAACATAGTAGTGAATTTAACTATGAAATTATTAATAGGCTACTCATGACTTACGAATATTGGCATTTCACATATTTATTTAGACACGCGAAGTGTACCTTCCAAATGGCAAACCGGCGCCTTACGTCAGATGGCTTAGATCGTCCTATCCTATACGAAATTCTCGATTTAATCAATTGTATTTCTACGCCGATTCTGCGAGGGATAGCGGATTCGTCAACTATCAAGCAGTCAGACAAACCAACGGGGTTCTTTGTGAAATATTAGAGTGATTTCAAATTGGATATACATCGAATCTATTATAAAATGAAAGGTTGTAGCATATAGCATCACCGGTATTAAATACAGAGAAAATACTTCATATGGTGGTTCTGTCAGTTTTCAGTTTGGGATATCAGCGTCACCGTAAGTTGTAGCGTGATCTTAGCCTAAGTCGACCCAAGTTGAATGTCATTCCTGTTACGTTGTTCTGACACCAATATCAAGAATTGACCGAATGGTATAGGCAATATAATATTGTCCTTTATTGTGAAGATCCCTAGCCATACTAAAATGAACGACTGCAATGCGATAGACACTGAACATCAGGTATAAGGATGAGACCGCGAAAAGCGTGGGAGCAGCGGAATGTACACAGCACGTCAGCCGCCACGTAAGGAAATAATTATACGATTAATTGATCACACCACACAATGCAGGAAGAAGGATACTGAGATAATCAACAAACGGGATAAGAAAATACACAACTTTTCCGAAGATTTACTTCAACGATTTTATAAGAGATACAGATAGGATTTTCCGAGTGAACACGGAGCCGGCGGGAGCCGATCTTCTGCGTATACCATTAGGCATGAGTTTTTCATAATATCCGTGACGCTCTAGCTATGGTGCAGAATCCAGGTGTTCACAATAATAATCGAAATGAATTGATATATTTTCACTCATCATATATATATAGCCGCTATTTAAATCAGGATATATTTATTAAAAAATGAGGTTCACGCAGCCCAAGTGATGCCATAAAATCTAGTTGCTGGCGATGAATTGGATAAAAAACGAACGAATTCATGCAGGTATGTCTTGGGTCAAGACATCCCTGGATTCATGAGCCAATAAATGACAATATTGAAGCAAGAAAGCTCACTGCACCAGCTCCACAAGATGTATACAAGCTGAATCCGAAGGTTATGTTATGTTGTTGGTTGCTGGCGTGCTGAAGCTCAAAATACACATAGACAACCACTCCAGCAATTGTAAATACAACTGAAATGAAGTATACTATATGTTGTCAAATCGTCATATAGGATCCTATAGCTTAAGACTAACCTGGAAAAAGCAACAAGATTCCAGAAACTTTCGCGCCAGTTGATTTTTTCCCGTACGACGATGCGGCGAGTATAACACACGAAATCAATGAGAACACACCAGCTCCTATAATACCGCCGGCGGCAACTTTCCAGCTGATATTCTCATCATCGGCAAGCTCTGTGAGAAAAATATTATCGATTTTGTCATATTAAAAACGTTTCGGTAATTAAAATGTCAAGCGTATAAAGACAGGTTATCGGGACACCTTTGTCTGACCAGGTGGGTGTAAAATATACAGAGGTGGCAAGATTTCGGTGGGTCTTCTTCCTTAAACTAAATATCTACATATTACCATTTGTCATTTGGCCTTAGGTCATTTTGACTACTTTTGTCACTGTACAAAACAAAGACTTTTCTTATTTCACGGTCAAGCCGAACATCGTCTGATAGTAGAATATAATAGGCCCTATACCAAAATCTTCTCCTCTCTATCCCTTATTTAATAAGGGGATACTGTAGATAGGGCCCCATACATGCTTCTTTACCGGAATCCATCAAGCATTCGCCTTTTACACATCCTCTATCAAATAATCCGATATGAAATTCCTTATTGCTTTCTGATTTCAATGATTTAATCGTCCAGTAGTTCGTCACCAATGAAGCAGTGTATCCTGCGGCGGCAATGAACGACAAAACAGCGGCCACTATAAGCATCCACTTCTTCATTTTGTAAAATTCTGAATATATAGGCGTATCTGTGTATAGCAGTATACTAGTTAGTTAGAATCCAACGCTACAGCGTGTTAGTAAAGATTTCCATTCTCCGGCAGAATGAGAATACTGCGCAAACTGTCGATTTAGGCCTACGACGCGCATTAGTCATTATACCGCACCGCTATCTGTGACCAACTGACCATGCGCGCTTCTGCGCAACGTCCTAAAATGGAACCATGAGGTATCGTTCCTAACGTATTAGACTTTGAGTCTCTTTTGCTCTGTTAAAATGCGTTGGTTCCGCGACAGTTTTCTAAATAGGATTTTGCCTCTAGGCGCTTTTCTGACAGGCCCATTATACTGTAGATTTACCGTAGAAGTTAACTATACGTGCGAGCAGAACAAGTTCTGTTCACTTTTATATAGCCTTCTCTGTTAGCCTGCGGGTATACAACACGCAACCGCGACATGGCAATTAATGATACACGATAGTCATAGGTCAAGACTGAAAGTCTTTGACCGGCCGAGAAATGCATCGACTAATAAAAGGTGTCCCATTAGCCTACAAAAAGCAGAAGAGAGGCGTAGGCCTAATGTTCAAATCTGTAGCGCAAGCAGCTTATCCGCCCCTAGCTAGAGAGATGAGCACCTATATAGGCCTACTCTCTTGACTCTTGTCCTTACTGGTCTTGCGGTATCCTATCTCGGATTATAAATAGGCCTACTGTGAACCTACTTCTTGGGGATTAAGTGAGACAAATAGATAACATCAACGCAAATTTCAAGATCAGCAATCGTCTCGCCGGTGCCATAACCTTCTCACCAAAGCTACGGTTTATGACGATGGTGTTGGTGGTGGTGATTTGGTAGCTGGTAAAGTAGCGTACAAGATTAGGCTACAAGTTTTATTAATTTATTTACAAATCGATACGTGGATACACTGAGTGAAAACGCGAACGACTGTCACGAGGGATCCATGAAAATGTTCTGCATGAACACTCAGATTCAATATCAAAGTTTCGAAGGTGATTGGCCCCTTTGCATGCGCCAGCAACTACATCACCTTCCGAATACTTCGGATGACTCCTGTTACACAAGGTTTCGGGTTCATTGTGTGCACTGACCCGTGACGCCTGGAGAAAAGAAAACAAGAAGTCGACGTCACCGGGTGAAGTTAGCCATCAATCTTTCAGCCATCATCTGCACTAACTTGAATGACATCACATGGACGAATGTATCACCAAACTTTTGTAGCGGCCATGGCAGCTAGGTTCAAAGAGTCCAAGATCGGAGGAGGGATGGTCTTCGAGGAGATTATAAGATGGAGTATAAACAAGGCGATCGCCTCATCACTAATGCGTGATATTATAGTTATGAAGCTATTGTCTGTGGTGTGTGAATTTGACGTGGATCGGATCGAGAATAGCGGACTATCGACATGATAAAAGTGATTCCATGTCACTAATCTGAACGCGCCACGTATGTCATACACGCAACAACAAGAAACCCCACGCATGCTGATAGTACGCGCCCAGTTTCATCCAGGTCCGCCACTCGGTCCCATATGTGGCATTAGCCCTTAGAGAGAGGTTAGAGGCTCTGTGTCACCAATCTGAACCCACCGCGTGAAAGTCCCAAGTATGCTCATAGTAAGTGCCGAGTTTCATCCAGATCGCATGCGAGGAATGGTGTCCGCAACTCGGTCCCCAATGTGGCATTAGCCCTTAGAGAGAGGTTAGAGGCTCTGTGTCACGAATCTGAACCCACCACGTGAAAGCCCGAAATATGCTCATAGTAAGTGCCGAGTTTCATCCAGATCGCATGCGAGGAAGGTGTCCGCAACTCGGTCCCCAATGTGGCATTAGCCCTTAGAGAGAGGTTAGAGGCTCTGTGTCACCAATCTGAACCCACCACGTGAAAGTCCGAAGTATGCTCATAGTAAGTGCCGAGTTTCATCCAGATCGCATGCGAGGAAGGTGTCTGCAACTCGGTCCCCAATGTGGCATTAGCCCTTAGAGAGAGGTTAGAGGCTCTGTGTCACGAATCTGAACTCACCACGTGAAAGTCCGAAGTATGCTCATAGTAAGTGCCGAGTTTCATCCAGATCGCATGCGAGGAAGGTGTCCGCAACTCGGTCCCCAATGTGGCATTAGCCCTTAGAGAGAGGTTAGAGGCTCTGTGTCACCAATCTGAACCCACCACGTGAAAGTCCGAAGTATGCTCATAGTAAGTGCCGAGCTTCATCCAGATCGCATGCGAGGAAGGTGTCCGCAACTCGGTCCCCAATGTGGCATTAGCCCTTAGAGAGAGGTTAGAGGCTCTGTGTCACGAATCTGAACTCACCACGTGAAAGCCCGAAATATGCTCATAGTAAGTGCCGAGTTTCATCCAGATCGCATGCGAGGAAGGTGTCCGCAACTCGGTCCCCAATGTGGCATTAGCCCTTAGAGAGAGGTTAGAGGCTCTGTGTCACCAATCTGAACCCACCACGTGAAAGTCCGAAGTATGCTCATAGTAAGTGCCGAGCTTCATCCAGATCGCATGCGAGGAAGGTGTCCGCAACTCGGTCCCCAATGTGGCATTAGCCCTTAGAGAGAGGTTAGAGGCTCTGTGTCACGAATCTGAACTCCCCACGTGAAAGCCCGGAATATGCTCATAGTAAGTGCCGAGTTTCATCCAGATCGCATGCGAGGAAGGTGTCCGCAACTCGGTCCCCAATGTGGCATTAGCCCTTAGAGAGAGGTTAGAGGCTCTGTGTCACTAATCTGCGAGGAAGGTGTCCAAATCGAAATACGAAAGAGAATATCGCTCTGCTCCCAGCATGTAATGGACAAAAAGTATTCCCCGAAGAGGCCATAATGACGAGGGAGATGGATTACAAATTTCAGATGTTTACTGCGGATGATAGCGAGGCAAGTGTTTGCAATAATAATGCGGATGGCGGTTTGTTTAGCTGCTTTGCTGCCTAGCAGGCTCTGCGATATCTCTGGGCGAAACATGACTGTACCGGTGTAGCGGGTCATCGCTGTATAAAGTGCCGTACAGGTGTCTGGTACTGCCATCATACTCAGCTGGTATGAATTGTTTCCAAGAGTTCGAATATGTGTTAATGTGTATGGTATATTAGTCTACTGTTTTTTCAAATTCTGGCACAGGTAACAATACCATGATAAATCGGCGATTTCGGCTACGATTTCTGGAACTGGATTGGGACTGCAACCGAAATGATACCACGCCTTGCATGAAGAACATTCCACCATCCTGTCTAACAATTTTGAATAGGGTAATCTGCAAAGACAATAAATTGGAACGCATTGTGTGCGAGATAGGGACGAAGAGTTGTTGATGCCGACGTGTAAAGCCACCACTCGATTCAATCTCATAATATTCAAACAATCACGCCTGAGATGTCTTTCGATATATTTGGCGCCGTCAGGTCGCTCGCCGAAGCAAAGCGAAATCGCGTAAGCGATTGCGAAGACTCCACAATTGCTACAGTTACTTTGCTGTTGGACATCTGGAAATATAAACGTCAAATTTACTGAATCTGGTCTGCAGAGTTTTCCTATGCAACAAAGAGTTGCGTCGTTGTACGCGACACTAGTGTAACTCGAGTCGTATACTTGCACTTCATTGCAGGTTTTAGAGAAAACGTTTGAGACCGTTATCCAGTGGTTGCTGTTAATATTAAGAATTTGGACAAATTTGTTACTAGGCGTGTAAAATGGCCCGCATTGTATATTGTATGCAGCTGAACAGCACAAACCATCAATAGCAGGACATTGCCTCGACAACATCCACATGACATGATCTATGATGTCGCTGTTCAGCCACGCATTCGTGGACGACAGAATGTTTCCACACTCTTGCGTAATTCTCCCGAGCGATGCAGTTGGGCGTCTACCCTCAGTGAATCGGGCCTTCATTGGTTTGGGTGGAATGACGTCAGATATGATTACGTCATTTTTGCGGCCCTTGGGCGGTTTTTTCTTCACTCCTCGCAACTCTTTCGTCGGAGGCTGTGTATAAAGACCCTTGTAGTTGTTGGATTTTCCCCTGTATCGTTTTAGCCAAAATAATTCATCCTCTGGTGCGACATTACCAAAAAATAATTTTCGTTTTTTTCCTACAGCATAATGCATATTGTCATAAAACTCGCGAATTAGACTTTCGTTCAAATCATCGAAGGAGATCGCGCATTCATCCAGTCGGGAAAAGCGTCGCCCCCGGAGACGGGTGCTTTTTAGTTCATCATTCGATTTTTCCATTGAACCGGACGTTCGACAGTTGTCGGATAAATTTTGGAAGGGACAAGACTGGAGACCTTCGAAAAAATGGCCGTATTTCTGGTAACCCTCACCGTCACCGAAACGAGATAAATTACCGGACATAAGCCCAGTAATTAATGGGATTCTCGGCAAGAAATTTTTTTCAAATGACTGGAACATTTCCGGACAAAAGAACTGATTTTCCCCTTCCCTACCGCCATCATTTACTATAACCAGTGCTGATGATACAGTTATTCGAAGTATTTCATGGAAGGGATCATCATGTGTGTCGATGACAACTTCGCCATCAAGTAGCATATCGTCTGCCAAATCCTCCATGCCAATTTCGTCTTCCACGACCCCTCGATACAGGAAATGTTTTGATTTAATAGCCAAAGTCTCATTACGTGTATGCAGCAGGATGGTCAAGTGATGAATTTGGAGCAGAATGGATTGCCAATCAGACGATGTAACCAAATGGCCGAATATGTGCATCATTTCGCGATACCTAGATTGATTGAGTTTGCACAAAGTTTTAAAATTTTTAATGACGTGACTTGCGCAAAGTCGCAAAAATGGCCTGTCCAAATCCGTAGCAGTCGCAACACCAGTTACGACTCTGTAACATCGGGAAAGATATGTTTTAAAGGTATCCTCCATATAAATCAACAAGATTGACTTTATCAAAACAATACTACCGTCGCAAATGAATTTTCTAACGGTATTTTTTTTTTCCAAATACTTTTTGCTCGTCACCGCGAAATTGCATCAGAAAGCCAGCAACTGTAGGAATGTTGTGCCTGTTGCTGACAAACGATGCCAAAGCAATGGGAGCTTTTCTAGGTACAGGGTGGCGAGCAACAATTTCATATATGTAGAAAGTGCTGCTCATCCCGCGAAGGATGCTACCAGTCGCATCAATAAATACGGCGTCTACTGAAGCCAGCAAACGAAATAAACGAAGCGTCTCATATGACCACATCATCAACCCCTCAGGTACTTCGGACACTCTTTGCAGAGTGCCGGGCAGCGGATTACCGGCATCTCGGACCACTTGTCGTTGACGAATGAGTCGAAGCGACTCCCACTGGTCCTTTGACGGAACGTCGATATGGTTTGCCTCTTGGCGAACCTTTTTCAGCACTCCCTGATTATAGGGGCGGAGTCTCGATTGCCTGACTCCCAGACATCTTTAGATTGGTTGCCCAAGCAATCTAAAGCCGTCCTACGTGGGAGATTGGCTTTCATGGTGGCTCTCATTTCCCCCCTGCGTTTGCCTTTTAATTTTGTTGCCTTGATGCCAACATGAAAGATGTTTCCCGAGAACATTGCCTTCATTGTGCCAGGCTCAGAATTCGGACACACGACGGTAATCCGGGTCGGACAGGACTTAAAACTGCAATAGCCAAAGCACTTCATTATTGGTGAGGATTTCAACCCGTTAAAATTATGGCTCTTGAATGCAATCGAGCAGTAAGGATTGAATTTTTTCAGATTCTGCCTTACTATATCTGCCCAGTCTCGAAGCGTTACACTACGGTCTATGACGGAGTCCACAATCGATAACCATTGGGCTTCAGGTATTTTAAATGAACACCAGCCTTTTTGATTTTCCCCCTTCCATATGCGCTGGTTATCGAGCGGGTGAACAAACCCATCGAATATCGGCGAATTATCGTGAATGTTCTTAACGGGCGATTCGAATAATTTTTCCATAGAATCATCCTCAACAGGAGATCGTTCGACTACGATGTCGGCGCACGCAGTTTTAGCGACTAAATTGGAAGATGGGTAGTCGTGAGAAGGCAACACCAGCTCCTTAGCTGATACAGAAGTGCGACTGGGAGGTGAGTTGCTTGGGTGGGCTGCGCACAGCGACAGTATCTCCATTCGTCGACCAAGAATCCGATTTTCGTTTCTTTTGAAGGTTGATCGTAGTTTCTTGACCAACTTGTTTATTTGATCAGTGGATTTATGGCGTGAACTTAGGTTTTGAATAACTGAGAGCCACACTTCAGTAGGCTTACTCCCGATAGCCTCAAGAGAAAAATCAGTCAACGCTTCAGCAATTTTTTCAATGGTAAAAATGGAATTAAAAGGCATTTTCACCCACACAATGCTGCTCTTATCGTAGCAACTCGGCACTTACTATGAGCATACTTCGGGCTTTCACGTGGTGGGTTCAGATTCGTGACACAGAGCCTCTAACCTCTCTCTAAGGGCTAATGCCACATTGGGGACCGAGTTGCGGACACCTTCCTCGCATGCGATCTGGATGAAACTCGGCACTTACTATGAGCATACTTCGGACTTTCACGTGGTGGGTTCAGATTGGTGACACAGAGCCTCTAACCTCTCTCTAAGGGCTAATGCCACATTGGGGACCGAGTTGCGGACACCTTCCTCGCATGCGATCTGGATGAAACTCGGCACTTACTATGAGCATACTTCGGACTTTCACGTGGTGGGTTCAGATTGGTGACACAGAGCCTCTAACCTCTCTCTAAGGGCTAATGCCACATTGGGGACCGAGTTGCGGACACCTTCCTCGCATGCGATCTGGATGAAGCTCGGCACTTACTATGAGCATACTTCGGACTTTCACGTGGTGGGTTCAGATTGGTGACACAGAGCCTCTAACCTCTCTCTAAGGGCTAATGCCACATTGGGGACCGAGTTGCGGACACCTTCCTCGCATGCGATCTGGATGAAACTCGGCACTTACTATGAGCATATTTCGGGCTTTCACGTGGTGAGTTCAGATTCGTGACACAGAGCCTCTAACCTCTCTCTAAGGGCTAATGCCACATTGGGGACCGAGTTGCGGACACCTTCCTCGCATGCGATCTGGATGAAACTCGGCACTTACTATGAGCATACTTCGGACTTTCACGTGGTGGGTTCAGATTGGTGACACAGAGCCTCTAACCTCTCTCTAAGGGCTAATGCCACATTGGGGACCGAGTTGCGGACACCTTCCTCGCATGCGATCTGGATGAAACTCGGCACTTACTATGAGCATACTTCGGGCTTTCACGTGGTGGGTTCAGATTCGTGACACAGAGCCTCTAACCTCTCTCTAAGGGCTAATGCCACATTGGGGACCGAGTTGCGGACACCTTCCTCGCATGCGATCTGGATGAAACTCGGCACTTACTATGAGCATACTTCGGACTTTCACGTGGTGGGTTCAGATTGGTGACACAGAGCCTCTAACCTCTCTCTAAGGGCTAATGCCACATATGGGACCGAGTGGCGGACCTGGATGAAACTGGGCGCGTACTATCAGCATGCGTGGGGTTTCTTGTTGTTGCGTGTATGACATACGTGGCGCGTTCAGATTAGTGACATGGAATCACTTTTATCATGTCGATAGTCCGCTATTCTCGATCCGATCCACGTCAAATTCACACACCACAGACAATAGCTTCATAACTATAATATCACGCATTAGTGATGAGGCGATCGCCTTGTTTATACTCCATCTTATAATCTCCTCGAAGACCATCCCTCCTCCGATCTTGGACTCTTTGAACCTAGCTGCCATGGCCGCTACAAAAGTTTGGTGATACATTCGTCCATGTGATGTCATTCAAGTTAGTGCAGATGATGGCTGAAAGATTGATGGCTAACTTCACCCTGGTTATATGGCTCTGGTATTTGCATTCATACACATCCGCTTCACAAGATTGAGAGCCATACCGGACGGCCTTTACATATAACTTCGATCAATAATGGCTGGAAAGAGCATACAATTCCTGTGTTACACACCGTATCAACACTACATGCTACAATACTACATTTTATATACGTCCACCATTAACCTTGATTGTTTTGTTGTGTTGTCGCGGCTCGGCGGCAGCAACCATCCTGCCACGACAGGAAAAGAAATACATAACTCGCGGCCGCGAAGGCGTCATCAAGAGATTCAGCAATTCTAGATAGTGGACATGAGTTTGAATTGAAATAGATGTTATTAATTTATGACTATATATTTATATTACTACAACTGAAACGCCTATCACAAAATGTTCTTACCACTTTCCCTCTAGTCGGCCGTGGCGTTAAGAAGCCACCGCCGTACGAAATATCGAAATCGAAATTTAGGTTTCGCTTGGCTGCGTCGGTTGCTGCCGCATTTGCTGGCGACGCGGGATAGCGGGATAGCCGGGATTGCGACAAGTTTTGCAAATTGCGAGAGTTCGACTGCCTGTTATGATAGCAGACAGATGATTCATGACTCTAGTTCTGACGATGACAACGATGTTGAGCCAGAAGACCGAAATTCAAAATTTCTGTGGGCTGCCGAGAAAGGTAGAATAGACTTACTGGGCCAACTCCTGAAACAAAATCCCACAGTGATTAGTCACAGAGATGAAGATGGATATTCCGCATTACATCGGGCATCTTACGAAGGTCAAGTAGACGCCGTGTCTTTCTTATTGATGAATGGGGCAGATATACATTCAAAAACTAACGATGGGTGGACTCCGTTACATTCTGCTTGCAAATGGAATGAAATAAAAGTTGCCTCCCTGTTGATAAATAATCGTGCTGATGTAAATGCACAATCAAAGGGTCTTCAAACTCCTCTACACTTGGCTGCAAGTTGCAAGGGATCAAACAAATTACTTGTGATGTTGCTTTCAAGGAAGGAGATCAATCATAATATGAAAAACTCGGTCGGTGAGACGGCTCGGGAGATTGCTCAACGAACAGATAAATATTCTTATCTCTTTGATGCAGTAGCACCTTGTGTTGAAGAATTTTGCTGACATACCAATGAATTTCATTTAACGACATAATTTTATATACGGTATCATGGCCTACTACTAGTAGTACTAGTAGTACCGTAGGCCATGACGGTATATATCTAGTTTGCAGGGCCGCAAGGCTTCGCATACATATGTTTGCACGGTGCCGGTGCACACGTACACAAACTTTAGGCACGACTTCGTTACTGAACCTTGAGTCCGAACCTATGACGTCATGTTGTTATGTGCTCATAGTTAGAGCCACATGCTCTAGCCAATGATTTATACCCACCCAGTCTTCATTTTGGTAATGCTGACTACAGTGATGAAAGATAACTTGCCCGAGAACAACTCGTACAGCACATTTGTCATAAGCCTACAACGTTTCTTCATAATGAAGCAAAATTTCCAGACATTAACGTCGCGCGACTTTGATCAGTACACCAACCGAATTGATTTGGTGAAGTTCGTTCCCGAGTTCAGCACTGAGTGTGTACCTCCCCTATTCAGTATGTAGTCTGGCTGACCACTCACACACTCCATACCATGTTTTTGAGATCGCCTACTTGAAATTACATTTGTTCTCCATTTTGTGAACACACAATCTTGTTGAAATCTGCTATGAAATGCTGTTCTGCTCGAAGGCCTCACAGAATAACATATCTTGTATCGGGCAGGATACTCTATTGAAATGCCATCGCAGTCACTACGTTCATAACTCAGAAATGGGCACATTATTTTTGCAGTACATAGTTCATAATAATGTCACAAGTACCTGATAATGCTCCAGATCATTGTCCAGGCACAGATAGCAAGGACGCCGGCAAAGCATCTACCTGTGCTGGATGTCCTAATCAAAGCATATGTGCATCATCTGTTCCAAAGCCTCCAGATCCTGACATCGACGTGATTAGGGATCGTTTACAAATGGTGAAACACAAGATTTTGATCTTATCTGGAAAAGGCGGGGTTGGAAAAACAACTGTGACATCACACTTGGCGTATGGTCTAGCAAAAGATGAAAATACACAAGTTGGTGTGTTAGACATTGATATCTGTGGCCCATCTGTTCCTGTCGTCATGGGGCTTACAGGAGAACAAGTCCACAACAGTGGGTCGGGATGGTCGCCTATTTACGTGCAGGACAATTTAGCCGTCATGTCTGCTGGATTTTTGCTGCCTAGTGCTAAGGACGCGGTCATATGGCGAGGACCAAAGAAAAATGGATTAATAAAGCAGTTTTTGAGAGACGTCGATTGGGACGAAATGGACTTCTTATTGGTTGATACCCCACCCGGGACATCGGATGAGCATTTATCAGCTGTGCAATACCTTAAAAAAGCAAAAATCGATGGAGCAGTGATCGTAACTACGCCACAAGAGGTCGCATTGAATGACGTCAGAAAAGAGATTAACTTTTGTCGTAAAGTTGACCTTCCGATTATTGGTGTTGTGGAGAATATGAGCTGGTTTGTCTGTCCAAAATGTACCAAAACGTCAGAGATTTTTCCTCCCACAACTGGAGGAGCGCGTTCAATGTGTAAATCCATGAATGTCAATTTTCTTGGACAAATTCCTTTAGATCCTAGACTAGCTAGATGTTGTGACGAAGGGAAATCATTTCTCGATGAACTTCCTGATTCACCGGCCACGAAAGCGTACTTAAATCTTGTTTCGAATGTTCAAAGTTACTGTAAAGACCACAATATCGAGTCATAGTACCAAACGCCAATTCATGTTTAATTCTGAATTTGCTGCAAATGACTTCTTGTGGATGCAATTACTGGGAAGACTCAAAACTCAACCTCGTATGAATATTCACAATTTATTGTTCTCAGTCTCACTCGACTAAATTTATTACGGTATCAATAGTTCATCAACGTATAATTCAATGATGCAGATGATATATAGCAGTGTTTCACAACCACGTGTCCACGAGGCCTGTTGAATAAACCAAACGTGTGGGTCAACCAACCGGACTATTCGCTTCGGCTTTGTAATGTTGCCGTGCGACCAAAATAACATCTCGTTCATGATCAATTTATCATTTTACTCTCGGTGGTGTTGTGGTATTTATGGAGACATGCAACCACTGCGATAGGCAAAGTCAAAATGGTGGCATTGATAATTACGATTTGAGGAGTGATGTCTGTGAAAGCCATTCAGCGGGAGTATAATACCGGTACAGAATTTGCTGGTCCGCCATAGTAAAAAGGTTGATAACCCCTGATTTATAATACCGGTATATCTAAATAAGCAAATATATAATGTATTTCTTCAGTGTCATTAAGATTGAATTTTTGTGGACTGTTGATATGAGTGTTTGTTGCAGCTTATAATGATTTTCTTTTTAATCACAGATTTACACACGAGTAGCATGAAATATATTTAATAAGGTAGACTGTTTTGTATAAGGAAACTGTTCGAAGTCACTCATTCTGTTGTCCATTACATGCAATAGTAACCAATCAAAATGATGGAAGGAGTGCAGGAAGCAGGCCAGAAAGGCCCAGGTTTCGTGGGCATCAAATTTTGTCAAGAGTGGTGAGTAGTAACCTATTAAAAATATATCCAACCCAAGTGTTACACCCACTTTACAAAGCAAAGAAGATTCACCACAGATTTGACATCCAGCGTTGGTCTAATGAGAATTACAACATTTCATTTTCACCTGATGAAGGTGTGGAGCTCCGAATAGTCTGAAAGCTTGTGAACGTTACAATTCTCTCTGTGGTGAATCTTCTTACCGATATCTATTGATTGTCTGGCATTGGATCCATTATATATATACTGTATATATATTATTCAATTTACAGCAATAACATGCTCTACCCTAAAGAAGACAAACAAAATCGAATACTCCTATATTCAGTGAGTAAACCTATTGAATATTGATGAATTGTACTAACGTCTCTTCACTATCAGTGCAGAAACTGTGACTTTCAAATGGAGGCTGATAACGCTTGTATCTACGTGAATAAAATCGTGCATGAAGTAGATGAACTGACACAAATCATAGCTGATGTGGCCCAAGATCCCACATTACCAAGGACAAAAGATCATTCCTGCCCACGGTATGTACAGGGACAGGAACTTTTTTGCAAAGGCATTTACAGTGGGAACTTGAAATTTTACCCTCAGTCTCCGTATCACCCATAGCCTATTGCTATTGTCAGAAACAACTGAAACTACTTGCCGAAAGTTGTGACCACAGCAGATAATCTTCTGGTTGCCATGTCAACCTTGACAGCTCATGTATGCCACATGGCTTGACTACCTCACTGGCTTAATTGCTTGTACTTAACTCTGAGCTATCAATAATTAGTCACTCTTCTCATGGTATCAGTATCTGTCTTCAGCAGTCCGAGTCCATACTATATTACAGATGCCAGCATAAAGAGGCTGTATTCTTTCAATCTCAATCAACAAGAGCAGAAGAAGGGATGCGACTATACTTTGTATGTACAAGCCCCCAGTGTGGCAACAGATGGACTCAGCTATAAAACATTTTTCTGTGTCGCTGGCCATTAATCACAGTCACATGAAATCATGAACTGAGATCTCATCCTGTGCAGTCACTCCAGAGATAGTGAACTAGCACTAAGATTTTCTTAGCGTTATTTTATGAATAAACCTCCTTTTCTACCACAGTCTAACTTCATGTAGAAATTGCTAGACAGTATCATGGTTTGGTTATACGAGACAGGCGAATCTAGCAAGAAATTCTAGGAAGGAGCGGATAACGTCACTACAGGGATATTTAGACAGTCTGTTTAGATATCCCTGCGTCACCACTAGGATTTCTCTTGGCGTTGTCGCTGGTATTGGGAAAGGGCTCGACACGTCTTGCTGGGTAATACCCAGGGGGTATTGTACTGTAGAATTATGGTATTGGTATACGGTAAGCATGACCAACATGGACACATTACTATTACCGGTTGCAATCGCGCCTTAGCCTTGAGGTTCTATAATAGAAGTCTTTTGGGTGGCGTTAGCTACGGCTACTGTGGCTTATTCGCCAACCTCTGACCCTGATACGATATGGTGGTCATGTTGTCCGTGGAAAACGGGTTTTGCTGTGCGGGCAGACTACCTAATAAATGGAATGAGAGGTTTGCTATAGGGTGAACAAATGAAATATCGCGTTCATGGCCCCTGGGTGGCTTCAGCTTAGTCGGGGTAAGCTTTCTTACTGTGCCACCCACACTCCACATTATCGTTGACACTAATCGCAGACCACGTCATTCTTTCCTGCATAATATACAAACCACAAACGGACTCCATATGAAAGAACTCGCTCAAATTCGTTCAAGCTCTATTTACCCGTTGCCTATCATGATTGCTGGAAATACTACTTTGCTGTCAGGGTAGTTCACCCTCTCAAGGTAGTCCAGTCACCTACGGTGTCGTTGTTCAAACTGAGATTAGTTGAAGTAAATTTACCTCGCTTTACCAAGGGGTATAGTGTTAGTAGCCGCATTTGTCTCATCTCCTTGCCAGTCAGTGTTTTTTATTTGTGTAATAGGAATAGCTTCTCACATTGAGTTTCTTTCCTCTTTAGACTGGTGAATAAATATACATTCATACATAAGCCTACACACGATGCAGTAGTCTGAAAAACCTGAATGAGGCCACCGTGAAGCGGGCGCTCTGACGCCAAGTCCAAAGAAAGCTATATCTCTGTTCATCAACTTCCAATTGGCAAGAAATAGCTTCACTAACGTCATACCTCCAGCTTTGTTCACGACACAATTTGAAAATTTCCGTCGTGAGCTTTCCAACGTTTCTCTCCGTAGGAGTGTCGGAACCAGCAAGCTCAACACAAAATAACTGCGCTACTGCAGGCGATATTACTGCAGTCTACCACCTTCACTACACAATTCAATGCGCATCAGTCCTCATTCGCCCCTTTAAATTTATTATGAACATTACAACAAATGAACAGAAGGAAGGTATGTCAATCCACAAAAACCCACTGAAATTGTCATTTAGATTTAGTGAGGGAGTAGTACGTTAAGTAATCGTAGAAACACATGCCAATTACCATACCCTGTTAGTTTTGTTAAGCGAATGGCGATATACGAAATGGATTTTATATATTACAGAAGAATATAGAAGGTTCGCTAATGTCGTTACATAAGAAGAGGCACACTATCTAAACATAGACAAAATGCTTCATCCCGCATTGTTTCATTATTAGGGGCAAAACCACCAAACGATTATTTCTACAAAATTAAAGTTGCGCAATACTTGGAAAAGCTTTGCCACTAAATAGCCACGACCCATCTGCCACATAGTTATAGCAGCCAAGACGTATTTTATATAGATCACAAGAACACAGATGATCACAGCACTATTATCTAAGAGCGAAAGCGTGGAAATACAAACAAACCCCGGGGTGAAAACTCATTGTGTCTCAAGGTTACGTCAAAAACGTACACAACAGCCCACAAACCAAGCAAAATGATTTGTTCGTCGAGGTCTGAAGTAGGCATTGACACAGGATTACGGCAGACACTAAAAAGCGGACCATGGAAGTAGTAATTCTATATGGTGTGTGGAATTGCGGACCCTTTGTTCTTGTTTTAGAGGAATTCTGTAGGCCGGACACTCAATGATATTTTTGCTAATATCCTCCAATCATTCGTTAACTGGACCCGAACGTTTTAAATTTGTCTGGAATTCTTTTAGTCTGCATTCCACGGTCCACATTTTAGAAAGAAAGCAAATTTAGCATCAAAATAATCACAATCATATGAGATTTTATTCGATATGAAATTAATTTCCTAACAAACTCAGCAGGAATGCACATATTTTTCTGTGGCAGACTGGAGAAAAAGCAGTAACAGCAACAACGAAGCGTCATGGATTGGTAATGGTATGGTATGCTTTTGTGAGCTATATTAATCTAGAATTTTACAAACAGGGGGACATGAAAATTTCGTTTTTCACCGTAAGACTTTCAATGAATGACTTACTATGACCGGAAAAGCATAGGTCATCGAAAGAAGAATGAAAGAGAAAGATATATAAATAGCATTCTAATTTAGCACAAGACGGAATCAATATGGCTACATAACATAGAATGCACTTTCACACACAAATACTAAATAGATACTCTACATTTATTTCACCAAATTTCTAAATTTGTTACATATTGTCCCATCAACCATGCAGATGTACACTATGTACAGGGGGTGGGGTTGGGTACCTTTTAATGACATTGTCCCATAATCACAGGGGATGAGCATATCGAATCATAGGTACTTCTGAACCAAATAACTAAATAGCCACATGTCTAGTTTACACCATTAAGGGTGATGTAGATTTAAAAAACACGGGTGGGATTTTGTTCTCCAATGCTGTTCATTTGACTTAATGAGCCCAGTATTTTTCCAAAATATGTTTTGAACTGGTTTTTGGCGCATATGAATTATTCTATGACGTTTTAGCTGCCAATAAAAAAAGGTGTCAATATCTAGGCAGCGTTATAGATTGTGATTGCAAATTGACATGCTCATCCCTAATAATTTTATATTCATAGGATGTTGGTAAGATGGTGAAAGCTAGATGGCAGCATTGATTGGAGCACCAATTTATAGATTATATTATCACACCTAAGATATGAAACGGCAGTAAATGTAAGGCATATTGCCCCGATTGGAGTTTGCAAACATACACGATCAGGCAATTTCAAACAATGGGTTATGTGAAATTTATAAGTTTGATCCACTGCGCTTGCACACAATCACCAAGGCAGTCCGAGTTAATTGCAAAATACATATCCAGTGAGCACAGTTTAACTTACTAGGCATGATCGTAAGCACTCTACTAGTGTTAAAGTGAGTTATAATGACCAAGGTCACATAATGGCAAAGGCAGAACCATTATTCCTAACACTTTGACAGTATCACTCAAAATACTTTGCTGGCTTGCAATATACTGTCAAAAATTCTTTGTCTAGCCAAGTAAGGATAATGGGGGCCGATTACAAATCAGTGCAGATACAGAGTAAGACACTGTTGTAAATGTAAACCTATGCCACGTAAGTAGATATAGCAATGCTCTTTCACTTTACAAGATTGGGCAAAAACAAATTCACACTTTTCACTTAAACATGCATCACTTGAGCAGGTGTATAAAGCCGAAACATTTACTTTACACTAATCTAAGGCATTTGAGTCATTAGGGGTCAGGATTACAGACAATACAACATGTAGCCAGGCCACCAAACATTGCCATTATCCATCCACAGACCGTTACCATTATTAAGTGGACAATACTACCACCCACAAATACTGGATGACACAAATATCTGTAAAATGTATTAATATATCAAATATATCATCGCCAGTCTGTTATATTGTGGCTACTTTGAGAACGAAATATCATCGATAACCCAAGCTACTGCTATTGGTCATTTTATCCAGTTATATTGCAAGAAGCCCAAGGCAGCAATGTGAAAATTGTCAACAAGTAAAACCTAATCAAATCGAAATCGGGAAGCAATTAGAAGGGAAAAAAACAGAAGATTGGTCTCTATTCGAAGAACGGAGGGGTTAAAATTAAGACTGGACACGCATCATTTTAGGAAGTCAAAAGCGGATGCAAAAAAATCAAGGTCCATTACACCATAAGATAGCAATACGAGCTGTGACGGCTGACAGAATTAATATGAAGGATTGGCAAGAGACCAAACAAAATGAAGCAAACGGATGAAACAGAAAACTCACTAACATCAGCGTATCGCACAACGGCAGAGAAACCACTGACATTTGAAAATATCGCAAGTCATCGCAAATTTATTTCCATGGTTTATTCGAATACGAGCCTACATTTTACATTGAGCAGATTCTCAACCTTTTTGTGACCCCGGACCAGCAAATTCCTAAGCGTGTTCCCGTAGGTCGGGGTTGAAAGATGTCATTTCGGAAAGGCTTTAATCCCGCATTTTTTGTCATATAGCGTATCATAGCCTTTGCACACCTCTAAATACCACAAGCTATGACAAAATGATGGTGACTTTGGTTCTGTTGTTGTATCAGAAACCCAAAGGAAACTGGTTCGATAGTCCATCCATCCATCCTGTTTAGCTAAGAGGCCTCGTGGACCAGTAACGAATTTATGCGGACTGGCGTCGGTCAGATGGTTGAGAAACACTGACATAGACCCACTCACCAAATAAGCCATGACAACGGACTGTGGTTTTTGTCAGGTAGTGCTTTGTATGTGGCATAAGATAACATGCAGGTAAGCACTAAGCGATCTGCCACCAGTTGGGCCATGCAAGCTAACGAATTTCCTACCATGGAAAACTAAGAAGAGTCGCGACTTGACGAAAACATCAATCGAGACATAAAATGCAAAAAAAATTGGTCCACATTATTGTAAATAATTTTGGAGGGCATAATAGTATTACATATGACAGCGATCAACAGAGGCATCAATTCTCCCTGTACTATAAGGATTTGTAAGCAGCATCAATGGATTATACTAAGATATTGTCACGTTTTCAAGAAACTACTCAGACTGAGTCTACTTTGAGCTGGCCCTGACATGGACATAATGCTGAACTGAACTTATGCATTAAGGAACACTTTATAGGGCCCATCTCAATTCAGTAAAGACATGAGAGCACAGCAACTAATTGGATTTGGTTGATTTTATAAGTCAAAGCTCAGTCTGAGTAGGCTACTTGAATACACGCCGTTGTACTTTTTCTCAACATGTCTGTCATAAGTCAATATTTATACGCTAGTTCCATCACCAGTTACAGGATCAGTTGATTCCTGCTGAGTAGCAGCATTTTCTGAAACGACCTGGAAACAAATAAAAAATTATGAGAAAAATATATGGAAATATTATCCGTCAAATATTTCAATTGAACAAAGCTAAATATTAATCACAGCCTACTAAATATCCATGCCGGATATTTTTCCGCCATCCAGTAGAGCAAAATTTTTTGGAGATTTAGATTCATAATCTTGTTATCAACATATCATCCCTTCACAAATGGGGCCACACGCACAGTGCAGCATGCAAGTGTGGTGTAGAGAAGCAAACCGCAGACCATGTCATCCATTCCTGTACAATGTACAGTGCTCCCAATGGAGTGACAGATCTTTAGAATCAAGACAAAACCACCAAATAGTGGCTGCCCGGACGTCTAGTCGAGGAAATAACAACAATGTCAAATGACAAAGACAACATATTGCAAATGAAGGAGAAAAAAATCATCAGCTGCAACCTTAGAAGCAAGTTGACAATAAATATTTTGTTTGCGTGCTAGCTTGGCCAATACTAGAAAACAGTGAGGAAGTACTGGGAGCGACGGGTGGGCAAGGTAGAGCGACCATGGAACAGATCCTGTTATCAGTAACTAACAGAGATTGACCAAAATTGATTTTCCGAGAGCGATACGATAATAATTGGCCCTTTTGCGAGAGGGATCGCCGATATCGATACTAATAAATTCCTGAACATCAATCAGCCTTGATAATAATCAGTCAACTGTCGGCTTTCCGTCGATACTGGTACTGATAATCTGTCCTCAATCATAGGTCGACCCCTAGTAGATTTAACTAAGCAATTATATTAACCCTAACCCCTACAGTATTCATGCTGAAACATAAAGTGGCGGGTGGCTGAAATTGAACGAGAATAGCCGAATGATAATGAAAAAATTGCAATGGGAAATTAAAATGGATCAATCAGTTAGCCATCAAATATATGCAGCCTTGGATGGATTATTATTCGCAAACAACAATCTACAAGACAAGTAAGCTTCAAAGAATTTGGCAGATGCAAGCTACAGTATATAATTGATAAGTTCTCAAGGAGAGCTACCGAGATTTTAATAGAAGTAGAGGCATAAGTTCAAAAGTGTCATAATGGAAAACATTCTTCCGATTTTATTTATCAAGCAAGCAAGTTACCTGATGATTTGAAATCAATTCTGTAACAAATAAACAGTATTCAACACAACTAATTTCTTCAACTATTTCGGACAAAATTTAATGCTGAAAGCACAAGTGCCGTAACTAATAAATAGGAAATGCAATGCTGGAAATTGAAAGACTTTTAACATCAGGTATGTGAAGTTATGGACACGTTTTTTCTCAATCGCTTTCACTTAACTGCTTTCGCCAAGTAAATAACAGGAATCACGACCCCTCGTTACTAGGATACCAAAATATTATAAGACCAAGCGTCAATTTTGCATTTTGGACTGGCGTGGATCAGACTATCAACCTTTCCGCATTTGTGTAAAATATACAAGGGAGAATCATACTGCCACCAGTCTTGCGTATTTCACAGGTTTCCTTTGTAATCCGTGGGCATATGCTTTACTGTGTGCAGTAATCTTTCTATTACTCTTTGGATCGTCCACCATAGGCCCCCACTGCTTTACTGTGTGTGGAAGGTGTGGGATTTCCATGCGTCTACTTATTAGGAAAAAGTGCATCCTTCACTACTTCCATATCTTTTAACACGCTAATGAATTTGCTATATTTCAATTCCTTAAAGGATAGCAGACTGACCTGATCCGTGTCGCCATTGGCAAGTTTTTGCTCAAGTTCTGCATTCTTGTCTTTCTCTTCCTTTAATTGTTGTTGTGATTGCTTCAACGCACCTTGCAATTTTGTTGCCGCTTGCCCAAGATTTTTTGTCAAACTTTTCTCCTTTTCTAAACGCTCCTACAAAAAACCCATAGACAATTAAAATCAACAGCCCCAATTACAAAAAGCAACCGAAATCACCGGTATGCAACTTAACGATCACAGCTAGAAAAATGGCAAATTTCCTGCCACGGTCAATAACATTTCCTTCGAGCACATACAGTATCGTAAGCAATATCCAGATTCAAACATAGCGGAAAATGTTTCCCTAATTTTTCCGTTCGAGCCCATGCTTTAACGCAGTGGTTCCCAACCGGGGATGAATTCTGCCATTTCAAGGGAGGAATGTCAAAATTTTAATTTCAAGATAACTATTGGCTTTTGAACAGGGTGTTGCGGGTGTTTACTTCAACAATATTGGCCAACATGGAATCGCATTCGTTCTTGTCGAAAATGTGTTGATAGAGTAGACTGACTAACTGGTTGACTTTTTTTTTTACTCGTACTGGATTACTGCATATTTAGATTAGGGGAGGATTTTTTTTTAAATCAGCAAAGTACGAAAGTAGCAAAAAAGGTTGGGAAGCATTGCTTTAACGGAACAGACTATGTTCCCAAAATGCAGTAGATACGCGAGGATTTTCAGAAGAAGGAACTTCCCCAAATCTCCAAGTCTTCCAGGCATACGAACAAATATATATTTCATGGGCATGAACCGTAATTGTGTGTGTTGCATTGATGATCCACAATATGACAGTATGGTGTGAGATTAGTACTGGCAATTGTATGTCCAACCATGCCTGCCTACCATGGCCTAAATTTAGTAGGGCTACGATGCGAAGTAATTTCACTTGGCAGTATACATTTATTTCAATGCAGAGCAAGATAGCATTAGAAATCACCAAAGAAGATCACATCGCATTTGCATTCAATTAGTGATAACAAAAATCAGCCTTGCCTTTAGTTTTGCGTATTCTTCCTCGAGACCATTAGTAAGTCGTGACTTGTTATGCTAGTGAAAAGGAAAACATGCAAGAGTGAGTGAAGGCTGTTTGAAACACAGGCAACAAAATTCCATGAGCCATGCGTGAAGTAGATAGTTCATAAAACGGCAAAGAAAGAGCAACGGAAAAAATATTCAGTCTGGCAATATTCCAAACGACTGAAATTTCGCATGGAACCAACTATAAAGTTGGAAGCTGTAGCCCACAAAATCTAGGTGCCTACCTATGGGGAGGATGAGCTTTCAGGTGAAGGTGAACATCAAACAAACTGAGCTTATTCTGAGGCATGATCCAAAACCTCACTCCATACAGTCGCAAAGCGTCAATTATAGGCTACAGAACAGGTGCAGTAACCACTGAAGAACTGTCTACACATCAAACCAATATCTTCAAACGTCCGCAAGCAGAAAGGTGTCAAATAACATTAGTCGTACACACAAGAACTCACACCGCTTGGACCACTTGGAGTGGACCAAGCCAGCCAACCAAGATCGACACATGACATTATGTGAACAACGTTCATATTCTTGATAACCACGCGTGGGATTATTTATGGTGTCGTTGCGAAGTTAAGTAGAACAAATATCTGATTCTCTTACTCTCTCTCTCTCCAAGTTGAGGTTAATAACGTTTTTGTTATAAGTGGGAGAAGTGTATTAACTCCATCTATTTAATGCAGTCGATGATTATTATTTATGTGACGGATGCAAATTCGAAAATAAAAGTGAGCCACAATTCAAAAAAAAATCAGTCCATAACATAATTCCAATGCATGAATTAATCCAGGCAAGTGAGGATGACACTGCAACTCAAAACCGTTTCCGATCACTACGATTTGCATTCAATACCTCTTCAAAATCATGTTGCTCAATAACAAGAAATCCGTCCACGTCCGGATGCTGCTCAACGACCACGACTGTCTCGACACCAGTGTCCGAGTATTGGACTTGCACGGGCGAATCGGAATGGTTCGATTCGGCAGTGCTTTCGCACTGTTGTTCCAGGTCAGAGCCCTCGTGCTCACTGTTCAATTCGATCTGCATCGTCCCATACCACAGCGATACCAAAGGGTAAAAGGTCATGGAAAAAGGATGTTGATGAAAAACTAATTTAACAAGATGCGTGATCCCATGGAAGAACGAAGTGGAGATAGTTCGCGAGTAAATGAGAATATTGTAAAGAATTTTCACCACCGATCTAACAACAGCCTTGGTCTACTGGAAATTATTGTTGTTGTTTGGAATTTACGACGCTTTAAACTGGGCAGGTCATATACCCCAGGTCAATGCTTAATTGCTTATAGTACACAATCTCAATATTTCAGGTTTATAGCCCACAACTTTCCGCACTCCCCAATACTGATTGTCAAGCAGAGTAGAAGCGGAATATCTATTTACAAGTCGTTGGTTGGAGTCTGTCGGACCCCATCACAAAGTTTCTAGTTCAGTTTCAGCTCAATTCATTTTTAGTACTAGTTGAATGAATTCACCCCCCACCCCATATATAAGAAAACTGAGCTCTATATGAATATCGTTATCAATAGAGCAAGGCTGAATGTAAAATTTGTGGTGTACAATCTTTACAATATAAGCTTATAGGCTTATACGTGATTCAATGGTTGACAGTAAATCACTAGGAATAGAAAAACTGGTGACGATGCCATGACATCATGCTTTCGGTGTTGTAGGCATACAATCACGCAGCGACAAAAAGCGATAGCAAGGTCACATTCCCTGATTTCACTCATTCACAAATGAGAGAGAAAGAGAGGTTGCTAAGCAAGTGATAGGAACATATCATCTCACCTCGTCGGTCTCTTGAAGACTATCAGTGACTGCCGCTTTGGCAGTTTCGAGCTGACTTTTCAATTCGGAAACTTCGCTTGTCATCTGGGGAGAGGATTATAGATGACGTGAGCTCACTATTATTTAAACTGATAGTGGATTGATTAGGATGGGCACATCGAATCGAATAATCGGGACCACATCGAATCACAAAGTATTGGAATGGATTCGAAGAACATTTTGGATCGATTCGAAGAAAATTTTAAATAAAATCTACAGAACCACCTAGTGTTTGACATTTATTCCTCAGTTTAGGGTTCATCCACCACAACATCCTGCTACACACCAGGCCCACAATGAAGGAGGCGCCAAGAGTTAAAGCATGACGATTAATAGCTGGTAAAACTGGAGAGGCAGTGACTCGATAATTTGATCAATACACAGGTACACACAGTACGCACACATTCCGTATGTGTCTTGCTTTTTGTCAAATTTTAGAACCCAATGTGGCCCAAAAGTCAAAACGTTTGCCTATCCCTGCCCTAGAGACCCAGACCAGTATTGAGATGACATTGTAAGTCAAAGCACCCTGTTTCGCTATCACCACTCAGAAGCAACACTGTAAAACTACGTCCTCAGAATTTGTGTTCTAATCAATTGGTTTCCAACATAACGGAGCTTGAAAATGCCTCACCTCCTCGAGTTTCTTCTTGAACTCTTTAGATTCCCTTAATTCGCTTTCGAGAGAAGATTTCTCTGATTTGAGAGTCTAAAAACCAAATGATGTGTAAATAAAAGTGTCCCATGACACTTGAGACATTGCTAGCCCAATCTTACCGTAATTGCGTGTTGAAGGTGTTCAGTGTCTTTTTTGGCTGTAGAAGCTTCGCATTGTGCTTCGTTAACCTTTTTCCTCCACATGCCTTCCTCGACTTCGACAGACGACTGGAGTTTGCGCAGAACTTCTTCCTGCAAATTCAATATTATCCGATTAAACTGGAGTCGTTTGAAAAAACGTTTTTTTTTTTAGGAATTTCACAGTGAAATTCCGGTAACTGGCAAATTAATGTAAGGCGGAAAAAACAATGCATAAATCAAATTCCTCAGTATTAGCCTATTTGGTTCAGTTACTGCAAACTGACTGCCAAACTTTAAAAATGTATCTGAAAATGGCAATTTTCGACAATTTGCAACAATTCGGTCATTAGCGGAGTAGCGGAGCTCCGAAAACTATTGAATGTTCTATTCTCAACAAACTAAGGCTGGACGCTAAATCTGTGATGATCTTCTTTCCAATATCTATTGATCGTTCGCCATCGGCTCCACTACACTCTTCAATAATAAAATCCGGTCACAGCAGAGTTCCTAAATATGTGATAACGAGTAGCAGAGGCCTAACCACTAAACCTACTTGACATGGAATCTAAGTTGATAATTTTCAAAATTTACCGTGGTTGTAAGGACACTTTTGTATTTTTCGCATTCATTGACAGCATTTGACAGTTGCTTCTCATGCTCCGACGCAGATGTTTTGAAACTTGCATTTTCTTTCTTCGCGTTTTCAACAGAAGCTTCCAGATTTTTCAGTGCAGATTTTAGTTTTGATGTTTCTTCCGAAGATTTTGCGAGTTTATCATGCAACTACGAAACATAAGGTCAATGGTCAATAATGGAGGTGAGGAAAATTTGATTTTGGCCGGCAAGCCATGGTGGACATTGATTTTACTGTGTTTGATCTGACAGTGAATCCAGCTACTATCAGTAGTAGTAGTAATGCAAAATTGCTGCAGGCTGTAGGCCAACAGAATAAAAAGAATGGTATGCTATGCTGCCAATTTTGACAGCTCTATTCTGACTAAAGTGCAAGCAACTGATTTCGTGGACGGAAAATTCCAGGTCCATTTTATCGTAATGAAGATTCATGACAGATAAAAATATGTCCAGCCTCGATTTATTGAGAATTATAGCATCCGAAAGCATTCAGCGTTCTGCTCTTTAGTCAGGCGGGAGTAATCTAGTGCCTGGAAACTCACTTTTTGCACCTCACTCTTGGCTTGATCAAGTTCGGAGGAAGAATCCTGAGTTGATTGCACAGTTTGTGAACTTTCCAATGCCTGCTTCATAAATTCAGCGACCCAAACTTCAAAATTCTGAAACAGAATCAACCTTTCATACCATCATCCCCCCCCCCAAAAAAGACATCAGAACAAGACATGCATGCAGGAGTAGGTATAGGTAAATGATAAGTCTGGAGACTGCTGTTCTTATGACAAGGTTGATGTATGACCTACTCCAGGTAGAACTAAAGTAAGCCATAGTTGATGTACGAGTAAAATTTGGCGACTAGAAAGTTACACCGATGATACATACCTCCTCTTTTATTGAAATAGTCGAAAAGGCATTCGATAATGATTGCTTGATGAATGACTGTAAATTTGCGCAACGCGTCTCGCCTTCGGCCTAAAAATAGAAGACATAAAAATTAGCAAAACAAAGTATCAGAAATTCCCAACCATGTAAGTTACAAGGTAGGTCAAATTGGGACGGTTGTGTCAAAAGAGTGACACAATATCTGCAGTCAAATGATGTACAGGTTACATATATAGATACTATGGCAAAAATGTGAAAACAGTTCATTTTGGAGAACATCTGGCGCAAAGGCGGTAGCAAATGGTAAGACTAAAGCGAATACGTGCAAAGAACAAAACGGAGGGGGTAGAAGCATTTCAGACAAATAACAGACCTTAGCAGAATAAACTTTTTCCGGCAATTCTTTTTGCAAACGCGAAAGGTTATCCATGACGTTCCAACTACGCTCTCTTAAATCCTAAAAATTACCAAACGTTAGAAAAAAGCATAGTTTTCTCATTACATCGATGGGTAAAGTAACAGATGAAAGCATAATCTTACATTATTTTTCTTTTTCAATCTATCTACTTCAACTTTTAAAACAGATTTCTCTTTTTCAGTTTTTTCTAAACTTGATTGCAATTCTTTCATCTGCGTTTCCTTCGTTCTGTTGTGAAAATAAATCATAATGTATTCAGATAAACAAATTAACTAGTTTTTTGCTGAAATGGTAAGATGGCCTAGCACAAAATTTCCAGGTTGTGGTTTCGAGTCCGAGTCTTTGGCTGATTGTGCGAACATGTGTGCCAATTTCGGCAATATACACCATTCGACTCAAAACCGCATAATTACTGAGATACAGGTATCGCCAGGAAAAAAAGGCAAAATGCGGCTTCTTAGATAGACAGTCAAAATAGGGGATGGTTGACATTCATAGCCTATCAGCACCTCAGACACTTCCCTGTCAACTCTGTATATGTAATGACAAAATAGTCTATCACCAACACACCAAGGTGCGAAAGACATGCATTCATTGCTGACAGACAGCGTCATTGTGTGTTGTGTCAGCAGGGTGTAATGTTGAATTACTCTTGTCAGAGAAATATGTCTGCTTCAATATAATTATATTGACAAGGTCTGCTGACAGAAGCTAGTTTCCTTAACATGATACTCAAGACTAAAGAGGTGACATTAAATCATTACATTAAACATAGATCAGTGCCGTTAAAGAGATGCAAATACAACCTACAGACTCCTCAGCAAGAATACGACCACAGATCAAGTTTTACAGCATCAAAACAAACGGGACTTACGCCGTCACATCTGCAGCACATTTGCTTTTTCTCTCCTGCAAAAAACAAAAAATATGTTTTCAGAAATCATCCGAAGTAGAGATGTAGATAATAGATAGAACAAGTCACCACAGATTTAACTTCAAGTTCAGTATATTGTAATATAATAATGGAAATTATTCACACAGACAGACACATACCTGTTCAACTTTAATGGCGGCTTCAGACTTCAACTGCGCAATTTGATGCTCGAAATTTTTCACTTGAGCAGACAGATCTGAAGTTTCTTTTTTCAAAGACTAAAGAGAGAGAGAGAGAGAGAGACAGAAGTTTATTAACATCCTGAAAGTTCACAAAATATTCCGACAGATCAAACAGTGATAGGACCATCAGGCCATGGACTCAGCTGTTTGAGGTGGGAGTCTGGTTGAGACAATATGAGGGATCATAAATGTGAAGTAGACAAAAACATTGGTTGAATCATCAAAATATGCATTTCCACACATAGGAAACTCTCTGGCAGTAGATAACATTAAAATACAGAACTTGATGTACTTATCTGTATTCAGAGTCTAAAAATAATAGGTCTATTGAATATACGAGCAAGAGCTGCAAATAGGCAGATAAGAAACGTTTTGGAATTTATTAACACAGGGAATCCAGAATTTTGTACATCTGGATTTAATTTCTTGAAATACCATGACTATAAAATATTAACACATTGACTTAGTCGACCAGACCAATACAAGAGTTGCACAATCAGTATGGGACCAACTGTACTTCTGCAAGGTTGGTGTTTAAAATCACACTGACTGTGCCAACGCAAATATGTGAAAAACCCTGCTAGGCTTGCATTATAGGGAGTGTACCAAGGTAGTAAAACATCTCTTTCCAGACTTTTGAATGCTCACGCTTGATACTGTAAGGGATGCAATGTAATGATTACCGGAAAAATTGAAATGATCCAACCACGGCATGTCTCAAACCCGAGTAAATTGAAATGGTTCAGAAGGAAGGGTCGCCATAAACCATGGTCAAATCATATCTAATTATGCGACTCGGCTGTCATCACCCAAAAATGTAATGGTCAAAGACGAAAAACTTGCATAGTGACAAAATTTTGTCACTAAGACAATGACAAAGCCTTCATAGTAGGCAGGCTACATTCCAGTATTGGGCATGCCGCATAGGTGGACATAATATGGAGAAAATCTCAACTATTTTTTCGTACCTTAATTTTGGAATCGCGTTCAGCAATTTTTTTTGCACTTTCTTCCAAACGTTGTTCCAAAGCCAACTGTGACGCCGTTTTCGCTTCGACATCTTCATTTAGAGAGTTGACTTGGTTAAGAAGCTTTGCTGAGTCACTCTAAATAAGACACAATTGTAAGATACAGAACCTACACCAGGTGCGGGTGCTGCTATGGCTATGTGCCTTCTAATCTGGACTATGGAGGTCCCAGGTTTGCTACCCGACAAAGTCTAACCAAATATTCTAGTTTGGTTTGGTATTTGCCTATCAGCTCCATTACCTGCTCGGCAGTCACTATCAGGAGGGTGGAGGGTTGTTGACTTGTGGCTGTTATTAGGATCCGGGTTACAAACCGGACGTATCAATATCGAATACTATAAGCATTGAGCTACCTTACATGACTTAAGTAGTTGAAAACGCCAGAAACCCATGAAACAAAAACAGCTTGCATTAGACAGCCCATAGCCGGTCCAGTGACTAACTACGTGATTATTGTGTTCATCAGACACTGCGAACACAATAATATTGTCTTTAATTTAATATGTTTGCGCCTAGTTTCAGACATGTTTTTGCAGCATTAGGATAATAATCAATGGCATAGGTTTCATATCCACAACCACAAGTGATATAATTTATATACATAATAACCACGCCGTTCAGGACGATCTAACAGGTTCAAACCGGACATGTACGAGTTCAGTTTTCTGAAATAAGTAAACGTCATTGATAAGGATGTGCTCAAGCAAGTAGTCAGTACTAGAAATTCTCCTTCATGACATCACAAGCACACCATTAAGAGAGCGAAAGGCTTTGTGAATCCTATCTTCTGTTACCAGCCTAGATTAAATCAATGTTGTTTACGTTACGAGCTACATATTATAGTGCAGTAAATGAAATGATATTAAATGTTTGAAGCATTTCCAATTAACATGAAAGAAATTATAGAAACCGAAGCCAACCACAATATACAATGTTATTTATAATTTATTTTCCATGCACGTAGAAAGAGTGTTACTTCTCAAGCTTGTGGTATCTATTATATATATATATATATTATATCATTAATTAATTAATATATTACCGATAAGTGGACCATTTTGTAATAAGCTAATTGACAAGTGATAGTTAGTCTCCTTCCTGTATTATGGCAGGCAAATTCTCTTTATGTAGAGTGACTTTTTACCACACATTACCTACAGACCTACAGTATAAAGTTCATGTAAAGTCCAAAAAATTTACACTGGGTCGTCTTATGCTTGAGTTTTTCCAGTAATCCTTAACCAAGTACAGAGTTCAGTCGTCTGCAAACACATCAGCGACGGAGCACTTTGTTTATTTACTTTTATGTAACACCCAGACATATTGTATTAGCAAGAGTTGAGCTAATTGGTGCAAAATGACAGATCCAAACACAGCCAGCACAGTGTAGATGTGAGGTTATGTTTGTTTATAATATTATGTCGAAACATAGCAAATTTAATAATTTTGTTAGGACATAAGCCATTTCCCTATCAGAAGCCTGTCGATTTCTAACCATCCTTTCATTATTGAAAAGGAACATAGTAGAGTTCACGGTGGACGATCAGTACCGGTAGATTTCGTAAAGAAGATTCACCACAGACTTCACATCCATCCTTGAATTATGGAAAGTTAAAACATCTATAATTATATGCTTTCAGAGCTCCGCTCCTTCATCATAGAAATGAAATTATCATACAAATGTGGGATGATTTCAATCAAAAGTTTGTGGATGTTTTAATTCTCAATTAATCAAGGCTGGACGTTAAATCTGTGGTGAATCTTCTTTATGATAAGTATTAAAAAGAAGAAAACTAAAATCATCAAGTGTGACGTCACTGACGTGTGGCTGCCCTGATGACCAATCCGAAGAAAGTCGTAGGAAAGAAGAAGCAAACCAGGCATGCATGAATTGAAAGATCATAAGACTTAATTAAAAGTCTATATAATTAAATTTAATATCATCAGTTTGAGAATCCTGTACCGAACACATGGTAGTTTTCACACAAGCCCACCTGTGTAGCTTCGAGCAAAGATTTCACTTCCTTTAGCTCTGAATTGAGTGCTTTGTGACTCTGTTCCATTTGTAGAAGACAATTAGCTTGCTCTTGCAATTTGTGAATATATTGCTTTTCTTGATCACCCTAGTGGCACCATTACGAAAAGCCGATCACCATTAAAGCTACACAACCAATTAAACGCATGCAAAACTGAAATAGTAACGTAATATCATATTTCAGTCACCCATACAAGTGCGATTGTGCAATTGCCAATGTGCTACTGTAACGTCTGAGACCGAGCCTTACAGCCAAACAGGCATAAAGTTCATGTAGGACCATGGTTCCAAGAATCTGACAGCATTATTAAATGGGTGTATGGTTAAATTATGATGATGACTTAATAAATTAAAAATAAAAGTGCATAATATTGAATAGAAATTGTCATTTACCACAATCAATGGTATTAATGTGAGACTCGTTTTAATACCGGTAATGGATCTCTAATGGGTGTGGTCTCAGTTTGCTGGTCGGGTCGCAGAGATCCGGTTCGTCAGCAATTTTGTATGTATTTACTGCCGAGTCGAGAGACATTGATGGTTCTTCTTTCACGTGTTCAGTCGGGTCATACAAAGTGTGAATACTCATATCAGCACCAACTCGTGGCGTCACAAGTGGCTGGACGCGAGACTACATTTATATGAAATCTCCAAGGAACTTAAGCTCTGCGTCGGGGCAAGCAGCGCAAGACCAAAGGACAAAATCCCTTCGAGATTCGATATTAAAACGGGTCTCACACTGATACCTTTGATGTTTATGGGTATATAACGATTATTGCCAAACAATAGTATGTCCTTTTATCTTTCGTTTAAGCCATATTTTGACCAGACGAACCCTTTTAATGGTAGGCTGTTAAAATTTGGATTGAGGTCAATTACCGTAAGTCCGTAATTCAGTTAGACTGTGATGGGAATGGGAGATCGCAGCGGGGCATGCTAGATGCTACATTAACAATGGAGGATGATAAGTTAGTGAATAATGACATGTGATCAATGGCAGTAGCCTACCAGTTTCTCTACTAAAACACCAAGTTTCTAATAAAAATAAGATAACGACTGTAAATATATACTAAGGGAACGCCCTAAACCAGTAGCCTATTGAGCTGTCAGCCTGTCAGCACTCTTTTATCCAACATATACATTTGCACAAGGTTCTGTGTACCAGAGCAGTATCCTAGAGTAATGACTTCATAAAGGAAAAATGCCATAGTCTACTTTGGTAAACATTCAAGACATCAAAGTTTTTGATGTCTTGCTAAAAGACTCTAATAGCCTCAAACATCTATTTTAAGCAATTTTTTTTAAATGGCCAATTAGTCACCCATACAGCATGAAAAATTATATAACAGATACTAATTCAGAATTTTGTTTCATGAAAGATATTGCCGTAATTAGGCCTACCATGGCGAAATACTCATAAATTTACGATTTCGTACCTGCTTTTGTTGCAAATTTTCTGACGTTTTGCTTGCATTTTGCAATTTCTTTTCCAAATCTGTGCATTTTTTCTGCGCTTCTTGCAGCTGGGTATTGGCAAGTTTCAGATCAGCTGAGAGCCTTGATTTTTCAGACATGCTGCGGAAAGAAGACATAGTCATAAAAGTATTGCAAGCACTTTATGCAAGTACCCATAACTTGGAAAGGCCATAAAACTAGATGAATCTCTCAAACTTGACCACACTCTATTTTTAAAAGGAGTAAATCATATATGGACGCTTAGGCCAGTTCATCGTTCAGTGAATCAGACCTTACCCATAGGCCCAAATGGCGTTATTTGTGGCTTGATATCGAGTGGGACTAGAATGGAAAATAATGTGCTTGTCTCAGCAATCCATAATACAACTTCAATAGTGGAGCTGGTGGTGGAAAATTCAGATAGTAATAGATAAGAATATAAGTAACTGCAGATTTAACATCCAGCCCATTTTACTGTAATACAGCATTGAGCAGAGCTCCGAAAGCTTGTGACTTATTTATATTTCAATAAACTAGGGTGATGATAAATTAATAAATATCTGTGGTGCTTCATTCTTTATTCTCAGCAATTCTCATTTGTGGAGATGTGTAACACTTCAATTTAGGTCTCAATATCAGGGTGGGGATCGAAAAGGTAGCGTATCTCGTTAAGCCTGGTATGAATTTAATGCCAGGTTTAAATTAAAAGCTTCTAACCTTGCGACAAAAACTTCGAACAGATGGCAAGCTTGGCATGTGAGAAGGGATTTATCCCTGGACTTATTCCAGTCTATGGAGGTAACATTAGCTATAGCTTTGGATAGGAGAACCACTCTCCAAAAAGACTTTTTTCGTCAAAAAATGGATGCGGATGGGAAACAGGTTTAAGGCTTACAACAGGGTTATCTTACAATGTCTTTTTAATCTCCACACTTAATAATAAAGAGAAATTAACCAAAGTAAACTCTCGTCCCAGACTTTGCCTGCCGTGCAGAACATATTATAAAACATCAATGACATAGCAACAACTGGGTGCAGCCTGATAAATTCAATAGAGAGCCTATGACTTTTTCACAGGCCTTGTGTAATGTGCAAACAATATGGTTGTAGCAATACACCATAGACTCGCTGTGACGTGTTGAAATAAAGCAAACATTCAATATGAACAGCACATTATCCACTTCCAAGTAATAAACTGACATCAAGCATGTCCAATTGTAGTGCACATGTCTGAATAGAATGCTCATGAAGTCATAATCTACAGGTGGAAATTAAATTACATCCTGTTTAGTATGTACTAGGAATCCTAATATTGATTTCAGTTAGAACAGAGTTCTGCTATGACATACCTCAAGGCAATCACCAATGAAATCACTCTACAGAGTAGCTCAATTCCGTGTAAGACTGAGCATTTCTGTTGCACAATCATGCTTTGTCATAGGCTGGTTAGCCAAAGCATTTCAATTTTCATTTGCGGCTCATTTTATGAAATATTCAAATACAAAGCCAAGTTGATGAAATGTTAACCTACTTTACTTAGAGCACGATTCTTCACGAAAGGGAAGGTTCTTATCATTTCTATTTGATTTTTGCTGCATTTACACAGACTCATGTGATATACACACATACTGCTAGTGCATAATCATTATGCAGGCTGGACAAGGAAGCACCAGTCGGCTATAGAAGTCAAGCGCACCACCCCCCAATATCCTCAATGTGCTAGCCATCTAGTGATGAAACTACAGATACCATCTTTAACATTGGCATGCTGCAGCCTAGGAATTGATACAGTATGTAGGCAAACCATCAAATTTATTTGTGCTGAATTTTTAAGAGGACCGCAAGCTACAAAAATATTTGCAATAAGGTATCGTTTCTTTGAAATATCTATCATGTGTGAAGAACCCGGGCTATGGTCTGATCTATATTATAATCTACCAGCAAGTCACAAATGGGGTCTTGCACCCAGCGTGGCATGCAAGTGTGGTACATAGGGGCAAACCACGGAGCATGTCATCAATTCCTGTGCATTAAGACCCAATGGAGCGACTGGTTGGAAGAACCAAGACAAGGCCCCTAAGTAGTGGCTGCTGTGCAGCTACCTTGACGTCTAGTCCGAAGAAATGGAAAAGCTAAACAAAGAAGAAGACCAAAAGGGCAGGTCGAAAAAAGTCTACTCACACAGCTGCATTCTTTTCAACCTCGCTTCTCAAAAGTTGGTTTTCCGTTTTCAAGCTAGCGACATTTTTGCAAAGTTTTTCATAATCTTTGGCAATTTCGATTTTCTCTTGTACTTGCTTCATCTCTGCCGCATGTTGACTTTTCAGTGACGAGACCTCCGCTTTCCTTTTTGTCTCGGCATCTTCCACAGCTTTCTCAAGAGAGGTGACTTTTGTCTTTTCAACCAAGATATCCTTTAAAGATACAGAATGCACCAGAACGTTACGATTGGTGTTCCCATTGCTAAAGCGGAGCTGTTCACACATGATTTGAGGATTAGCTAGTTCTACGACAACCTACCATTTAAACTTAACTTGGGAATGAAACTACTTGGTCATTGGTTGTAAAGTGCTGGGTGTGTACCATGTAGCCTCCCTGCGCTATCATGTTCATTCGAACAGGGTTCGCCAAACTTTTGGCTCGTGGATCTCATTGGGTTGTAATATTTGACAATGGAGCATGGGCAAAGCAGATTTGAAATCAATACATTTTGAGCAAGGCAGAAAGCATCATACGCTCTTGTTTGATGTTAGATTGGTCTATACCACCAGAATTGCGTGGAAATAAATCATATAATTTACAAGGTTTAGTCACAAATGTTCCGCATGTCTACGGGTCGGAGTAAAAGATTTGTCGGGCTGCATGTGGCCACGGGCTATAGTTTGCTCTAATGTCAACCGTTGACAATCTTCTTTTGTTTGGTATTTTTTGTAATTCCTCGGACTAGATGTCAGGACAACCACACAGCAGCCATTGTATGGTGGCCTCATCCATGCTTTTCAGACCAGTTACTTCATTCGGTGGACTGGCCTGTACATTATACATGAATTGATGACAGTGATACAAAAATAATAAAGAGAAGTCAAAATATGCTGACAGGGTCCAATACACATCATAATTTATACTAACTGCACAATAAAAAGGCATTCGTTCAAATGAAAGAAAGCTTTGGCGATCACTCAGTTTCACAGCTACGTAACCTGTTTTCTCTTAGGAACCCTATTTGAATTGCAATAGAATTTAGGGCAGCATAACGACCACAATCTATCACAGTCAAACCATAATTAGGAGCAGGCCTACATCAGCAATCATTATCACCAAAGTCATCATGAGGATATATTATGCGCAATTTCATTTTCGACTACCGAAACCATCTTAGGCAATTTGAATTGAGTTTGAAATTGCATTCTTCAAAGAAGGCACATAATTTAGTAGTTAGCCATATTGATACCATTCACATGGAAGCCTCAAGGCAAATTTAGAGAGACAGTAATGCTTTTCATTACTGAAACCGGCCATCATTGATAATCGGCTACGGCTTACTGTATATCCTTGCTAACTGAGAGATGGAAAACGGATACGCCAAATTTTAAACACATATTTCAGAATTCTGTTGAAATCTATACAATACTACTTATGAGCCGACTGTTCGCCGCCTGGTACCGTTATCACTGAGGAAGATATTTCAGGATATCCTATATGTCGACAAAACCCGGCCTGGCATGAAATCGATACCAGTATGCACAGTTGCACACACACTAGATATCAGAAATGGCAGGAAAGTGAATAGTGCTAGGAAAAAATAGAAGGCGGCTTTATTTATTTTGTCATTCGCACAAAGATGCTGTCAATATAAGCTGTCGCTCTTGTAAGCCAGCACTGGCGATGACCAAGGCAGATGTGGATACCAATTTCAACTTCAACTTTGTTAGTACCGTATGATATGACTGGGATTAGAACCCAACTTTCCAGATTTGGTGTGCATTCACCATTGCACCACCAAGAATGGAATTTGGCTGCAGTAGCTAACTGATCAATAAACTGTCTAATCACTGTGTTCGATTTGCGTTTAGTCAGGTAGATGTGGATTCCAATTGTCTGCCCCCCTTTCTGACACAACCGAAATTTTTCTAAGCTAATTTTACAGATTAGAATACGAATGCTTTCAATTAGGCATGGTTCGGGTCTTGGGAATTAATTTGATGAGTGGAAAATACAATAGCAATTAGAGTCTCATTAAATACTAAACCATCCAATCACACACTAATCGTTGCACAACTTCAAAGCATAAACACGTTCGCAAAGTTCAAAATTTAGGTGCCACAAATTCTTACGCTAACAAATATCGTCACCAAAAATTACAATCTTGCAATCTTATAATTACGGAAATAATCCTCATCACATAAGCTTAAAAAACTTTCAGGTATCTAATTATATATGTATTTCTTGCATGATTGATCCAGCTAAGATCCACAAAACTCTAAAGCACTGCTTGGGACAGTGCGGTCAATTAATTGCTATAGATCATCACCGCAGTGAGCGTATCAATTTGCTCAGTTAGGGTTATATACTTTCTATTTCCTTGACAAAACTGCGGTTCCCGTGAAATACTGAGAATATACCGGTATATATTCTGTATTTCAATATCAAACAATATATATAACCCGGGGCTGAAAATGAATTGGGTTATAATATAGTGTCACCAGAGCTATATTATTAGTAAGATTGAGCCACATTTGGTGAAATTTTCTAGTGGAAACTTAGTTTCCAATAATAAAAAATTCCCATTGGGTTCGTTGGATGTTAAAGCTGTGTCTTATCAATTTCAATGTGTAATGGTAGGTCGTCTGTCACGAAACCGGTATGTCCCGGGTTCATAGTTCAAACCCTGAGATTGCATCATACGAAAGATGTTATAAATGGTATCTGTAGCTTTCTCGTGAGACAGCAAATGCATCGACGATAGTGCGAGAGGGGTCGTGCTGTACTAGATAGCCAATAGGCGCTCCTTCAGCGCTTCCTTGTCCATCTAGTATGTGCATCATGCTCGTATGTTATGCATATAAAAGCAGTAGTGTCAGTGTTTTTGCAATGCATACTGTGCAAAGAGTATCGGCATATCATACGAGTCTGTGTAAATGCCACAAAATCAAACAAGGACAAAAATAGACAAAGTCCTTCCCTTTCTCCTTTCTATGAATGGACAATGGTAGTCCTGTTGTGGTCACTTGACGCAATGGAGATGGAATCGTACAGGTACAACAGACTACACATGGTAGGTAGTACACACAAGTTGAACAATTTAATGAGATTGAAGAATTCTACCTGTTGCAATTGTACTGTCTTCCCTTCCGCTCCCATGCATCGGCTCACGTAATTCTTCAGATTGGTTTCCTGTTGGGTCAGCTGCTTTCGTGCATTATCTAATAGCTGTTGAAGGTCTTTGATCTGTACAAAATTACACAGTTTCGTTCCATCAATCCATTTTTTGAACTTATGTGTATCAATCAGATAATTCAATCAAATACCTTTGTACCACCACCAACGTCAATGCCGTATTTTTGCTTTATCATTGTCAGGATATTCTGCACATCGCGTTCCGATAGCGAAGTATCTTTTAGCTGGCCCACAATTTCATTTTCCACTAAAATTCAACACGAATGTTTACCACCAGTTCGATATTAATTTTTACAATCTTAGTAGGGGGTGCTCAATTCGTTCTGTCACCTTGTGACTATTTTGGCAGACTTGAAATAATATGTTGTTGATGTTGTTATTGTTATTGGATTTATGGAGTTTTCAATTACTAAGGTCATTATACACCAGGTCAATGCCTAGTACACTTGTCAATACTTTCGTTTATAACCCGTATCGCTATCACAGCACCCAGTAGGCCTACTACCCCAATGGCCAATACCAACTGACAACTGAGTCAAGAACGTAATATAGGCCACTAATTTTATAATCTTTGGTTTGACTCGATCAAAATTTGAACCAGGAACCTCCTGATCAAAAAGACAGGGAAACTCGGTTAGCTGTAATAAAAAATAGCGCAAACACCTTCAATTTCCTTTTTCTTTTTTTTCTTTGACTTCTCCTGCTCACCTTCATTCTTTTGCTTATCTTGCACATCTTCACTGAAAGAGACCTGTAAAATTTCATAGATTGACTCAATAAAAACGTGATAAAAAGGCATCAAAATTTATAGCTCTCAAACAAAAGTTGGTTGACAAATGAATTTGATGATGAATCAACTATCCAATGCAGCCAAGTTGTGACAAATAACAGGTAGTTATATGTATGAAAAACGGGAACTTAATAATTATATTACTGCTTACCAGTATATAATATACCGGGACTTGAGGCAGCTACTCACATTGTCGCATTATATATATGACAAAATGCGCGTTAGCCTACTAAGTCAATACAGGTATGTGGGTATGTGGTATATAGAGTATAATAAATTGCAGTATTCATTCAAAATTTTATATGTGTTGTGTTAAACAACACTTGCTTAATGATTAAGTCAGAATATTGTATCAGCTGGTTTGAATAGTCAGTTATACATATATATATATATATATATTATATAGCCTACTCAATGTAGGCCTAGTAGAAAAGTAACACATTGACGTCAATAAACCAACTATGGTTTGGCTAAAAAAAGTCATGTAAGCAAATGCGTCCTTAAGGAGATGGGGAAATGGAATTTTCAAAACACAAAACGTGACAGAGATAGAACTGGATATTATATGATAACTAGTGCTACATCAGTGTATGACTAAAAATAACTGGTAAGTGGTAATATAGGCTACTACAGAACTACTACTGCATTTGAGATACAAGTCCTACAATCGAAGATTATACCGTAGTCGGCGTAGTGAAGGCAATGGCGCACAATCAATAGCCTAGGCTAGATTATGGTAAAGAAGATTTGCCAAAGATTTAACGTCCACTCCATCTTCACCTGACGAAGCAGCGGATCTTCGAAAGCTTGTGAATGTTATATATATGTCATATAAATAATGTAATGTATATAATTCTCAATAAACCAAGGCTGGATATATCTGTGGTGAATCTTCATAACAAAGTCCTATAATGCGATTGCACGTAACATCATAAACTTGTGAAAGTGACAGACGACTACAGCTGCAGAGACCCGAAAAAGTAGATAAGAATCCAAATCATCAAGTAAAGCCTCTTTCAGAACTATGTGAAAGCAAGAGCTTGTTAGGAAAGAAATTCCATTCCCTTCGGCGAATTTCGTAAACACAGCATCCATAGGTATATATTATATCCAATTGATTACTCAGCTTCAACAATACTGAAAGCACGCTTGACGTCGGCCTATTAATTGGAATGTAAAATTAGGAAGAAAATTTAGCATTGGTCACAGAACCAGGAAAATTCCGTATTTCTTGATTGCTGGGTATAATATTGTGGAAATTGAAGACAGCATTTTCGGTATAGAAATTAGTCACCATGACAAAGACCAATTCAAAAAAGTTTTAGCCATAAACTGTTTGGTGCAAAATAGAAGTTGAACAATTGATGTTTTGGATTTATGGTGTTTTCAACTATATAAGTACTATGGTCATTAGGCCTGTCAATGCCTAGTAAGTGTGTCGAGACTACAGGGTTATAGCCCAGATCACCACAGCCATAAGCACTACCCAGATACTGAAAACTGATTCCAAGCAGAGAAGGAATGGATATACCAATTTTTATTAAAGTTTTCCTTTAACTCAGTCAGGAATCGAACCCGGAACCTCCTGATCGGAAGGTGTGCAATCAAACCACTCGGAATAGTGACCGTGATGAAAGTATCAAAATAAAAATTAAAATAATTTTTAGACTTTGGAACTCACAGTGCGAACACGACTAGCATCTCCTTTCTGCATTTCGGCCTTTGCTTCTGCCGCTGTCTTGACAGGTTTATCCTCTTCCTCTGATTTCTCATCTTTGAGCTTCAAAATAGGATGAGAAGGCTTCGGACTATCCTTCGGCTTAGGTTGCGCTAAAGCCTCTTGCTTCTTAGCAGACTTTGCCTTTGGCTGCTGCTTTTTTGGTTCTACAGGAGCAGGCTCTGCATGATCAGCATCATGTTTTGCTTGATTATCTCCTGCGGCATTTGCACCTTCGGCTCTCTCGACTTTCCCATTTCCAATTGCCGAAGCTAAAATGAATAAAGAACATGACTTGGGGATTCAAGACCACACCAAAATTATTCCTATTGTAAAACTCACTTATGACAGCATAAAATAGAAATGAAAATCGTTACCAGCCATGAGCGACACCAATTACAATTTATGAATTATGTCTAGTACGGTACAGTATGGTACGGGGATTTTGCAGAACTTCGAACCCGCTTTGTGGTGTAATGGTAGGTCGTCAGCCACGAAACTGGGCAGGTGTCCGGTTCAAATCCAAATAATTATGTTGAAAATGGTATCCGTAGGTTTATCTTCCTTGCTAGGCGGGGAGATGAGGAGACTGCGGAGGGGTGGCGCAGGACTTAACTTCTCCAGTCTTCATAATAACTGTATTATACACATCATGCTCACATGATATACATATAATTATTACGCACCCCCAGTATGTGTGTGTGTGTGTGTGTGTATCATGCAAGTCTGTGTAAATGCAGCAAAAATGGAACAAAGGAAAAGAAACTATGTCAGTATCCTTGTCCTAGACTTACTTTTCTTTTTCTTTTGGTCAAATTTCTTTTTGTATTGTACTCGTTTTTGTTTGTTATGAAGGGATCTTTCCTTGTCTTCCTCAGCCTTCCTCTTTCTTTCCTCTTCCAATACATCTTCAAAACTTGTCTCCTTCATACTAGGAAACAAGCCCAAGCATTTAAAATCAGACCAACAGAAATAGAATGATATTTGCATACTAGGACAAAGAAACATTTAAAGACATTTATATTCTAGTGTTTCGGCCGATTTTAGAAAACAGACATCTTTATCCTGATATCATCAAAGATCTGTCACTGTTTAGACTGACATTCGAATGGCTTTAGTGATAAAGACGTTGTGCGATTTTGAAAACAGAAATTGGGCTCCGAGATGTCGTTGGATCAGAGGACAAATTGAATAATTGCACTTGTCTGTAGTAGATCAGCAATAATGTACCGGTGAAACACCAGCAACCAACTTTTGGCAAACAGTATAAAGTCTATTTTAGTCACCGGAAATATCTGCAAGAAGATTGAAGCCTGGTCAGTCTGACCGCTTGTTGAGGGATTAGGCATTGTGAATGATAGTGATGTGAATGCGATATTAAAATTTGCTTACCTGAATAAAGAGACGAGATACATGATCACACCACCAACCATGACGACAGCGCCAAATCCAAGCCATGAAATAGAGGTTGAATCCATCCCATACATCCTTGATGTACACCCTTCACAAAAGTAGTTCCCCAATACAGATTAAGAATTTTCAGTCAAATATTTATCACACCTATTGAGATATATAATGGTTTCTTCTGAAATCGAGAGATAATATTCAAACACTAAGCCTACAATATCCTTTTAAGACCAAGCATCCGCCGCCCTAGCACAACAAAACAGCCAGGAGTGCAAGACAAAACATCCTCGAAATAGAGCTGAATGAAATAGCCTAAGCTTTTCCATAAAATAGTCATCAGTCTGAGGTACCAGAAATACATCACAGCAGGTTCACAGTAATCGAACAATACCGGTAGTAACTAGTAACTAAGTAGGCCAACTCAAATTACCATGAATAGGCTAAACCAGACAACTAACACATTACAGAGTAAATTTACAGTTAATTTGACGTCAAATTTGGCATGAACTGTCCCTACTCCCTGAACCTATTTTGGACCAAAAATCAATTGATGAGCAAGTAGAATAGGCTAGGCTATTGAATTTGAACATCAATTAAAACTATAATTAGATTTAAATTCCTTTACACAAGTGCATCTTGTATTGCTGATAAGCTAAATTAAAGAAATCATCATTATATATCAACTTCTGGCTATTATTATGATAAGGACACAGTTGATTATTGTCCCTCGTTCTTTTTGCTGCACACAGACTCAAATCATATAGGCCTACACACACACTGACACAACTGATAACCATTTGTAACATCTTTGGAATGATGCAGTCTCGGGATTTGAAAATGGAACCTCCGTATCCTAGCCAACAACCTACCATTACTTAACATTATGAAGCTGACGGTTATAATAGTTTAATTTAGGTGCTGATTCGATGGTTCAGTTTGATCCATAAAAAATCACATTGATTCGTATTTAAAAACACAAGTATATATATAGTTGGATTTACCCATTCCAACAGTCCACATTTCATATCCTACTCAACCAAATTTTAGTCTAGTTCAATAAAATCCTGTTGCACTCAAGTCCCTATGGCAAGCACTTGGCTGGATTTCAAACGATATGATGGGCACTTTGTTCTTCATATCCTGTTGGCTGTTGATAATACAAACAATCTCCAAGGGCTGTAGATAAACGCTTTTGACTGGTGACAAGATACTTCCAATTCAAAGACACTTCAGATAGCGGGCAAAATATATCCTAGAGACATGAATACTTGACATAATCGTAATACTGGTATGATCATTTCGAAATGTGGAAGGCTATAAGGTTTCAGAAACGCCCTGTGATTTCAAGATTTTAGTGTGGTCGGACCACCGTGATGCAATTACTTACCGGTACCAGAAATCTTAAAATCTTTTTCATAGTGTGGTTTCACAAATTCGATACCGGTACTTAAGTTAACTTCTTTTTTGAGTTTCCCCTACATCTCTGCAATTTCATCAACGCCCGAGGTTTGACGACTGGCATTGCTTTCAGCGATTATAAAAAATTCAGTGTCAAAAGTATAAATTGACGGTGTTAAATAAAATTTTCTGCATTTTAGTTCAATAGAAATTGCTGTGGATGGCTATGTGATTAAAATGTTCATTGAACATTCAATTTGCTTAGGCCTACATTTCAAACAGATCAATAACTGATTGCTTAGGAAGTGAACCGGATGAATACAAATTTATCAATGCAGGCGACTGATTCATAAACAGGAAGATTTCAATAAATACAGTATACCAAAATGGTATAGGCCGAACGGTATCACCTACCAAAAGGGAGCAATCCACCTCTTTGACTGCATATTTCTATTAATTCATAATCTCAGCTAAACTATTCAAGCATACTAATTAGCGCTTTATCATTTCCTATGAAAATTTGCACGCTCAATTTTAAAAGGACAAAATAACAAACTCAAAGACCGAATCTCAAATCCTTCCTGGGTTTTCCTGACGCAATGGGCTATAGACAAGCTAATACGAAGAATACTGGATACTAACTGAATGCGGTGCTGTGTGATGAGCATGCATTCACAGCTGGTGTGCGAAATTCGACTTCTAGTGCACTAAATTCGAAATGTATAACTCAGTATGTCTAGTAGACTGTCTACACATCCACAGCAGGAATAGACAGCAAGGTAGCAGGGAAGGTGAAACGGGACCTCTGGTGACACATTTTGGCTGAGCAGCTACTTTTGGAAGCGGAATTTTGATGCATTTTGGGTGCGGAATATCGGAGGTCATGTGGCATACCTACATTTTTCATACATTGGGTATATTATATTACAGCAAAATTGGATTTGATTAATGCAACATCGTTGTTATTTAATCAAGACTACATTTCATGGCAGATCTTGACAAAAAGATTTTACATAGCTCGTGCTATCTTTGATCTCCAATAGGCAGATGGACAGCTCGAGCCATACAGTTTATTTTTAAAGTATCGTCGCCTCCCCCACGCTAAATAATGATGGGAGCTACGCAAGAAACGTTTGGTAAATAAATGGATCATGAGTTCTGAAATTGAAATGCAGATTGTCTGTTAATAACATACTGGTACACCAGACTGCATTTCATGGCCGGTAAGCGCGCGAGATTTTTTGACTAAATGTTGCCCGGGTCTCCCGTATTTTAGGAGGACAGGGAGACAATGAGAATGCCAAAAATATATGGTTTCAGCAGTCTGTCTACACATCGTGGATAAAAATATAGGGCATAACATAGGCTCGGGCTATACAGGAAATGTGCGAGAGTCTGTGCGGACTACAAATATTGGGCGCACACGTTCTCGCTGAGATCTGGCAAGAAATACAGTCTGGCTGGTATATACCGCCTAACCTAACACCATAGCTCTAAAAGTTGTTCATGTTGTACAAATGTTCTGCGAGATATACCAGTTTTGTAGGCTAATCAGAGAATAATAGTATTTTTGAATGTTTACGGAAGAAAACATTGGCTGGACTTATACAGTTACAGATCTGATCAGACAAAGTTACAGCAAACTGGTAAAAAGAACTATCAACAAAAATAAAACAATACCTTTTCTAATTGAAGTAAGCTTCATTTCAAGTGCTTACACCACAAAATAAATATGTCCATAAATTGCCAGAAAGGCAGCTACAATTGTATCGTGTCTGTAGAATAAACTGTTTATCAATAGACCTTAATCAGACCTATGCTCTCTAAATTTGAATTCTACGAATGTTCCCAAAAGACTACCTATTACCATTATCTCACCTTCCATTCGATAAATCGTAGTGGAGCAAAAAGGACGAAGTATTACACCGGCAGACAGCCCAAAACTGTAGGCTACGACATATGCTTAGGCTTACACAACTGTTTAAGGGCATTCTCGCACTGAATACTCCAGTAATCTACTAATAACACAATTATTACCTAAATTTTGACATTATAATTGCGCTGCACACAATAATCAAAGCAACATTTATAAACGAAACAATTGCGCACGGGTAAATACGGAACAATAAGGGCATAGGGCTTATGCAAACACTACCTCAGGCAATAGCGAGCTATCCGTGACTGAGACCAGCTAGACACGTCTTGGCTGTGCGTAACACGTCAGAGAAAATTAACGTAAAGCGTCATACCGGCGACTGACGCACTCACGCAACCGGAGAATGCCATGTCAACATACGTCAAACTCCCGGATGTGGATGTATTCCCGGGGGTTCTTGAAAGGGATATTTTCTCGAATGTAGGGTGACCAGTACTCACCTAATATGACACAAATCCAGCACATCGAAAAGTTACGCTGTTCTACTAATATATACCTCTTTCATGAGAACGCATAGAATGGAAACTGACGTGACATCAATGTAAAAATGGCACGCGTTAAAAGGCCTATCGGCCTACTACGGATAGGGACTAGTTCTTTTGGAATGCATATATTTTACTGGAACCCTTTAAAGTCCACAAATTATTTAGAAAGAACGAAATATCATATTTTGTTGAGAAGTACGACACTACCTCTACAACGAGGGGTGCAGATTAATATTTCTTTTGAAACTACTTTTGCAGACCAAGAAATTGTCGGGCTTCTTAACTCATTGTACAGATTTTGAAATTACTATTTGCTGTTTTATTTCTCAAGCTAACGTATTTGCATTTTTGTATTGTACTGTATTGTCTCCCTTCAAATCCCTCATGATTGGAAGTGAAAAATAAGCACTTTTTAACCTCTATGGTTTACCTTTGAGAAATAGCGCCACCATGTTCGACCCATATTTCGGTAGGCGCCATTTTCCATCTGAAGTTCTTCAAGGCAAGACGCGGTTGTCGAAAGTAGGAAGCGAAAGGCCAGTGTGTTTGTTTCTGCTGCGATTCTGTATTGTTGAAAGCCTACTGTTAATATGGTAAAACTATTTGTTGGAAACTTGGCTGAGGGAATAACGGAGAGTGAGTTGAAAGAACGGTTTGAAACGTACGGCACCGTAACCGAATGTAGCGTGTTGGGAAGTTATGCATTCGTGCATATGGGAAATGAGAGCGAAGCAGAGGAAGCAATCAAGTAAGTTTTGCTTTGATTGCTACACTTACTTTGTCCTATTAAATTTACTCTGAACTCGAAGGAACCTTGATAAGACCGCCCTTAATGGCAAGGAATTAAATGTTGAAAGAGGAAAAAGTTCAGGATCTGGGGCAGGAGCAAGAGCTGGAGGAAGAGGTGGTGGAAGGTAAGAACGTGGTACATTTCTATGATTTTTAGTTAATGTTGTTCACGGTTTCTCGAATATAATGCTCTGGAGTTACTACTTTTATGCTTGAATCACAGTGAAGTGATAGGACTGATAGCCAGACACGTCTTGTTGGAAAATATGGCACAATCACACGCCATGGCATGACCTCACAGAACGCTCCCGTAACCGGAAGTAGCCGCGCACGAGAATACGTCGCTTTCCCGTGTCATTTGCGATGCTATCATATTGGTTATTGATGCTGTGGCCACTGTGTAATCTGAATTGGGTTGTTACATCGGTTTGCATACCAGAAGTGCACAAATGCTCATTTCTTCACAACAGCTAGCCCGTAATTCCGCACAGGTTTTCAATTTGCCAAATGAAACGTGTTCCAAAAATACGCCATCATTTGTTTACTGGATCACACTCGAGCTTCCTGGCCAATCGTTCACGTCGCGGCTCACGCAGAAACCGAAGAACCTTATGTCGATGTGTCACGCCAAGACAGATTTCAAACTAGGCTACTCTGTGCAGCAGTGCAGGTCTGTCATAAATGTGACATTACAGCAGAACTTCGCTCTGGTGTAATAAATTTATCCCTTCGCGCCTACGCCTCATGAAACTCTACTCATGCCAGTGTCGACTTGGCAAGCATAAACCAAACCATAAAAATAGTAAGATATCATCTGCAATATATTGCCCTAAAGTGCTATCTTTCGCAATCTGTAGGCGAGTGAGACTACAAGATTTGGATCACATGGACTTTCTGTTCTAACCAGTGCTGTCACAAATGGCATAGAAACTTGAGACAAATTACTGGCCAGGTTATGGCGCAGATAGTAGTGAAATAATGAATATATATACCGCTAAAACCGGTATATAATAATTGGTGCGGAGTGAGTGATTGAAGGAGCGAACTGAGCACTGACCAGGTTCAGCCAGTGATTCCACTTTTGTGCATCATTTATTATGCAAAGTACGCTCTGTCCACTTGGTCTGTCGTTTAGTGTAACGCTTGATAGGCTACCAACTATTAAATATAATACCGGTACATTGTCTTCGCATGTTTTTGCATCCAACAACTTGGAGATCAGGCCCACGACGTTTTAGAACTTTCCCCATTAATACCAGATACATGTACTGCCGGTATTTTATGCCTCATTATTTACTGTTTGTCTTACAATCCTGCCATTTTATATTGACAAATATTGGTATTATACTATATTCATCAGATTATTAGGCCTATCCCCTGCACTGCCGTAAACACCGCGTCTTTTCGATACCGACACAGACTTTGTAGATTTGTGTTGTGCCACATTGACATAATAACAGAAATTAGAGCCAAAAATGCCAACGGCAAAATTGATGAAGTCAATTTTTGGGGGCGCTGACAGCTCCTTGCAACCCGTGACGCTATTGAAATGTATGTTTTGGAGTATCATGCTCATGTCCGCTATATACCGTAGGCCTATATGCGCAGGTGGAATAACCTTGATTCAGGTACTTTCGGTGAAAACGTATTTTCGCCGGATTTTATGTTTACTTAATGGTATGGCATTATTGCAGGAATGATCGACGCAGCGGTAACGGATTCGGTGGCGGTGGTTTTACTGATAACAGTTCTCAAGCTAAAGCGGCCCGTAGAGCTGGTTGTACGAAGTTACATGTTGCCAGCATTCCAGATGGCATGCACTCGCATGAGCTTCGTATGCTCTTTGAGCGTTACGGTTACGTCGCTGAATGTGATGTCGTCGAAGATCGTAAAATAGCATTCGTGCATATCGAAAATGAGGCGGCAGACGCAGCTATCAGAGGATTGGATGGTCGCGAATTTCGTGGGGTTGCACTCAGAGTGCAAATGTCAAAAAATCAGAACAATGACGCAGGTCCGAGTGCGCCCCCGAGATTTGCGGAACGAAGCCGACGTGGTCGTGGTGATGGCTTTGGTATGGGTGGTCTTCGCTCACGTGGATTTGGCTTCAGCGATTATGGTGACGATGGGTACGGATTTGACGATTATGATATTGGCATGGGGTTACCGCCACCCGCCAAAGGTCGGATGGAATTGCTTGAGTTGCTCGATCGCCGCCGGCATCTTGAGGCACTTGACCCATATGAGCGTCGGCTAATTGCTTGTGCAGACCCATTCAACTTACCGCCGCCGCCACCCGAATATCTGCGTTTGTTGCGAGAACGAGCGATGGTAAAGGCTCGTTTGCCACTGCCTCCGGCATCAGGATCGCTTGCAGCATCACGGGTATCATCTGCTCCGACGGGAACTTCAACAGCAACTCTCCAACGGGCCCTCATCGCAAGACGTGCTGCAGCCGTAGCAGCAAATGCACGGGAAAAACTGAGGTCGACGGCAAGCGTCCTCGATTCTTACGATGATGGTGAAACAGGGCGCGCTGCTGTAGACGATTACCTATACGGTGGTATCACGGATTACTAGGATGGCTTCCATATGACTGTTAAATCAATTTAACACAGCCGATGGCTGCGGAATAGGTAGTTGAGCTAATTCTTAGTCGCGATGCATAGTATATGTTGATCGTGGTTTTATGCCTTGTGTTGTTTGGCTGCTCGTCCTGCACTACCTTACCATTCCTTACTAATGGATGTATCTGCAAGTTTTTACACAGAAATGGTCATATTACTTTGTGTCATGGGAATAGTCAGGCTGATCCTGGAGCGCGCAAACGTTATTTTTTGCTCATGTGCCTCAACAGGTTAGGATGGGAATGCTGTGGTAACGCTGGCTCATCGGGGAATCCCATGTTATAGGGTATGGAGAAAAGATGTGCTTATAATATGTTGAATTAATTTTTTTTTGCACGATGCTAGAATATCAAAATCGCGTAGAGAATGAAATATTAACAAGGATTGGTCGCAATTTTCGTTGTCGGCGGTTGAATTAGAACGATTTGCTGCGTCACTTCTCGCCTTTAGCATGTCCATTTCTGGTTTGGCCTAATCAGGTTGGTGTTCTCTGGAATAACAAATCTTGGCTGTCCATGAAAGTTGCTTCAGGGGGGGATGTCATTATTCGGTCGATAGCTTTGATACTTAATCGTTAACGATGTCGCGTTTTAACCCGCGGCATTAGCCCAGCTTCTTTGTATGAGTTCGACGGAGATTTACCAAAGTTCGCCACATAAGACGGTGGGGTGAAGATTATGTTCGGCAAAAGCGTCTTCGGAAGATATGCATACTACGGTTTATTCGGAAGGTGAAAGTTTTCTCTCCGTATACTTCACATTTTAAACTGATCCGAGGTCTCGGTAGTCCGTAATGCGGTAGTGCATGTGCTATTTCAGCCTTGCTCTGTTTTCCGAAAGTAGATGACTCCAAGTTGCAGTTCTTGGGTGATTCACCTAATCACCTAACATGGCAGCAAAGTGACCCCATTGGTTTGTTCAACTCTTCAACGATACATGCTGCCTATCTTTAATTAACAAGTTTTTGGGGATTATTTTATGTCATTTGATCAATGCTTCATGATTTTTAATTTGCCTTCTGCCACGTAGCGCTCCGCGATTCATTGCTGTAGCTCGCATACGCACTTTCGGATTCATGAGTTCATGTCTACAGTAAAGTAACTTGTAACATGCTTCCTGTAGGCCACTGACGCACAATTGAAATCCGTCTCTCCAGATTGAAACAAAACATAGCGTAATGCATAATGATCTGTTTCGATGATTTCATTGTATATTTATAGTAATAAAATAACATGCGTGTATTGTCAGGGTCATCTGATGTTACTGCAAGCTTAAGGCATTGAACACTGTCACAAGATGGAAAGAGATGTGAAGAAATTATTCGGTTGAATCTGGTAAGATTTTCAACTAATTTCAAAGATAAGACCTTAAACGATGCAGCATATTTTTGTATTTCATTTCAAAGGGGCTACGTTCAGGTAACCGATCTTCCTGGAGTGACTGCAGCCTTTTCAGTACCAGAGAAGCCGATGGCCTGTAATGGAAATATACAATTTACAGTTCGTGATGTAGGCCTACCAAATTTCCATAATAAAATTACTGACTCGTTCTCATAGTTGAGGGCATCATTCAGACAAGAGAACTTCACTCCGATCAAGTCGTGGAATGTGCGTTCGAATTCTCCCAGATCGTTGTGCAAATTTGCATAATAGACATCTGCTGTTCCTGTTGCCTGCAGAGTACATTTTGGATAAATCTTCGCCGGAAGATACGTTTCCCAGTCACTAGTAACCTCAAAATTATATGGAGAAAGTACCCTACTTCTCTCGCGATCTGCTTTTGTCCTGATCCTGAGAATTTCGTGAAATGGGGTTAAAAAAGACCTCTACATTTATTTGAATGCAAACTATAGAGTGGTCGTTGCCCTACGTGATCGTATGTCTTGCCATTAAAAACCCATAATACAGTAGCTGGAATTGAAAATCCAATTCGGTCCGGTGTTTGTGCGATGATGCAGCCTGTAGATGCTGTGGGAATGTTCTCCACAACTCACTGAGAACCCGCCTGAAATATATTTCAGTTACGCCTGACGATTGACTGGTAGAATATGTACAACACATACTTATTCAGTAAATATGGGACGTGTGCAATCTGGCGGTTGATTGTGACGTTTAAATAGTGTTTTATTAAGGCCCTGGCCATGTTTAGAGACGGCACGTATGGATTGGTGTAGGGTTTCGGGACATATGGACTTCCAGAGACAGGATCCATTAGAAATTGTCTCTGCTGACTGTTCAGTGCGGTTGTGGTAAATCCACTTCCAAGGTAGATTCGCGGCCCGCCATAGTTTGTTAAAAAGTCCTGTTGCAGCACCTATTGTAAATTAAGTTATCGTTTAGAGTCATTTTATAAACATGAGAGATAAAAATTCGATCCCCCTCACCCGACTTGTGACCGATGACAATCTCTACTTACCTTGTGACCTATGTAAAAATCGTCGTTTAGGTACAAGAAATTTTCGCTTAGTCCAGGAATCCTGTGTAAATGTAGCTCAATGGCGTTGGAGTTGAATGTTGGCAAATGAGATTTACTAGGAAATATATCCGAGTGTGTAACCTGTCGCAATACGCAAATGGTAGGCGATGAAGGTCGCTAAATGAGCAAGATATTACCAGAGTCAGGTTAGGCTGTCGTAAATTTAGCCAACTTGGCACTTGCCCATTAGTCACCAAGAACACTTTTCGGATCCATGGCGCGTGCTTGACAAGGGACCTTAGGGAGTATCTGTAAGACGGTGCAGTGAGTGCATGGTGTGGTAGTAACTGCCTACACTACCTCAGCTGTCCAGTATCGCTGTAGAGTTGATGCAGTTTGCCCATCGGTGTTTTGATCTCCGTAAGCAGTTCCTGGATAAGCTTTGAGTCTGAGCCGTTCACCCATGTATACACTGCATCAATTGGAGGGCGATAGTCGAAGTCATCCTGACCATTCACCTTTCATAGCAGTAACTGATCAGGTGACAGTGTAGTAGGGCCTATTACATACATGAGCAGGCTAGAAGACAGCTCATTGGCTACGGTCTACCGTCTAAGCACTTGTAAGGTGAGTAGTAGCTTACAGTGCAACTGGCGCCATCCGTACGCCTTCCACCCATAACCCACGATCGTAAGGCTAGGTCGTAATGCATTAGTAATAAGATGGTAAAATGAACTCCGTACTCACATTTATAATCACCAAAGCGATAACGATCGAACGTGCATCCATCATAGCATTACTGTATCATCTGAGACCGTAAAACATTACATTTCCTGTATTATGTATTTCAAGAGGTCTGATTTATTGCACATTAGGGTAATCATGAACAGCAGCAGTATAGCACAGCTTGTTTCAAGAATGTGAAAGAATTACTTGGGTTTGACTCTTGTGTCTATTAACCCCAAAGCAGGTGAAATATCTGGAAGCAAACACTTATCGACTACACTTATCAACCACATCGACGATTTTATAGTGCAAAGTCGTATGGACAACATAATGGCACGTACCGGCTAAAAGTTTTCATTCTGTAATCAAGGAAATGCCCAAAAGACTGAAATTGAAATGCCATTACTATTGGCACGTGTATCTCGTTCAGTAAATATTAATGATACAAGTGTAAGTGTACATCTAGACCAGTGGTTCTCAACACTTGGCGGACCAGTAATTTCTTTATTGTGAACCGACGCTGGCAGGCAACATTCCTGAGTCGTTTATTAATGTTATCACTATGGCGCATACCCCATTGTAATGTCTGCATGCCTCTAAATATACCAAAGTCCATGACAAAATGATAATGACAAATTATAAAGCGAAAGTGAAATGGCTATCTGTTCTGTTTAGGCAAGAGGCCTCACCAGCCGGTAAAAAAATGCTCGCGGACTGGTGGTTGAAAACCACTGATCTAGACAGTAAAGGCATTATTCAAGATACAATCATAAATCATCAACTGATCATAATCACATTTTCACACTAAATGTGGTCAGTTCAATGATATCCAATCAGCATGAGAGAAATTTCTAAGGCAACTATATTGAGTACTGTACCAATAAAGATATTTCTAAATATCTAAAGTTCGCTACACTTTACAGCAGTAAAATTCAAAGCAGTGCCCAAGGGTCACTGAAACTATGATACCAGTAACTGCTCACTATATTTTTTAACATCGTGGCCGTGGTTACTTGTCCGAATGCTCAATGGTTGGTTATGGAAGACTGGCTGGAGTCAGTGAGACATGTACTGTACCGTACCCCAAAATCTCTTGCCAATTTTCAACCCGGCAGGGTAGAAAAGGCGTAATGACTGGCAACTGAAAAGGATATTGTTTGGCATAGGTGTGGCCCAGCACTGTAGTGTGCTGTCCTGGGAGTAATATCAATAGTATCAACAAATTTTTATTTTCATGAACTTAAGCGAATGTCACACGAAAATTTTTATGAAACCGTGTCTCAGTAACGACTACAAGAAAATAACAGTGCTAGTAATTGCATATTGATACCTGTAGCGCTGTAGGCTACATTCTGTAATTTGCTACACATTACTTGGCTTCCGTTGACGTTTCTTGTATGATAAAATCTGCGAAACTGACAACATCTTTCTCAGAATGAAGTTCTTTGGCAATCTCCAATTCAAAGAATATTTTTCCCAAACTGACGATAGCACCGTGATAAGTAATAATATGAAGAGGGCAAACCGTAACCACCAGGATACATAATCTCGATGAGCTTTCCATTCGGTAAGGGATTGAACGTTTAAGAACTTGTTACGATAATCCGGGGGTAATTCAAATTGTGACGGTTGCGGGAAAAAGGTTTCATAAAAATCACGTAGGACCGCTTTCACCATATCTGCCTCCCTGCAAAATACGACAAATCTAACTTCCAGATAAGTAACATATGAAGTTATCAAGCACCGATTCGGGAATATCCCTGCACCAGTGATGGCTTATAATTTGTGATATTCTTTTACTGGAAATCAGGGATATGGAAGCGATTATTCGTGATACGTTTCCGTTTCCACCACTCCCAAGAATGAATTAGGAGAACCAAATGTGTTAGGCACATCTTATTAAGCGCGACAATAAATGACATACCTATACCAAGTTAGCAGACGCAAATACCAAAATTCAATATTTCTATGTCGTAATCATCTGAAAATTGGTTGCGTGGCGCAGCAACTGTAGACGGTCTTGATTTTACACATTAATAACGCTGGAATTAATACCAATACTGCACAGATGTGTATTCAAACTCTATTGTTTCTGGAAGCGGCAAATTTTCGTGCTTCTGCTTCCACGGAAAACTGACCGCTTCCAGCTGCTGCTTCCTCATCCCTGCTGGAAATATCACAACACTGTGAAGTAATACCGAATCACCACAGATTTAACATCCACTTTAGTTTATTGGAATTGGAATCATATTCCAATTAACTGGGACTGGACGTTATTGAATCTGTGGTGACTTATTCTATCTATTAACATTTGAATCGACCGCCATTGACCTTGCTATTGTTCGATTGAGGAGGAACAACTGACGAGACGCAACTTACGAAGTGGAAGTGTATATCTGACTGGAAACTCCATATAATAAACTTTTCCATAAATTGTGTTAGTAATATATAAATGTAGTGTGTAATTACGTACTTCCCCTGCTGGTGATCTATGTTATCATTGAGGCATATGAACTTTTTCGGATTCTTTCTGATGTCATCGAGTTGTCCGACCACATTCGAGACATTAGTTCTTATCATTTTGAATATGATCTCATCTTCCGTCATTACCTAAACACAGAGATATTGTCACCTCAAATCATCACAATCATGTCAGAATTACCATACCTCATGCTTGTACTTGTTCTGTGAGGTGAAGGATTTATTGATTAGATCAAGGATGAATGGACAGTTGATCATGAGATGTTTTGTAACTAGAGGCATCTCTTTATCATAGTACTGCTCCTCTAAAGCTTCTGCTTCAAGCCCTTCAGTTGGCTGTTCCAACTCTGATAAGTGCCGGGATCTATTTTCTTGTGTCATCCCCTCCTAAAATTGCATTATTGGACACGGCGATTAAATAAATCCTTACTTATTCGTGATGCATTTGGGCCTACCTCTTTTGGACCATACAAATCCCATGCACAGTCTTTCAACTTCTCCTCCATTATGGTTAACTCTTGCAGTGTAAGAGGTAGACTGTGTGTCCGGGTGGAAAATAGCCTACCACGATATCAAAATGTCAGGACATCACTCTATGACTTGTTATTAATACTCTACCTTAGTTCTCTATCAGACAGCACTCCCGAATCATCAGTATCCATGGAATGAAATACATCGCTCACGTTCACCGGTAGCGTCACACTCATCACATAATAGTCGTATGAGAATGCAAACTGCATGTCCTGGAAACAACAATCAATTTTTGCAACAATAAGCAGAACAAATTCTCTCTCTCAATCTTCTGTATAAAGACCGAACTACATATCAGATTGCGATATCGAGCCACTCAATCTGATGCACCATCTTAGTGACAACTGCCGGATAACTTCTCTCTCACACTTTGCTCATTGATGAAAAATCTTGAAACATCACGAACAAGCACATTCACAGAATTCTTTGCGATTACTCCAAGAAACCTCATTCAGTTACAGATTTAATCGTGTTGTTATGATATCAACGTTATCACTAAGAACTAAACGATTTTTCTATAGGTCTATAAAATGCTGTATAAAAATATGCTTACACCTCACCAGAGAATGCCGAAGTTTATGTGATGACGTCATGTCATATTGTTTTGGATATCTCTCTTGCAGTTCATACATGATATCCCTACAGAGAAACAATGCGTCAATACCAAGAATGAAAAAAGCTACGAAAAATGAATCTCATCATCTAACCTGTCTATAAAATGGGGCATATGAGCTGGAACTTTACGTTGGGTAAACCCAAAATCTGTGTTATAAATATTACTGACGTAACGCAATGAATCGGCGAAAGTGTCTAACGGTTTTCTTCGGCCAGACCAGTGATGTGGATCCACTTGATACCTATTAAATACAAGTTCTGTAATAGATAGAACCCTTGTCCAGTCCAGCCCAGTCCAGTTTATTGGTGTATAATTCACAAGCTTTCAAAGCTCTGCTCCTTCATCACGTGAAGATGGAACAGGCATTGCACGTCTGTTGTCTGGCAACAATTTACAACGCCCACTAAAGATGACCCAATCTTGCGGCCTATACAAAAAGCATGTGGTGCAGGAAGCGCTTTAGCTTCCACAGTGCTACGACAAAATTTTCTAAATCATTGAAATCACAAAATGAGTAGCCTCGTCAACTATAGAATATAGAAACACACTTCATCCTTATTTTTTCTTTTCTTTCTTCTTCTTCCTTTTCCTTCAATATGGCATCAAACATTCCATTTTGTTCCCATGGGAGGAAGCCATTGTGTTTGTTTGATCCTTTTGGTTGATTTGACAATATCGTATCAACATCTTCAGACCCATGAGGATTGATCCAAAGAAGCTTCCTTGTATTAACGCTATCTAAATAACAAGAGCATGTGCTGCATTGGCGATAATGTTCCAAATTTTCTGGGATTGCGTCAGGTTGAGGATGAGCTGTTGTGAGGGGTTTCTCTATTTTGTGCTATTGAGTAACTGGTTTGAGGTACCTGGATGAGGCCACCAAGCAGTGGCTGCAAAGACATCTAGTCCGAAGAAAAGAAAAGACATACGAAAGAAGAATATTTTATTCACCGACTATTCCTGCTACATCAATTATTCCAAGGAGATCATAAACTATTCCGTGATATGGTGTATGAACAGTATCGTAAATACAGTCGGAATAGTGTCGTATAACGCCATGTGCAGTATAGTCTGTGTAGTTGAAATAGCTTGTGATGTCATCATAATAGTGGTACTAGCATATGACGTCATCAGAGCAGTTGATATACTGCAGTAATAATAGTTGATGAGCAAAATATTTCTTCTTTCTTTTGTTTGGACTAGATGTCACGACACCACAGATATATGCCCCCTGCATCTGCTAAAATTAGCGTAAATGTACAGCTTCCCATCACAAAATCCCCCGTCCTGTATACAGTGTCAGAACGCTGATTCAAGTCAAACTAAAGCCCAAAAGTGGGACTGAAACAAGGAGATTAAGAGAAAAATGGCAGGATTACCTGACTTTTCTTGCGAGGCTTTTTGCTTTGCTTTCATGAACCGATAAAAAGGGTTGTCTGCATTGGAAGGTCTTATTTCTTTTCTAAACACCGGAACCATTAGCAAGATAGCACCAATTTTGATAACAGAGCAATTCATGTTCTCACCGTTGCCTTTCTATTTTTCCAGGATTACTGTTGGCTGTTTTTAATTCTCCTGGATCGCCTTTTTCATGCTGATGGCCTGCTTCAGATAAATCATTTTTCGCATGTCTTGGGTCATTATTTTCAACTATTTTAGAAGCTTTCATTGTAGCAGAGCTACTTTTTTGCTGGTCTGACGGATTCCCTGCCTCTTCATGTGAGATAGTGGCATCTTTTCGGTCATTGTCGTCAACTTTTTTAGAAGCCTTCATTGTAGCTGGGCTACCTTTTGGCTGGTCAGGCGGATTCTCTGCCTCTTCAGGCGAGTTGATCACATCAGATGTTGACTTTTTGTTGATAATATCCACAAAAGGTGACAGTAGCTTGAGTCTAGTTTTGTTATAGCCGTATTTAGTTATTATGTCATTTTCTAATTTCATTTGCAAATTTTTGAGCTTTTCTTGAACATATTCAGGTAAGATTGACTCATCAAAAGTCTGAGGGATTTCAACAATATGGTAAGATTGATTAGAATTGCGACTCGGAATTTTTGGGTGTTTCATATCCTCTGGGAAGGAAATTATTCCGTAGAAGTCATCCTCTTCAGGCTTACTTTGGGTTTCAATTGGTAAATCTATGGCATCGCTTTCATCATATTCTTTATTCAAGTCTGTTACATTCACTGTTGTATTCATTGATGGGTTTGCCGTTATATTGAATGATATTGTGATGGTATCATCTACATCTCCATCTCCTTTCTTTTGAAGATATTTTGATGAGACAGGATGTCCGGTGAGCGATACTTTGATGTTGGAATAATTACCGTCAGCTCGGTACACGAATGTTGTCAGGTTATATTTATTTGACACAGCTGCAGTTCTTATAGACTTGTCTTTGTCGTATTCTGCGGACATCACTTTTTTGAAAAACTGTTCATGAAAGAGACGTGTTAGATGCTGGGTTGATCATCATCGCTAAGGATGGAAGTTTCGAATTGAATATCTGGATCAATCTGGATATTGGCCTATTCTATCTGATCCTAATCCAATATCTGGTGATTTGAATCATCCCGCCAGCAGAGAGACTCCTATTTTATTCGGTTCGAATACAAATTTATCTAAACCGAATACCGGTACTGCAAAAGCTCATTTGAAAACACCCTAACCATCAACAATATGAAATCTTACTTTGGTTAGGTCAATGTAAGCATTTTTTACGCCTGATGGTATGTCATAGGTCATGTCATTGACCATCCGGAACCGAATTCTGTAGATTTGATTATAGTTGCTCTTCCCACAGTCCCCGGCATCAAATCCACATTCAATTTTGTTACATGACTGAAATGAAATGCATCTGGTAGGGATGATACAAAGCTCAAGTTCGACTGATCGGGTGAACCTAATTCAGGAGGTTCATGTTTGGATCGAACCCTAACCACGTTCAATTGTTCATGCCTGGAACTTTTGCTCCAGCGTAAAGAAACGTTATAAGCTTATTACATACAAATGCTCTGTAAAATAATGTTTTCAGGAAAGCCAACATTCATCACAAGAGTGCCAGACTATATATAGTTGGTCTTGTGACATCGTCAGTTCAGACTCAGGTTCTGTAGCGAACCCGAGCAAACCTAATGTGTGGGAACATAGCCTACATCCTAATACATGGTTGAACTGATTTCGTAAAATATTATCAAACCTGATCACAAAATTTGTCAGCGAGCCATGAATCTGCACATCCAGAATAGCAATGTTTCGTTGCAGTGTAACTATATCCTCCACCAGGCACACCAACACCAGGACGTACATTATCACCTGGGTGAAAACATCTGAATTAGGTGGCGAAGTAGACTATTGTAAAGCATTCGAGATTCATGACCGACTACCACAATGCCAATGGCCGTGTTCAAGTAATCACTCAAAAGGCACTTGATCGTAACTTGAAGATTCATTTCAAGACATTTTGGTGGTAAACACACTCTTCGAACTCATTAAGAACAAGCAATTTCATGTTTGTATCAAAGCTAATGATACCATCATTGTTCAATGTCAATCTCGTAATAGCAGTACCGGCAACCATGGCAAACTCTATGGAATAGTCGGATGGCCTATCTGTGATCACAAATTTTATAGCCCCGAAACTACAGTGGTACAACTGGCCTTGGTCAATGGTCATATTGGCAGTAGCAGCAGTTATGGCGATACAAATTTGTACAGCCGTAATATGTATTTTATAGTGACTTGAGTGAATTCGACAGACTAATCTGATTGCCCGAAACCGATGGTAACCAAAATTTCAAGCTGGTGGAAAACTAGGGGACAAAGTGATATGATAAACACATTAATTTTGGAAGTAGGCCTATAGTGGAAATACCACATGACTGGAATCATGATGCAACATGTCTTTCTCCGGTCAAAATTGGGAAAAATTCACATGCGCATCCATGTTAAAAAATCTACTGATTTCCCATTATATTTCCACGACAATCTAAAATGTAACCTTACCAACGCAGTCACCGCCGTCCCAGTTACATTGCGACACATTACAGGCCGAATCACAAAATCCATCTTTGATCCAGCTTGGCGAGCAACCGTCCGCACAGTTTGGAACCGGCCACGTAAGATACACTTTCAGACCGAAGCTGTTCGTATAGAAGTCATCTGGCCACACCTAACAAAAGGTAGGTCATGTGGTTTATCTCTGGAGGTCAAATTGCAACAGGTACTACTAATGACCAACCTCTTTGCCGAACATAACATCATCGTTCATGTATATGAATTTTTTTGCAAGACCAGGAATTCTATGAATATGAGACTCAATGGCTGGTGAACTGAATGTGGGTAAATGGCTCTTGTTAACAAATAAATCTTCATGGGTCACCTGCAATAAAAACACACTATGTTGCATTTTTCAGCCGCTACACCGGACGGCCGCATCATCTTTCATTTTATCATTTTGAACAATTAGCACATATGTATCGGCACTGAGTAACACATGGTTCCTATAGGAATGCTATCCACAATGCCTATTGAAAACGCATAGAGACTATTTCCTTCCTTCGCAGTTAATACTGCAAGTTACAATACCAGTAGGCTAATAACGGATTCATTTATCAGTTATTTGAACGGATGTATTATAGCATGGCTTCGCAATACAGATAATAGCATCAAAGAATAGCGGAGCCAATATATTAGGAAGCAGGCACCACAAAATTAACAACTTCTTACTATAAAACATACATAAAATGGTGGTGGAAAGAACATACCACAGAAAGCCTTGGGTTGTCCATATTTAGCCAATTTGGTATTTGACCATTTGTGACGATGAAAATTTTTCGAACCCATGGTGCAAATTTCTCCACCGATCGCAACGAGTATCTGCAAATGAATTACACATTGCCATTATTATAAGCAACTGGATTCTAGATTCAATGAAATCAATGTAAAAGCTATTATAATTATGGGTGGAATACACTTATTAAACATTTCATGCTATGAATATCAAAATGCGCATTTCAGTACAACTTTCCATGCAATGTGCACCATTTCTGACACCACAGGTGAGACACAGTGTATGTGGATTGGACATGCACTTTAAAAAAGGTGGAATTCTAAATCTGTGGTACCAGTAATGATTGAGATTGAAAGCAAATTTCGGTACTACCTCAATTCCTCATTGTCTTCGAAGCGACTTTTTGCCAAATCGTCAACTTGTTCTTGAGGCAAATTCACGATAATCCGGGCGGGTAGTATATTTACCATGTTAGGACCGATTCCGAAGAATGAAAGGGTTGTATTATCCTTTGGATCAAGAAGTTTATCGACCAGTGCTGGATCTAAGACAAGATTATCGAAATAGTCTAATCATAGCAATCAACTCAAATTTTGTAGATTCTCTCAATGTGTCTCAGAATTATGGTGTTGATACCTTAGTGATCTAGTATATTTATCAGTGCCAACCACCCAACGGAGTGACTGGTCTAAAGAACCTAGATGAGGCCACAAAACAGTGGCTGCCCTGACGTCTAGTCCAAAGAAAAGAAAGGTCATACGTAAAAAGAAGTGGCAAGTAGTGCCATTGACATGGCCAAGTCGCTGACTTCAAAACATGAGTCAAGTTGAGTCATTGACACTTCAAGTTCAAGTCAAGCCCAAGCCTCCAGTCAAGTCATCTCATCACAGCACCAAGGTATACTGGTACCGGTACCATGGCCTAATTTAAGTAAGCCATGTTAGTAGAGTACTCTGCTTGTGCATTGGGGTCTTGTGTCTATCATAATAGCTCAACACTTATTAATGCAGAAGGCGAGGCACGATTCTAGTGCTCAGAAAGAGTGGGAGATGGTGAAGATAGCGTCCACCGTGTTATGCAGGTTGACTCACCTCTTGTCCATACAAGAGCACGGTTCTGTCCTCTATCAACATAAATCCAATCCGTAACAGACTTTATATTCACAGGTAGTTTCTCCATTAGTTCATCTGATTTTATTTTATCAGGAACTCCTTTCAAGACGATTGCACTTTTTAATGGTGATGATTTTGCAACGTATTTTGCAGTAGTAATAAATGCTGGGACCATCGTATAATTGTGTGCCTTTTTCTTGATTGATTTTATTGATTTTGAAAGGCTGTCTTTGTCTTCAAATCTGAAATAAGTTTGCACAATGTTAGAAAATGTCTCAAGTAGACAAATACAGGACAGGTACAACCGGTAGGCTATAAAATATGGAGTTTAAGGCTCACTGAAATCAACAGGAATACAGAGATAATGATGGGCTGTTTTCCACATTCAGTCGCCTTGAGTATATATTATAATAGTTACAAGACAACCCAACAGGGAGTCACAGATGATGTCTGACCCTATTTATTTTGGTCAGATATCAATTAAGCGCATCTTCAAAACGTCGGAAACGTACTGGCATGTGGTACTAGAAGTGGCCAGAGAAATATAGAGAATGAATGGTTACATTCAAGAATGGATTTTCAATCATAACTAATAACTATATTTCCAGTAACCCATCAAAATTAGATGTGAAGAATTGAGGATGCCAATTTTCAAAATGAACAACCCAGACTCTTCTATGTACCACAAAACGGGTATCGATAAATATTGTGATGACGCACACGAAACGTGATACATGTAAGGTATGTGTAAAATGTAGTGCAACCCATCATAGATAAACAAGGCGTTCGTATCAATTTTAGAATGGGGAAGTAATACTAAAGTATGGTAATCAACCGAAGTAGCATGAAAGTTATTTTCAACTCATTTAAACAATCCCACAACCCACTGTACCCAGTAGGTCTACGCCTAAAGAATCAGATCAAGTGTTCAAGGGAGTGCAAAGGTGGTAATTACTGGTAATTTCAGCTACATGTAAAAGCAGGTACAGCATATGCACGTTTCATGTGTGAGAATAGTAGCTCAGACAAAAAAAAATCGAAAATCGATTGGGACACCGAGACGAGAAACTGGGACGTCTGGCAGGTCTAATATAATTTACAGTTACAGTCATGATTATGGTGATAAACTGGCTTCATAAAGCCTCACCTTAAGAGCGTAACATTTGTATGTGCTTCACAAATATATCCTTTCGATGCCCTTACATTCTTTAACCAAATAACTTCGGCCAATTCTGGGAGCTTTGTTTTGGCTATTTCAACCGTCACGTCATCCCCGATATGGGGGTGCGAAACGAGGCAAGGCAACGCAAAACAATCTGGGTGAGGACAGCGAGGGAATATTTCCTCTGACTCTGTATTGTTAGTTTCAACAGCTGCGCCATTCATAGACAGTTTCAATGCAGATAGTTGATTCAATAAGACTGGGTCTGATCCATTAACCCATGTGTAAACGATATCTATTGGAATGGGAGCAGCGATAGCAGATTGAAATGATTTTGTTGCTATGTTGTCATGAAAAATATTGAAGACAGAGTCATATTGTGTCTGGCTCCATTCCAAAAGTTCCTACAAAACACCAACAAGTGTTATTTTTTAAGCATATAGGCTAATACCGGTTAAAAGAATAGAGTAAAGTCCCTCACCTCGCCAAATTGAAACATTGAATACAACACAATGACGATCCCGGCAAAAGCGAAATATATGCCATATTGATGAGATAAGCAAGTGTACGTATGCCTTTGCAATAGTTTAAAGAAAATCTCCTTTCTCATCTTGAGATAACAGTTGTAAATCCGTGTCAAGTAAGCCAAAATCTCACCATATCTATCCGCAGACCATTTAAATTACCTAAACTGTCTGTCTGGACCAGATAAATCGCTGATGTGGAGCATGGACGATGCGGTGGAGGAGTTCAGAACTTTCGTTGTTCAATAAGAGTTCATGACAAATACATGTACTCTTCTGCACCGTAGTTTAGCAAGAATCGTTCAAGCGTGGCATTACTGCATGCATGACATCTTTTGCTTTTAGTATGACGTTCGCTCGTACGATTTATATGTTGCTTTGGATTATTTAGGTTCATATTATGCAAAATGCCGTGGCACATTCGAAACGTATAAATCAATTAAAACATCATGGTTGTAATCATATCTACTGTATAAGAGGTCCCAAAGCATTGTCCTCGACTATGCGGCTTATGACTTTGAGCTCAGTGGTTCAGTTGTGAACTGATCCGCTTGAATGACGATATACAGATCCATCAGTCAAGAAATTTTGGCGGCTGACGAAGTTTGTTGCTTCTGGGGCGTTCATATGGCACCTGGCATTGACGGTGGTAGTCGTAGAGAGTCGTCCAGGCTGCAGGAGGGAAATTCTCGGCGAGTATTGGACAGTGCAACACGGATACGGAGGTTGAACAGGCAGCTAGAATCCCTTGAAAAGGATAACTATCAAGTAAGGAATTATTGGCCTATATGCTATGAAGTTCCCTCCGGCGTTCGTTTCAGAGGTGACTGTGATGTGATGGATTCATTTAAATGATATTTGCTGTGTTTTCTAACAAATTTGGGGCATGTTACGGTGCCTTGGGCTACTGCTACCAGTATAGTAACAAGTGAGTCGCAGAATTGTGAAATTGCTAATGGAATTGGGATTTCAGGAAGATCCTCATTCTGCATATTCTGACTCTAAGAAGAAGCGACCAAGGTTCGGAATCACATCAGATGATGACATTGAGGACAATGAAACAGTATGACTTTTACTTTCTGTGATAAATCAGTTGTCATTCCTTAGATAGCCTGAAAGATTTTATTTACAGCGGGAATGCAGCGCGGTGGTTTTCATTAATCTGGTGTCACAGCACACATTATATCCCTCCCAATAAAGTTTAGAAGTATGTATGCTTTCGTTCAGGTAACAAAAAAGAAGAAGAAGAGCAGGGGTGACTTTTACAAGCAAATATACCGAAAAAACTTCTCTGCATTGCTTGACGAAGAGAGGATACGTCTTCAGGATAAAGACAAAACTAAAACAGGCTACTTTGGGGCGGTAGCTCCACCTTCAAAGTAATTCTTCTAGCTGTTACGTAACTTCCAGTGTTAGCTTGTTAAAACGTGACTTTTCTTTCAGGTTGCCACAACGTCGTTTTTGTGCTGTCTGTGGGCTGATATCAAACTACACGTGTATTTCTTGTGGTGCACGATACTGTTGTGTTAAGTGTCTCAATACACATAAGGATACAAGGTGCTTAAAGTGGACAGTCTGATACCAGACAATGTCTAATGCAGCTTTAGAAGAGCTTGAGAAAAGAAACAAGTCATTAAAAGATGAAATACAAATTTTGAGAGATCTTTTTCAAAACTTGAATAATGAGAGAGATATGGAAAATCCAGATCAGAGGCGATCGTTCATGCTGAAAGCGCAAGTTTACCAACTAGAAAGACAGTGCATGCTGCTATCACAAGCTCAATCCAATCGAGCTGCTGTACTGAATGAAACGGAAAGTCAGCTACAACAAATAATATCATCATTTCAATCTCTTGTAGCAGAAAAATCTCCTGGCCCTGATGTGAGCATCAAACGGTCTCAAGTCATATTATATTTAGGAAATCTCTGGAAATTAAAGAATTCTTTGTACAAGCAGTCCAGGCTTGAATCATCTGACAGTTTTCGCATCCCATCACTTATGAGTGGAAGTAAATATCTAAAATCCTGCACTCCAATTGACTGTGTAGACTTATTCAAACCAATCTCAGCAAGTCTCAACTTGAAATGCATTGCTGATCTCGAGCAGGAGTTATCCAGCCTTAGAAAAAAATTGTATTCGTTAAATCAACTACTTCAATCACATAACTTCATGAATCGCGATCATGAAGGGACGGATGTTTCCAAGCATTTATTCAGTCCGTGGATTAAACAATTAGACATGGAATCTAAAAAATGCGCTTCGGCATTGGAATATTGCTCCGATCAGCTTCTTGCATTATCATTGCTGCGACCATCCGCCCCTTGGAACAAATGTAAAATGGCTGAAGACTTTGGTACACTAAAATTGGACAAGATAATAAAATCATTGCCGGCACCCATCCAGAAGAATTCAGCTGTACGCTCTTCCCTACATCGAATGTGCCAAGCCCATAACCACGTTACTCAATATCAAAATGAACGGATCAATTTATTGAAAAAACAGTTAGAATATCAACAAGCAGTTCAAAATGTTCAATCGCGATATTTACTCAGATTCTCTAGTGAATTGTGGTCAAATTTCCAAGAGTGGAAAAACACCATCGTTGATGGAATATGCCAGCCTGTGACTGGGGTTCTGCAGTCTTGGCAAAGATTGAAAAATGATCAATCCGATATCCATCTAAAGAAATTTCTAAGTGACTTCAAGACCTATGAATCTGAGCTTGAGAAACTGTCGACTATGACCGGGTCTTGCAGCTCAGATGGAAAACTCTTGAAAAGCTTGAATGAAGAGTTGAACAAGTCTCTGAAAAGTGTCTCTGCCGAATATGAAATTGAGATAGGCAAGATTGATAATTCAATCACTAGGACAGTGCCGACATGACTGGACGTAAGCTTTGAGTTGCTCATGGCGATTGCGGTGGATTTTGCTATAATCTGCAATGGTATTGTCTATCTAGTGAATGCAACTATTTAGTTGCAGAACCTGCCAGATTAGGCAAATACTGTAGTACCGCTAAGGTAACTGTTTTCCACAAATTGAGGGATTTCAAATTATTCTTTTGAACTGGTCTATTTCTTGGTACGGGAGTCGTTTTATTGTGAGTATGCTAAGGAATTTCGAATGGAGGAAATACTTGGGTAGGACCAGTTGAGCAAGGCCGCATTAGCGTTCTGCTGAGAGTTATGGCTGTGCAATGCAATTTCCAACGATACGCAGTACAGTAATTGATTTTGATCGCACAGGCTACCGCGTGGTGTCAGGCAAGTGTTGTATATGCAAAATAATGCAATGTGACTGTATCGTCAACAAAGCTGGCTTTATGTGCTACATCATCAGTACATGTTCCAGTCAAATGGATTTATGAGCCGGCACTGCTCCCGCCCACGAAGGTAAATAAGTGATCTCGGTAAAAAAATTTGTGCGATGATGTGTCTGCACACAGTGTTTCGCAAGTACGATGGGCTCCATAGTTCTGAATCTAGGCTAAAAGTGGTGTAGGCTGCATCGTTGACGAACATTCGACACGGACCATGCGCGTTCGTCTCTATTGGTGGTGCACTCGGCACTCCGTATGCGGATTGTTGTTTAGTTGAGAGGCGTTCTAGAGTAAGCACCGGGAGGTTCCGGCATGGCTGACCATGTCTTATATTACTAATCTGCAGATAAGTTAATCTGTAAAGTTTAGAGTGATACCTCGTTGTAGACAATAATTGCTGGCATTTCAATTCAGAGCTTTATGCCCTCCGGCTTAACGCTCAGGCCGGAATGACGAAGGTGTAAAAGGACACGCTGATGCCATTCCGGTAGCGGTAAAAGACGCGTCCGTCGTAGTAGTAAACCGGAAGTCATTCCTGAGCTTTTAACTCGTGGAAACTTCAAAGCAATCAGTCGCTTCAATAATACAATATTCAACCAAAGCAGGTGCTAGAGTAAACAAGCAAATCGTCGACCAGCAGGCCGTGCCGACCGCGTCTTTAACAGTGCTGGTTATTAGCAATATGAATGGTGTTAAATCAGTTGCATCACTACCATACTTCGCCAGAGGCGTTGTAATCAAAGGTTTTGGGAGAGGTAGTAAAGACCTTGGCATCCCAACCGCCAATTTTCCCGAGTCCGTGGTGGATAAATTGCCTGCAGATATCTCGTCAGGAGTTTACTATGGATGGGGCCAAGTTGATAATGGAGTGATGTGTAAAATGGTCATGAGTATTGGATGGAATCCTTATTATAACAACACCAAGAAGTCGATGGAAACTCATTTAATGCACACATTTGATGGGGATTTTTATGGCCGTGAACTTGCTGTGGTAATGTTGGGTTATATACGTCATGAAAAAAACTTCTCCTCATTAACTGAGTTGATATCAGCCATCGAGGAAGACATCAGATTCGCTGAAGCAAAGCTGGAATTGCCTGAAGCCAAAACATATTTAAGTCATGACTTTTTTAAATCGACTCAAAATGGTAGTACTCAGACAAATGGAACACACAGCAATTTGTGAGAAATATGGTTATTATGAGGATCTTGGGAAACAGATCAATTGATTAATAAAAAGCTTAAATCACTAGATCAATATTCCCACTATCCGTCATCTCCCAATTTGAAGTCTGTTTTCAGTTGCTAATCTATATTGACTGGTTATTTATTGAAAGTACAAAAAGCCGACCACAGTCTGATCCCATGGCTTGAATTCATGGTTATAAAAATATATCATTACCAAAGTGTTGAAACTTTTAGTACCGTACGATCATTAATGGTGTGCAGCATTTGGTGGTACTTTTGCGCAATAAAGCTTATGCAATTCATGATTTTCTCAAGAAGTAGCTATTTTAGCTGTACCTGTACGTCAACCTCAAAATTCTGTCCGCTTTGACTGAAATAGATGTGCTGTCCTTCTGTCTTTCTATTTGTTGGTCAACTGCCTGGTATACTGCTTCATTAATTTTGTCCATGTGTGTTGGCCTATGTGGGGATTTGAAGAATTGGTTAAAGGTGTAAAATTCAAGGATACTTTTGACTGCAAATCTATTGACTACCGTACCTTGTCCTAAGCCTATCAGCTGTAGTAATAAATTTCTTTATGCTAGGTTGATAGGCAACCATTTTGATAGTGTAACGCAGGACCAGCATGCTCTGAGCCTCCGACTGGTTTGATCCAACATTATTCTATATATATTTATATATACCAGTGAAGGGACTTGCCATGCTTTTAGAGATGGGCATATCCAATCATTAATTTGGGTTTCCAAATACAAAATGAATATTTTTTCCTAATCGAACTGAATCATGACCTCTGCATTGTTACACTATTGAGGGTCATAATAAAGTAAGCTTACACACATAGAGGAATACGGTAAGCCATTCCAGCCCCCGTCCTGACCTCTCACTTCTATTCCATATCACAATATTTCCATGTTAGTGAGACGAAATAATGGTCGTCTGTCTGTTCAAGAACAATGATTTGAACTGTTATTGCAGAAGTTATTCCAAGTTAAATAGCAGACCTACCTTGTGGGATATATCCCACTTTGATCTCAAGAATTCTTTGGATGTGTCGACACATGCTTACCATGCTGTCCATCATGTCAGCTCTGTAAAAGACAGTTCCGGTTCTGTATTCGATTAGACACCAATCGTATGATCCATTCAAAGTGTTCTGCTGTACTTGTGTGTTTTCTGCTCAATTGTGCTATCCCTACCATGTACGGTTTATTCAATTCTGATGAATTCCATAAAAGTTTGTATTTTATACATCGAAATATAATGAGGTGGTCGTACTTTTAATATATTTACCATAGTACCATAATAATAAATAATTATCATCTAAAAAATTTCCACTCTTTGCAACATTTCCTTTAGTTAGGCCTACCGATATTTTATTACAATGGGAGCTAATGATGATGGTGCGGTCCAGTTTATGTTTGATTCAAATGTATTGAATGATCTTGTTGTGGAACAATACGGCATATCTGTTGCCAAAGATAACCCTTCCTCCTATTTGAAGCCAGCTGACGGACTGATACTTCGGCCTCTCTCAACTGAAGATTTTCAAAAAGGTGAGATTGGCTGTCTCTTTTCTCAGTTATAAACCCTGGATTGGTATACACAGAGCAACTCTGCATGCATGCAGGCCAGTTAAGGAGCAATGACTGCCAATAATTTCATGGCAAACACCTAATTTGTCTGTTAGTGTTTTGGCTACACAATTGAGTATCATTGCTGGAGCAAATTAGGCCAATGTCTTCTCTCGCATTGTCGATAGGAATGAGGCTATTAATAATACTGTAGCCTACTAGGCTACAATGTGTTTTCATGTTCAATCAAAGTAAGCCTTCTATATTAGTCGGTGCAATTTCTGTAAGGAAGGTAGTCCTATGTACATTAGCCAAAGTATTGGTACTTCAGGAATCCAAGATATCCTGGATCAATACGCTACTGGTAGTTAGTATACAATGGGTTCCTTTCTTACATGTGTAGCATGGTATGACATTTCTCGTATTTCAGGATTCGTTGACGTCCTGAATCAATTGACTCGTGCTGGCGATGTGACTGAAGAGTCATTTCAAGGTATGTAGTCAATTCATACTATTTCATGAATTTAGTCATAAGCTGCGCATTCAAATGGCTATGTTTATAATACAATCTGATCAATTTGTTACTATATACAAGTACGATATATATCAACCTTCCGTCACTGCCTCCACCAGAATTTATCTCATCATTCAATAAAATGGTCATAATTTGTCAACAGAATGCTGCCATGACCATGTTACGTGACTTCATCATTTTTGGTCAACAAATCATCTCTTGCAACCTCCTTGGTGCTGCTTAAAAACACTTGTGAATTTGATCGTCTTTTCATTAACTCATTATTGTGAGTCGATCTCGATAATAAAAGTATATTATACCGGTATTAGTATTAGATCACTAAACTAAATGAAATTTTGTTTGACGGCGAGTGAGAAGGTTAAATCTAAACCGGACAATTCTCGGTTCTTCCTTAATTGTTTTTGCCCAAGCTAAAAGAGAGGTTTGTTTCATAGACTGATTAAAGTCGATCTCGATGATAAAAGTATTAACTTGAAAAAACAAGATGATATTTGTCTGACCATGAATGACAAGGTTAAATCTAAAACAGACAAGTCTCAGCTCGTTAATTCTTTTTGCCCATGAAATAGATTTATTTCATCGTATCAGTAACAATGAGGTGATAGTCGGTTGTTTTATTTCGCATGAAAAATTGCATCATCAGTGCTTGTTTACTTTCTTTAGATCGTTTTGCCTCTATGAAGAAGTTTGGATATTATTATCCATTGGTTGTAGAAGACACAAATGTTGATGGTGGAAGAATTGTCGCCACGGGCACTCTAATCGTCGAGCAAAAATTCATTCACTCATGTGCAACGGTAATGCTTTAGTTCCATAAGATGTATGATATTATGTCTGTCTTCAGACTGTGTCGTTGTTTTGATATGAAAAGAATGCAAATACCTGTCTTCCTGTATTATCTATTATCTATTTATATTCCCAATTTATTTCTTACAGAGGGGGCTAGTTGAAGAAGTAGTGGTTGATAAAGGATATCGTGGTCAGAAGCTCGGTTGTCTGTAAGTGTATATTCTCTCTATATAAATTACTTTTCAAAGTGACTAGGAAAATTATTTTGTGATACTTTGTCATATCATCGTTATTTTTTGTGCCGAGTGTAGTGGTCTAGCTTTAAATCTCTGGATGTATGTACACTGTACCTATGTTGCTGTAGGCCGACATACCTGCATGGTGACATATATTTATATTTTTTCAGTATTCTGGCAGTCGTCACAGCGTTAAGTAAAAAATTGGGATGCTACAAAACTACATTGGAATGCACTGAACAAAATATCGAGTTTTATCAAAAGTTTGGATATTTACCGGATGCAGAGAAGTTCATGCAGTGTCGATTTAGAGATTAAAGCCTTGCGATTCTTCATGGTGACATCGGCAATTAAGGAAAAGTGTACCTGAACCTGACTATTCATAAGTAGTGTATTTCCTGAGCTGTATCTGTAAGCTGCTAATCCCTATCTACATTAGGCCTACCGTATATTAGTTGAATTTACACATTTGTTATTTGACAATAGTTCATTACGATTCTAAGGTTCATTTTTCATAGTAATCATTAATTGTGTTGTGTTTAAATCAGATTTAGAAGCGTTTTCAACCGTCCCTGCTATGGTTGACTATCTCTGTCAACACTTTATTATGATTGCGGCAGTTGTAGTATTTTTGTAAAACGCAAATGGGTTGTTTGAATAGAATCATTTACGTTTCGACAGAGCCCACGAAGCACGGCACATTGAATCTCACGTTTGCTATATTATAATATATATATTGTATTGTAACTTAAGTGTTGTCGAAATCAATATGGCGATCGCTGCGTAGATTGGCCTACGATATCTCGGTCTTGACTGTGAAAAGGCAACATCGCCGATTCTTGGCGGTGAGCTGTGAAATATCAATGAACTGTATCCGGATTTAACTTTTTCCCGGTTGTTGAAGTGGCCGTCGTGCCGTATCATCGCTTTTAGCCGCAGGCCAACTCGGTCCACATGCGCATGGACGTATGTGACCGTACTGAAATTGCTGTGAAGAAGCATTGCCTTTGATGATGGCGTGAGTCGCGTGATGCCACAGAGCAGGCATCTTGTTTCGGATTTGTACTGCTGTTTGTTATAATTGTATGCGCTGTTCCGCATTTAATGATACCTCGTTGAGTCAATAATCCCATCGGAAATTGCAAATCACTTGGCGTTCCTGACAATGAAAGTCGTTAAATCATGTTGGCGGCAATTATGGTTTTGATGCTATTCTCCACTGTACGTATGCGAGGGGATTTTTGCCTGCCATTTTTATATGTATTGCTGCAATGTCGAGAATAATCGAATAGATGAAATTGTAGAACATATTATTGCAATTCTGGTTTCTTGTTGAATGGGTTTGACGCTAAATTTCGCGTGTGAGATTGGAACATCGCCAGTTATGGCCTCACATGTACGTGCCGGCCACCTTGTACGCCGCCGGGCTAGCGAAATAATGCGTCCCTTTTCCAGTTCTTAACCTCCCTATTGGGCAAGTCGCCCAGCGGAGAGCTAGGCCTACGGATACGATTTTTCACATCTTTGGTATGATGCGGTCCTTCGTGGCTGACCACGCTACCACCACACCACGATGGCGGACGGGTAACCCTAAAAGGCTGAGTGACGGGGGGCGGAGTTAGTGGGAGCCAACACTAGGGATTAGCGGGGAATGGAAATTTCTAAAAGACGGGGGTGGTGGGGTAGCGGGGTATCTCTCGAAGTGATTCGGGGCCTAGGATAGAGGAGGGCGGGTTGGGTGGAGTCCGGCCGGTGCGGAGCGAAGTCACAGCTTGTCCGTCGAGACACGCGGCCTGATGCATGCACGGATGAGGCCCGATGTATATCATGTGAAATACATCGCGACCCGCACGGAGTAAAGCGGAGCCGGGTAAAGAGTCCGGGAGCCCACGAGGAAAGTGACGAATTGTTGGATTTATATTGTCCGATTGTTAATAACGAAACTTCGATAGGTAATGGTTAATAATTTTGGCGTCAGTTCTTTCTGCCCCTGGCACGGTAACAACCTCAGGACCATACACATTGAAAAATTAAGCAAAATCTCATCGATCGGATATACATCAGCTGTAATTGCGCACGCCGCACCTACCAATATTACAGACATATTGTAATGGCGACTGACCGTCGAACCAGACGTTCGCCGGCGATGGCGTGGCTATGAAATTTGCGTCGAATGATGGATTTTTCGCCGAGCGGACCAAACTCTGCCTGTCTCCTTGAAAGAAGCCTTGTGTTACACGGACTAAAATATGTATGACTGATCCTGTTACGACGCCCACAAATACATGAATTTTCGGGGTAAATTTGGGTATCGAGCACCTCTAGTAGCCTAGTAGGCTATCACAAGGCAATATTAGATGATACCACGATTACCGCCCATACCCCGCTATCTCCGCCAGACCGCGCCTTTTCGTGTGGGCACCCGCCTTCTAGGGCTTGAGCCTCGTCTGCCGAATCAGGGAGTTGCCCAAAATCGATCACTTACTGACGAAAATTAGAGTTTTCCACTACCAGTGGGCTGACGCTGAATTATCTCGTCCCGAAACTTGTTATTATCTGCCAGCGCAGAACTCACGTTGTCCATAAATTATCGATTCAGTCATGTATTTTGTGATGTGCTCTAACGTTGGGGGAACAGGTAGAGGGCATACGCACGGAAATTGAGGTCGGCCTGCCGTGGTCTGTTGAATATCCATTCAACCGCTTCTTGGTAAATACATGTTTGTAATGATCTTTGGCAAAGGTTATCAGTTTTCGTAAAGAATCACTTTTTGTTTGATAGAGGGACGGTCTCCTCGGTATTTTTTGGCGAGCGTATTTCTGGTGAGATAGACCATCCGAGTTCTCTGTTCGTTGCACCACGCTAGGTGGCGGTGCAGGGACGATTTCATCCGTTCCCGGTTTGATACTTCCTTGAAGCGGCGATCCGTTGCTTCTACGATTGTTTCGGCAGTGACGATGGACCTCGTATACTTCGTCACCTTCCAAATATTGGTCCCGATGCCCATGGCGCCTGATGTACGAAAATGGCTGGGTTGGCTGAATTGTCACGTAAGCCGACCTGTCGGAGAATGCGAGACGTTACCGGTATTCAATGTATTGGAAGTGAACCTGAGAAGGCCTAACAACAACCTTGTTACGACGTTGCGGCTGTTGTCGAAAAAGCTTTGCCTATTCAATGGTGAACAGTATGTGTTGATGGTGTTGCTATCATGCAAGTCGCCTTCATTGTGACGTTGCATTACGACCCGCCTATCAGCCAATCGCTGATCTTCAACCCGTGTAGCTCGATTGTGGTCTGTAAATGTATTCATCGGCAGTTTCGCAACTGCGTTTCGACGCGACTGAGAGGTTCTGTGATCTGAAAGGGTCGAAAATATTGGAAAAGAGGCAAAATGTGATTATTATCCGGTAAGTTGTTTACCTCTTAAGTCTTTCAGCTTCTGCAGGGTTGTCCTCCAGTCACCCTGTGTGGACAGTGTCGGGTATAATGGCTGCCGTCCCAGAATTGTCGCTGTTCGTGTCACTTCGGTTGAAGAAAGTATTCTAAAACAGTTCTAAATACGTTAAACAGATACGGGATAACGGGGGGGATATGTATATGACACAACCATATCTAACCCACCTAGAATGCGATATTGAGGGTTCGATCGATTGAGAAGCGTGTCTCGACATCTCCTGCTCCTCGTCTGAAACATTTAAACTCTCGGTAAAGGCCATTGGCAAGGAGAATGCGAGAAAGTCAGATTAGTTGAGTTTGCTAATTGAGTATTACCTGCTTCACTGAATGACTTTTCCGATGTTTTAGGCGCTCGTACATTGTATTCATTACGTGACTGTAGCATAGTTCTTTTAGATGCGTTTCTGTGTCGCATCGTAGCCATATGATGGACAAATCTCATCGTTCGCATTGTCTTTATTGTTTGTTTGCTAGACTTTGGGACAGCTTTTTTCCAGTTAATCTTAGGAAATCTTGTGTTTGGAACACCCCCAGACTGTTTGACCTTTAATCTAAAATATTTGACCCGTCATGAATAGCTTATCGCATAAAACAGATTTGGCGGCAGGTGTCGACGCCTACCTCGTAGAATTATCAGAGGAGCCTTTTCGGCTTCGAGTCACCGCTTTACGTTTAGCATATTCTTGGCTCGACTCTTTACGACTGGGTTCATTGCTTTCGGCGGAGATTTGTTTCTTGTTGGTTTCGAGTTTTGTTTCCGCTGTAGTTGAAATTTTCGCTGCTACCCCCGCAGTGCCCGTTTTTACTACAGTTTCGGTCATCGATTTAGCAGGCCTATTGCCGGGGCTGTCGTCTTTTTCTTGATTTGCTGCGTCGCATTCCGCTACTGACACATCGTGTGGTGAATCATGAGATGCACTGCTTGTGACTTTTGTGCCCAACTGTGTTTCCGTGCATTCTCCTTCGGTATCTGTTTCGTTACTTTCGTCGTCTTGTCCGCTCAAACGTCTCTTCGCCACAACTAGTTTCAAACGTTCCGCCATCTTAGGTGTCTCCGCTAGAGTAAATGATCCCTAAAACACCAATGCCTATAGTAATATAACCGACACAACCATCTGTCAACTGTCAATGTAATTGAACTGAGCAACACGTACTGTGGGTGCCGCTCTAGCTTATCATATTCGAACACGCATAAAAAAGAATTCCGTAGCCTACAGGCCAATTGAGTAAAAATTAGAACTGGTATGTCGGCTCGTGTTCTTGCGGTTACCTCCCGACTGTTAGCTACGCTCTACTCGCACACTCCCTTTTTTCGTCAGTCGATAAAGCGGTAGGCCTCAACTACGCCTTGCTGGATATCGGTGCTAACCCAACTTCATCACTTAGAACATTAGGCTAGTGCGATTTCTCGCCCTACTAATCTTATCCCTGGGGTCCAACATAACTGTATCGTCGCTACAGTTATGGGCAAGGCGATATTGATTAAGATCGCCTTGGTTATGGGTCATCGCTCGTCAGTAGTCTAGGTTACCTCTTTAAGTTTTTGTAAAACATCCTCTAATGCTTTATCTTCAAATGTCGTTGACGAAACTGTCTTTAGAGTTATATCACGTTCTAAAATTTTCTGTAGTCGCTCTGCTAAGTCATGGAGCGTTTGAATGTCAAGTTTGTGTTTGAGCAATCTGAAACCGAAATTGTAGGAAATCTATCTGTGTATAGCAAATACCAATCAAATGTAGTAAGGTCTGCCTATTATATTGAATGTGTTGAGTAGTCTGGTCACTAACAGCATATATAACATAATCTAATTGGAATGTACATCTCTACCTATCTCGCATGTCGCACCACTCGCACCCAATGGTTTAGATTCCTAGTGCTTGAGATCGTTTGGATATCCAGTCCCATACCTGTGGAAATCGGAAGGATTGCGGCAGGATGAGCGCAGACGTAAAACTATTTGACAAATATTGTTGAGCGAACATATTACCCCCAGGCCGTAGGGCTACGGATTACCTCATTGCTCGTTCTTTCAGGTCGTCGTTTTCGTCAGACGCTAGCCTTATTATCCCAAGCTCAATTTCTTTCGATAAGCCGATGTCATTTTCGATACATTCAAGTGCGTTATTGGCAAGTTTGATGCGGTTGACATTTTTCTTTAGCTCTTCATCGATATCCGTCAGCGATTTATCCCGAATTAATGATGAAGTACTGTATCTTGGATTAAGATAAGAAGCAACGTAAACTCTTATTCGATCTAGTGTCTCTTCACTCATCATATCTCCTGATGGTCGACGTTTTCCATCTGGGCCGAATTCTTTCACTAGTCGAGTTAAATCTTCGCATGCTTTCTGTTGTCCTACTGGTCTGGTCGTGTTTCCTGCTTCCAAAAGAGTGTTCGCCACCGTTTCGATGTTGACATTTGTGAGTTTTCTTCGGAACCATGGAGATGTTGATATATTCTATGAATAAAAATAATGGAATTTTCCCCCACATGTCAACGTCCACAATTGTTTACCTCAGTTGTAAAATTTATATCGGCTACTCGTGCACTTATAATTCCCACATTACAAAACCTCTATTTATACGTGGGCAACGTGGCACACCATAACGTTACAATGTTAAGCGCCACTCGATATCGCGCGGGTCTTGAATTTTGGTGATTAACTGACACAAGTTGGGTATCATGAGTGGTGATAGCCAAAGTCTACAGTAGAGTACAGATTAGGACTAGAGATGCGCAAATCCTGATATATCTGGTCCGAAGTCAACATGATCGCAAATGCTAATAGGTCGCCTAATAGCTTTTTGACGTATATATACAGTACGTATACTTAATTATAGTTAGGTATGGGTATAGGTTATTTTTCTATTGGCCTCTACACGTGAATTCGCGGCAGTAGAAACCATGGAGAAGGGGGCGATTGCATGCTTTTGTCGTTTTCTAGCTTATTACACTGAATTGGTGGGGTTATAACTGTCATATGATACCTGAAGCAGCGGGTGCATCGATATGTCTGCTCTATTCTGCGCCAACTCCTTCGATTCGTGTCTTTCCTGAAGAAGTTTTGTTTTTAAATCGGAACTCGATCGATATAATGACACTGAAGATCTCCTTCGTAGTTGTTGCGTTTCTGTCGCAGTTTTTTTACCTTCTTCTCCCGCATCTGATTTTCCAGATGCCGATGAAGAATTTGATGACACGTCATGTGCTGTGGCGGTTCCGCTACTCGATTGATCTGCCATGTGTTCGTCTTTGCTACGATCATATGTAGCTCTAGCAATGGGCCGGAATTTGAGGACTCTTTCTCCTTTCTTTTTTCGGTTGTTAGTGGAAACCGCGTCGTCATCGTTCAGAAGCGTATTTCCGAGTTTGCGAAATGACACCCTTGCGCTTGACGATCGCTCTCTGTTTTGCTCAAAGTATTTTTGGTAACGTTCTCTGTCTTTTAATGACATTGCGTTGATGAGTTTTTGCGCGTCGATATGCTTTGACGGCCCGTTTTCGTCGTCAAACTCTATAGTATAGGCGTTTTCAGTGCTATCAGCTTTATCCTCGTCGTCTGCAGTGATTGAATCTCCACCTTGTTCTTCGTAGTATTGTCTGAGTAACTCGTAATTGCTAATGTCTCCCTTTATCAATGATGCCAGCCCCTGCTCTGAATGATCCGATTCTGATTCGGAGCTTTCCTCGTCTGGTGCCCACACCGTGTCATCGTCGAAGTTGTCGAATTTGAACCAGTGTTCCTCAACCTCTTCCAATGTCATATTCTTCCATATGTTTGCTTTGTTGTCAACGAGTGGGAGCGAAGGTTCTGCTCTCTTTCTAACCACTGAATTCGGGATGTAACCATACGACGGTATTTTTAATCTGGGTTGGTGAGCCACCCGTTCCAAATGATCGCCGCTACTTAGCATTTTTTCAGGACTTTGATGTTTTACGATTAACTTTTTAGGATCAATAGTCTCCTTTGAAATTGAATCTGATTTTTCTCTGTTGTCATGCGCATGAACCGGTGCTAGAGACTTTGGCGATATTGACGATGACCTTTTCTCCTTGTTGCGATTGATTATAGCCATTGCTGCTTCCTCTTCGTTGAATAAGGAGGCCCGTGATCTTCTTCTTACTCTTATAGATATCCGTCGATATGTTTCGCTTCGTCCTTCGATCCCAGTCGCAAACTGAAAACGCGTCACGGTAAGGTATATAGTGGAACGTTCATAATGAACTAGACGTCGTTACCGATACGATGATAATCGACCGCCTCGACTGAATCATTTTCAAAATCGAATTTCGCAAAATCATGAATTGGTCTCGTTAGCAGGTCGATATCTAATCGACGTTCTTGGCGAGCATCCGATATCGATTATCGCCAATATAAATACGTATGGTAATCGTTCGACCTCTTTAAATGAACCAATCCCACACCTTTCCTCGGAACGCCTTCATTAATTAATATGCCGACTGCAATACTATCTCGGATATTTACGCGTTGCCCAATCACACGTTAGTTCGGGGGGTGTTTGATCCGCTAGATAGCGTGTTTCAATTTTTGTTGGCTTTTATCTCCTTAACCGATCGTCTCCGGAAAAAAAGAAGCGGATATTTGGTATCCGCGCACAAAACTATACACAGATTTAAGCGTAGATGGATACGATCAAAGATCATGAGTCCTCGCCCCGCGGGTAAAATTTAGACCGCTAACCTTCGATGATTTTCTGTGTGATGTATATCTCCTCTTCGCCATCACCGCTTCAAGTCCTCGCATATAGTCGTCTAGTTGCAATGACGTCGTTTTAGACACCGTCGCAGCACATTTTTCCTCTATTTCGCCTTCCTCACTTATCATGTGCCTGGGAACAGAATACGGGTTTGTTGTTTTGACGAGTACAGTGGAAAACTGGTATCTTACCTTGCTTCGTCTTCTAAAACGCAATCTGCAACCCTCGTCCTACGGTTGGCGCACAACGGATTGCTACGTAAAAACTCAATGGTGGAAACCACGATGATGTCATCATCGTAGGGGTGCGCTGCCTCACACTGGAGTTCAACGAAATCTAAATCCGCAATTCGTCTTTCAACGATGATTCGCTTTGTCAAATACGTGGTGCATTCTACGCAGAGAATCCTTCCTTCTAACGATACCAATAGATCACGGTCGTTAACGAAACAAATGGACTTTATTGAGTGTGGCATGAAGCACAACTCGCGAAGAAGTCTGCAAGGAAATGGACAGCTAATAGAAATTGGCTTGTTCGACGGGAGAGCGTATGGGCACAACACCAGCTTCCTTGCTAATGGTTCAGCAGTGGGCTGAGGGATGTTGCTCACTGTAGCGGAACGTTGTAGCGTGCTGTTCGTAGTTACATTTGGTGTAGTGCAAAACAGTTCGCGATTTTTAAAGTGAAAAAAATTCTTTAGTCCATTTGAAGTATTATTAAGTACATTAATTTGTATCTCCAATATAGTTGTAAACTCAGCTCCAACAATTTTTGCAAGCATTCCAACTGGAAAAACCACACGATGGAGTTGACCATTTTTCTCGTTTTTGATGCCGCGCGCTTTATGAAGTCGGTCTGCGGCTCTTCGATCGAAAACACGCAAACTACAAAACTTGAATATAGACATTCCCAAATGTAAATGGGGCTACACTGCATATATATCCTGAAAGCCGTCTTTACATGAATCAGTCATCGCATGTCATGGAGTTCTTAATCAAGAACGCCATGTCGCATGTGCCAGTGGTCACTGAACCGAGACACGGCTATAGCTTTTAGGTTAAAGCGACAGACGTTTGGCTCCAGAAGGTAAAAAGTTGTCGCGTAGTATTTCCAGTTAGGATGCTTGCAAAAATGATTGGAACTCAGTTTACAACAACGCGAGATACAAATTAATTAATTATCATATACTTCAACTACATTAAACAGACTTTTTTCTCTTTAAAACCGCAGTACAAAATGACCTGTATTCCATTACGGCTAATGGGACTACGAATAGCTCGTCACCACGTCGCGCTCCAGTGAACAGCACAGGGCTTAGTGCAAAACTTCCATTGATGCTTCTATAGTCTAACCTCTAATGTTGCCTACCTGTTTTTCTCGTCCCAAATTTTGACATAGCCGCTGTCGCACGAACTTACAAAAAATCGTAGAGTATGTGAACTGGTCAGGTCAGTGATTTTCCCGGTATGTTGATCCTCTGGGTTTTGATAGAAATACTTGCTGTCATCCGTATCCACATATGCTCTCTGCGTAGTAAGACTGTATTCGTTGACTATTTCGTGTTATCTTATGAGCCTGATTGTTACTGAGATCCTTTGGATTCGAGTTCACGACTAGACTATGGTCGTAGTTAAATTTGAGCATCATACCAATAAATGATACGCATGTAGTTGTCTCGAAATCTTAATTGCGATCACCATGGACTCAAATCTGCTGCCTCGTAGTGCGTTATTTACTATTACCGCATTATGAGTTGACAATCTGCGAAAAAGGCTGAAGTTGTTCACCTTGACGTCACTGTGGCGTCCTCCATCAGTAACAACCACAGTCACTAGTCCATCAGCTGCCACGGCACATATTCTATCGTTTAAAACTGAGACAAAACTAAGTCGCGACGCATGTGCTGGCAAATCCAATTTCTTTAGTGGTCTGAGTTGGAATACATTTGTTGCTACTTTTCCGTGGTGGATTCGTTGCTTATCGTTTTCTGGTAGTATGCTGAAATCGTCCACGATTATCTGCCAGACCCGCACGCTATGGGCACTCACGCTGAATAGCATGTCTCGGCAATAGTCTGTTTTCCCTGTAATGTACTTGTTGTGACGTAATTTGTAACGTTAGTCCATGTGGGCTCATTGGAGTCAAGTGTAGCAGGGATGTAATATACAGTAGTTGTGGGGCTTTGGAGTCCACCTCAATGCACCAATATTATCTAACCGGCAGAAAATTAAACTATACCTAACTATACTAAGCTATAGAAACTCTATCCTCTATCGTCTCTCTGCATAAATTTTAATTGCGATTGGACGCGAGAAATTGATAAACCTGTGTCGTGCTTCATGTATTCGCAAAATTTATGCGTTACGTACGCTTATGCTGACGAAATTACGCACCTTCAGCAGGCAAACCGTCTGATACTGTACTCAAGAATTGCACCGCGTTTTCGTGAGCTTGCACATTCTCCATCCAATAGTCATTCGGCCTCACAAGAACTAACTGGCCATTTCTTAGCCCGGCGATCACAGCTGTCACGGATAGCTTTCTTTTGGTGTGGACGACTTTGACTGACGCGATGCTACAAACGTCCTCATCAAATGCCATTGAAGGCACTAAGCGTTGGCATGGAATCGCGGGGTTGGTGTTACAGTCGCATTGTAGTACGGAGCCGTTGTTCAGGCGTATGTAGCACATTGCGGAGTAGATGTCGAATACCATGTCGTTGAATATCTAAACCATGTTGAAAAAACTTAGTTCATCATATGGATATTGGATCTAAGCAAAAGGTTGACCTGTAGAAATATACTGTAGATAAGTATTTGCGTATAATGTGGGCGACTGACTTTTGATGAATATCTTAATGCAGCCACCGTAAATAGCGATAAAAGGTGCGTTCCGTCCGTTTATCGTGGTATCGTTACCTGAAATGTTGTCATCGGATATATCATTGTAATCATCATTCCCGTCGACGGCGACAACAGCGCTACCGATCCGTCCGCAAGGGCAGCAAGAATTTTCCCATTTTTTCCGACCGCGTAATCTCCTTGCACTGAGCAAAGGCTGGCAGCGGTCGAATGGGGAATCGAATATAACGCGTAATGGTTGTGAAAATAGTACATGCTGATCTGTGAAAATGTCATGCACTGAGTTAAACATTGTGATATATATAGGCTTGCAATCAACATGCGATTTACCCGCTTCTTTGTATGGTAGAATAAGAATCTCCGGTTGTCGCTCAAACTGATACTCTGTATTTTGTGAGCGGTATCGATACGTTGGTTTTCTCTGAACGTTTCCAAACACCAAATTCTAATTGATTTGTCATTAGAGGCAGTCACTACAATGGGATAAGTTGTATGTGCAACTATTCCAGTTATCGCCTTTCTATGGCCTATCAGGGTGGCGACTGATCGAAAGTTGACCTAAAACAAAAAGAATGCTTGTCACTTTTTGTGCTTAGGTGAAGAAGAGGAATATAGAATATTTACCATGTGCATAACTTGCACCATTCCTTCGATTCCTCCCGTAATGAGGTAACCAAATCGAGGGAAAAAGTCACAGGCTGTGAGCGAAACATGCCCCCGTATAATGTACTTTGCGCGCGGTGGTTTTACTTTCGATTCTGTTGATGCATGATAAAAATATTTTCTGTTATTTTACCTATTTCGAGACAAAAGTTTCGTGTCGAATACCTCCGTTAATTTCTTTTTCCGAGCGATCCATTTCTGTCACGATTGAGTAAGTGCTTAACAGTCTGGCACTCCATAACTGAAATTTACGTGCATTTATGTAATACATACACGCAAATAGATCACCTATATCGGTAATCAATTAAATTATGTTGCTCCTTATATTTATAGATGACAGGGAAGGAAAAACTAATGCATGCATTTATAATATGCTGTATTCGTGATGAAAGGAATGGAACGCAGGGGAAAAAATCTTCTACACAGCTACACGACAAGATTTATGGACAAAGTGGCAGATTCACGCATCATCATAATTCAGAAGGTAGGGTCAATACCAATAGACTGGATATTGCAATGACTTCATGACCGCATTATTCACAAACGATATGAGAGCGTGTCGGTGTAGGTATTGTTCCATGTATTCTGTAAGTATAGTATCTAATTTTTACACAGAATATATCAATATTTCTTTCCGCTATTTTAGAGTAGTATTGAGTGTGACCATAGCGGGTTGAATCTCATATGATTTGACGGTGGTGATTTGACATAACTCGCAGAATTCGTATATCTGCTATATTAAAGACTTGTCTTTCCTACAACTCATTCGCGGGGTCGATTTGCTGTTACCTGCCTGCGTTTAACGTAGTCAATGGCGACGATGACTTCGGCCGAAGTTGCAACTAACACATTTTTGCATCCTTCCGTGATTGTGTATTTACTCTTTTTGTCATTGTACACCTTCAGCTTTAGTACCCACTCGTCCTTCATTACGTGACATTGGAAGGGTTCGCACGGCTGAAAACAAATTGTAAACCTCTTGGCGAACAATCGATAGAGCTAATCAAAAACGGTCAGTCACCAAGATCGTCCGTGTCACAGGAAATCGTATATACTGTACTAGTTCACAAACTACCAGAACTATGCTTGATTACGAGATATTATTGTCGTACCCTATATGATTGATATATCTCCAACTAGAAACGGCGTAAGCTTACAGAGCGGCTCTTAAAACAAATCAGTGAGCCTTATCAGCGCCGGATCAAAGCGGTTCTCACAAGCTAGAATTTGTTATGTTTGGAAATGGGTATTTTTCGTACGGCAACAGAATGTACGGTTGTATTCCATTGCATGTATTTGATTGCGAGAGCGCGGCACTAGCCATCGATTAGTTCGCGATGGCCAAGTGACAGGTATTTTCGGAGTCGTAATCTCAAAATAATAATCACAAATACGTGATAATTTACGTTATAATTGCCCGTTTGCAAACGGTACTTCCGAAACCCGTTAACTGTACCGTATACTATAGTAATTCTGTGAGGCTACATTACATTAGTGAGAGCATGGCCTAAAGTAGGCCATGGTGAGAGCATGTTAGCTCTACCATTGCGATACTATCACGGATTCTATCATCTTAAATCCATTTGTACCGAAATTTCGTGAACTAGCCTATGTTTTTGATAAATTTGTTGGTACGTCGAAACTTTGGATGACACTCATCTATTGTACGTTAAGTGATTGTCTGCCAATAGCTGATGCACCCCGTTATATCACCTGTAGCATTTGACGTCCCTGCCCGAATTCTCGATGAATTGTTTTCGGCATGCCACCATGTACGCTTTTTTTCTTATCGGACCCTGTTACACAAAATTTCAACAACATACCGTTTGCCACATTATGTACTCCCTATACCTGCTTGGCGTTGTGTAGCCCCACCACTATCCAACTTCATGTCTGTTGACAACCGTATTTTCCATGGCTGTATCACACCAATTCCGGCTGTAATAACTTCATTCGTCTCCTCCAGATAAGCCATGCATAATACCGGCATTGCACAAACCGTCGGTGCGGATAACGCCCTGCATCGATTCACTGTATCGGAATAAACTCGAAGGTTTTTGTCATTTCCGATGCCCACGAACAATCTGGAATAAAACTTCCGTAATTTGCTTACGGGTTTCACGAGGTCGACGCCGCTGTTACCTGTGTTTTTGTAGCCAGACGATGTGCTGTAGTGGTGGCGTGGACATGGACATGATGCTTTGCTGAGTAGTTGGTCGCGACTCGTCACCTAGAGCAGCAGTGGTCGGTAAATTTTATTTTGGAGCGTTAAAGTAAACGTGCACTTGCATGCTCAACGCAAATTTTACGGAAACTTATTTGCAGGGATGAAGTCTCGCTTTTGCAGCGTTTACACAGTCGCGACACCGTCATGCACGCTAGTCTACCGTGCATTAGGCATGTCATACATGGGCCTATACATATGCATTGGATCATCAAGTAGCGCTCAATAGACAGTCGGTTATGCTGTTGTGGTGATTTCACTTACCGTCGTATCTCAGTAAATCCTTTTTGAAGGATCTGATTTCCATGACATGCCCGGTTCCGTGTCCGTAGTTCACTGTGAGTGAAAGAGAGCAAACAACGGAAATCAATGTGTTTGCACTTGAACGCGAATGCAGCATTGCCGCTGGGTTTGAATATTTTGCGCACGCGTGGGAGGGAATTGATGATGAGTTTCCCTGCAGATTCTGACTCACCTAGGTAATTACTGATGTGAGACACGAGTTTCGCACCGCGGTGTTAGAAAACTATACACCCTGTTTCCGTGCGCCCTTCAGTTGGCCGAGTGGTTTAGAATGTCCGCCTCTAGATCGGGAGGTTCCGGGTTCGATTCCCGAACGAGTCAAATCGAACCCTCTAAAATTGGTATGCGTTCCTTCCTTGCCTGGCAGTCGGTTTCTGGGAAGTGCGGAGAGTCGTGGTTGTAATAGTGATCCGGACTATAAACTGGAAGTATTGACACGTATACCGTAAGCATAGACTTGTGATCGTTGGGGTTTCGGGTGTGAAGGGCAAAATGACCTTTTTTCATTTCCCAAAGAAAACTACATGGAGATTAAATTGTAAATCAGGGGGTTTCAACGAGAAACATGCGGCGTATATTGCATAAGCCATTTCGTAGTCTAAGCGATTCTTACGTTTAAAGATGACATGAAAAATAGGAGCGCTATGGATTACAACTCAATTAGTACATACCAATGAACTCTTCTGTAACCGCGTTGCTTCGATATGCTGAACATCGTATGATGTCTTTACAAGTGTACGAGTTTTGGTAATGAAATCCGTGCGTTAGGCAGAGAGACGAATCACTTCGGCGTGAGAAATTTGTATAATAGTCGTTTTCAAATTTTTTAAACTCGTCTCGAATCGTCGTCCATTTCTGAAACTTCGGATCAACGGAGTTCATTGTGCATAGGAAAGATTCGAAATTTGGTTTCGAAAATCAGAGTTCACTTTTCAGTATTAAAGGTTAAAATTGGTTGCACTATGACGACACAATGAAGTTCGTTGTATCACGGTGAAGAATGCGAGATGCCTTACAACACGAAGAAGAAATTTTAATATTTCGACATTGTGACCCCGTATTCTCTGCTGCGAGTCCCTGTACAACAGCTCGGTGTTTATCTCAACTTTTTCAATTGTTTGCTGGCCTGTTTCGCTTTCAGTTTCACGCCCCTTTTTGGCATTGTAATCTTGATTAATTCCTATTGTGCAACCGCGATTGCGTAGCATGCAGAAATTTTTTGCGTTCAACATGCACATTCCTGACCTCGAGAGATGGTTCTGATATTATTATTAGGGCTGGTATGGTATACGGTTGTGCAGACGGATTTTTAAGTATATGGAAGAGTGTAGGGGAGCCGATGACAGACGACCAATACATATATATCATAAAAGAAGATTCACCACATACTTTATAATAATTTCTACGCTGTCTTTTTGCTTTTCGTGCAATCTCGTATCATCGCAAATCTCACGAGTCACGACTCACAACGGCATACAATATTAAGCTGTCTCGTGTTGTTTCCCTACCGATCGTTATGCATGCAGTGGGGTGGGGATTTCTAAATATACAAGTCACTGTGTAGAACCAAACTTACCAATAATTATTTTATTATCGCATCTAGTTAAACTCGGCTTGTCTTAAACCAATGGTCAAGTGTCGACAGACGGGTTTGTTATTGTCACCGTAGGCCTACTGGTGACCGTTCACCACGACGTGAAATGAAGGACTTAACCATAGAGAATGCGATAGGCAAGCTTACTTTTCGTATGTACGTAATATCGCTTACCGTGGAACCAGCAACTGCACTTCCCGCGATACATTACTGAAGAGTAACTCACTGTGACGCGGATAAGCATCGGCCTGAGTGAAACTTCTCTCAACGCAATCGAGTATGAAAGTAAACTTTGCACGAACTTATTAATGCAATCTCTTCGTGGATTGTGTCTATTAAAGGCTCCCAAGTTACAGACATCTTATGCAGATGCTTCCGACGCATGACAAGGGCGCATTGACTTAAAAAGTTCCAGACATTTTTATCTGCACATTCAAATGCACGCCCTGTTGTGCACCATAATAGGGTCAACTTTCGAAATGGGCTATAGGAAGAAAGATTTAAAACACACTCTAGAAACTTCCTCCGAAACGTATGAATGTTATAATTCTCAAGGAGCTGTGGCTGAACATTCTTTCCTAATACGTGAAACCACAGGGGGGGGATTTTCGCGTTGCCATTGCCAAATTCTGCCTGTTCATAAACATGTTACGTGGACACTTTCGCTTATCGAGCAAAATTGTGTTACCATAGGCACCGTTTCCTCAATATAATATATTATTAGGGCGAGACCTTCAACTGAGTGACGATATCATCTCTACAATCCGCAGGGCATGAAAAACAACAAAATTTGGAGAATCCCTCTGTGTTTATGATGCGACAATTTTGAAGTTTCACCCAGTGACCAACCCAAGCGTACCACCCTTCATTTTTGTGTTATCGGCTAGCTAGCGATCCGTGACTGCGACTAAGTATTCCACACATCTTCTGCTATAGCCTACCACGCACGTTCGTAACACAATAGATACAATGAACATTGATGTGAATGGGTGCGCGTCGTCTTGGTTATACGCCTTTTCATTTAAAGAGGAACTCCGCAAGGCTGCGAAAATATGTAGCTTATTTTCACGGTTCCACTCAAAGAGAGGAATAAAATGCGTTTCGCTCAGGCTCTCGCGATAAAACGGACAAGGATGAGCTTATCTTTCTGTTCGAAAAATCTATTTCAAAAATATATGTTCTGTGTTAATATATTGTCGGAAGGTCCTGAGATATGATGAGTATGGATGATCTGGATCAATTTGGTACTTCAACAAGACTTTTGCGCTTATCTTGGCTCCATGTGCTCTAAGATTTCCACGTTTAACTTAAGAAATTATACATTATACATATAGCTTATAGGCTACTTCTTCGGTATATTGTGATCACTAATCAGTTGTAGTATAGTCTATCGCCTTTGTGGAAAAATCGAAACCAAATATATGTGAATTCGACCAATTCCATATGCTTGGACATGTTACCGCAAGATGCATAACATCGACTAAAACCGCCACGTTTGATATGCCGCGATTTGAAACCGTTTATCGGGTAAATTTTAGCTAAGGTTTTCGTAGATTATTATCAATTTCTTTCAATCAATCAATGCAACGTGCTGACCAGCAATATCATACTACCACCGGTTAAAGCAAGATTGCATATACTTTCACGATTTTTTCGCTCGCATCTAAATGAGGCAAATTCTAAATTTCAGCAGGACAAAATAGCTTGTCTTCCGTCGTATGTGTCCTCGTGTGCTTAGCAATGCATAGTATGCGGCGTGACCACAGAGCATAGTAGGCTATACCATAAGATCAAACACGCTCTGCAACCACCGTAATATTCTGTAGCATGTCGATAAATAAAGCCTTACTCGGCGTGGGTAAAGAGAAGGTTCTTTAAATGGAGATTTAAATTTCTGCGAACCGGTTTGTACACTCAATACACGTGACTTGTATCACGTAGGTAGACAGTATCCTACCAAAGTTGACACTCGAATTATGAAATAACTGAATTCTTTTATTTATACTTTAATGTGACTAAAGCCTTCGTGAAAGTTTGGTTAAGTTATGTCAGACAAATTTGCTTTTTGAATATTTGACTGCTTAGAATCTTTAGATCATACACGCCATGGACTTCATTACTCGCTTTCGGTACTGATACTTCCGCTTAAGCCCGAAAGACTTTCGCAACCACACCCCTCCGCATTCCCACGATATTGACTGCCAAGTTTTTTGTGGTTGGACTCGCGGAAAATTCGATGCCAGAGACGGAGAATATGTCAACCTCTGGGTTAGTGCCACTGTCTGCTCCAAGCATGAGCCGCATCAAAGACGTGAAAATACGACGGCCTACTACATGGTTTGTCGAAGCCCCATAGTACCGGAAAATAACACACATTAGGTAGTAAGGATTGATTGCTTTGTTGCATTCTCTTGTAGTAATGCATTGCGTTATATGGTGTCAGTGGTAAGTTCTCTGGCAGGTCCATTTCATCATTACTGACAGCATTACCAGACTGCCGCGGACTCTGAAGTTTATACAGTATTTGTCTGAATCATACTGTAGTTGTGATAGCATGAACCTTTCTTGCGTTTCAGATTCTTTAGGAACGGAAATTATGCCCGTGAAGCAATGTGCCTATGGCCCTATGCCTCAGGTACTGCAACAGTGATAGTGGGTTAACCGGCCCATGAATCCAAAACAACAAGAGGAATATCTCAGTCAGAATGAGACGGTGTAACGTTTTTTCAATTTCTAAATTCAAAAGCACAATTACAAGACTGCAAAATTTGGATCAAAGCTTGTGGTCTCCACATGAACAACCAAACCCTTCATTGTCACAAGATATACAATCATTTGCTCTAAGGTATAACAATACAGTTAGTGTATATATATAGTTACTGTACTTTCCATGCCATATGCCAAGATAACCACAATACATAGTCTACATTGTAGGGGGATGCAGGGATGCAACACTTTCATGATCACAACGGGTACCTAGTCCTACTGCACAATGGAAGCGAAGCACTGAATGAGTATCGTTGTTTTCCATGCTTCAGTATCATTTCCTATAGAAATCGTCATGTTCCGTCACAAAACCGGGAGTGCTCTGCAGTCTCTTTCACGCCGCTCACCCGGATATGTTGTTCCAAAAGTACTCGGTTGCTTGTCCGTGAGCTCGTGATAAGTGATAAAATCAATGTGGTCTGGAATTAGCTGCATACAGATAGAGCAACATATTGTAGCCTAGATACACACACCTGTGAAAATAGGAAACCCTCATGATACTCTAAAAATTCGTGAGAAATGTTGCCTGTGGCGTGCCTAGTCAATGCTCGTAGCCACTGCTAAATGAAGGCAACGATGAAATGAACCTACTAGAGAATTTCTGGTAACGAGATGCATGGATGTCTCCTGTCGGAAACATTGCAGTAGAACTGAAGTACCGTGGGCCTACTGGCGCATTGTCGTAATGGCATATAGGCCTACTATGGTGGTTGAACCGGCTCGGCAGGTGGTCTATACCCATGATGTCAGCGACGAGGAAGGTAAATCCGACCTGTCCTGCGCTCATTGACACAACAGCTTCCTGTAAAGCTTACTAACAAGCGAGGCACACCCTTCAACACCCGCCGTAACGCCAAACATGTGAAATTGCAGTAGAAAACGACACAGTGAGTACACCACCTCATTGCCTATGCCTGCAGATACAGAGAGAATGGATAAATACGACCATGACGGAAATAACGCGAGTTCCCACGAGGAGAATAGCGGTGGTTGTGAAATTGTTGACAGCTAGCCTATTCATATGCGACTTTTCATCCGCAGCGACCACGCGACAATGTTGAAGGAAGTGTGGCAGTGGCGTAGGATGTAACTACAAGCCGGAAACCTGGATGTCTTTCAGTCAACTATTCACATTTCCTATAAGTACATTATGCAGCGTTTATTTAGAGCTTCTGTTTACATATTTTAATAGTGTCTGCATGCTTGTGGCCACATTGAACTTTAAAATCACCTGTAACAACAACGATCACTCATGCCAAGGAGAGTTTCATTTATGTCTTCGTAGGGTAAATGTTGTAAGGACTATAAGTTTTCATTCATTTTCACTTGATGACGGAGTCGAGGTACTAAAGTTTGTAGCGAGTATCATCCTCAAAGCACTGCGCTGCCCTCCGCACTTTGTTGATTACGAAGTAGAAAAGAAACGAATACCACTTTCATTGTCTTTGGTTCGATTCGGTCGGGAATCAAACCCGGTATACATCAAGTTCAGAGAGCGGACAAATCAACCACTCGGTCTACTGAACTCGATTCGAAATTTTTAGCCGGCGTTTTAATATCAATGAATGGATGAATTATAAATATCTGTCGGCAATGACACGTTTTACGACAAGAGAAATGAATCTTTTGGAAAATCTTGCTAAACCTCCATCACAACAATAGAGCTCTTTCTTTTCGTACAGCCGGGATTTGCAGGATCACATTTAAGAGTGTCAGTGCGCAACATTGAAATCCGTTGCAGCTCGAATGGAATTACAGAATGTGATGTCGTAAAGAAGAATGTCATTTGAAGCATAACAAAGAATGATACAACAAAATAATCAGGAATGCGGAAGCGATAATACTCGAATGGTTACCCAAGCGAATAGTTTCAGCACCCATAACATTACTATCATGTAGATTGTAGGTGATGTATATACGATGTTGTAGGCCTACTATATGCGGTCGTGATCTCAAACGAACTTGCGATGTCAGAGCAGGGGAAATCACATTGGACACTGACCCCCGGGTATATGGCTGGGCGAGAATCATCCTAAATAGTCATAGGCTACATGTACCTTCCCTACTTGGAAGTCAGTATCGGGAGAGTGCGGCGTGCTGTTATTGTGCCAAATATCGGTGCTATAAACGGCAAGTACCGAGACGTTTACTGGTGTATACATGACCTAAGCAGTTGAACACACCATAATTTTATAACAAAAGACACTGCAAAAAATCCAAATTACAATTCAAAACCAATTTGATCCCAATACATCAAGATCAACCCGTAACGAGTTGTTTAATTAAAGATCGCCTTGCGAATACGTCAAAATGTATGGCTCTTTAAGCCCATATCCTAGCTTGAAATGGGTGGCTCAAAAGTAAACCGTGTAAACTGACAAATGCAAATAATGTATATGTCAGGAGTTCACGAAGAGAGTCGCAGAGACACCAATGTATCGGCTGAAATGAAATGAACGGATGAATTATAAATATCTGTCGGCAATGACAAGTTTTACGACAAGAGAAATGAATTTTTTGAAAATCTAACTAAACCTCCATCACAACAATATAGCCCTTTCTCTTCGTACAGCCGGGATTTGCAGGATCACATTTAAGGGCCTCAGTGCGTAACATTGAAATCCGTTGCCGCTCGAATTGAATTACAGAATGTGATGTCGTAAAGAAGAATTTCATTTGAAGCATAACAAAGAATGATACAGGCAACGCCTCATTTAGGAGTTTTATGCATAGATTCAAATTCGTACATCGTGTTGCCACGACTTTTATGACCGTGAAACCTCGCTTCGCTAGAAAAAAAGGCTATTGTCAGCATGAGATGCACGATCGCTTACAATCCGGCCGTCACAGCCGTATGTGCCAAGAAAAAGGTAAAAGCCGCACCCTTTATACGGATACGGAATGTATCGTCATGTTATATTTCCCTCTCTCGCAAAATAATCTTCAAAATCCCTTTTTTTTTGGTGGAAAATAAAAGTTTTTAAAAGTCTTCTTAAGATGTGCCAATGCGGTCTACTGACATTGAAAGAAAACATAAAGGCCGCCTGCATTTTTTTGCTAACTCGTAACGCTTTCGTCATTCAGGTTTGTAATGCATATAAAAGATGTGTCAACCAAACTTCTACAGAAGAGATTTAGGCGTGGGGTGTGGGTAGCCCGCATTGGTGGGTCATATCGGCTTGGTTATTTGCATAGAATCTATAGTTTGCATGCGCAATGAACTACGCCTGTAGGCCTATACTTACTGACGTTGAGATATATTGAATCGAGGTCACGTGCTCATTGTTGTACTTTACTCGATATTCAATATTACGAGTAGAGTATGATTGCAGTGAAACCGACTAGCCTAGTTGGTGGCACTGTTGGCGCTGATCGCCAAATGTATACGGTAGGCTACCGTTCGCATTCCGCTGGCAAGCCTGGCATAGAAATGCAGGAGTAATATTAGCGTATCTGCGCCTCCTTTTTCAAAGGGCTAAACAAACGGAGCCTCCTGCCCCTTCCTCCTAAAAAGTTACTGAGAAAATAGAGGTTAGCAAAAACTTATATCTCGCTGTGCCGCTAGCGGGGAATGATTTGTGTATGTATGGAGTGTTATGCCCATGTATGGTTTTGAGATGCCATCAGAAATATCATGCAGATCCTCCAAGCCCGCTGTCGCACTGGTATAAAGCCGGAGACACACAGGGCGCGGATAGCGGAAAGCGTAGCGGTTCTTGCGTGAAGCGGCAAGCGGTCGATCGTTCACACAGTCTGGCCAACAGCTGAATCAGCGGTTCTCTCGTTTTGCACCGCTCCACCGCGCTCCGACTAGAGTTAATATTTTAACTTTTCTCGACGGCTCGACGATCGGCGCGATCTCGTCGATCGTTGTTACGTGGTCTGCCGTAGCTTTACGAGGCATTGCTTGTATCTGTTGAGTTGAGTTTGGTTTTGCAAGGTTTGGAAAGAGCAGGAATCGATTTTATCATGACATTAATGAAACTCATAGAAATTGTTCAAGACATTCCGGTGACTCTGGTAGTAAGCAATACCGTGATGTAACGGAAAGAGAATATTTGGAATGAAATAAGTGCAAGACTTGTCAGTGACAAGTGACAAGCGAGCAATAGTATGACCTTTTGCATTTGACTATTTTCATATCGCCTGTGGCCAAATATTTGTCAGTAGATAGGTCTACCAAAGTCACTGTATTGGTTCATATCAGTTGCCCATGTTAAGTGCCTTTACACTACAGCGGTAAACGGCGGAACTTCGGCGTAGCGGCGACGAACTCAGTGAAGCGCATTCAAGCGAATCGTGGTAATCAGCTGTTGTTTTCGCGGGAGAAATATTTTGGCGGGCTATTGTGGTCTGTGTTGTTTGACGTCTCGATAGCATATTGCCTCGGGCATAATGAGTATTCACGATATTCCTGGAAGGCTGATAGAGTTGGTCAGATCCTATCCTTGCTTGTACGACTGCGAAAATGCTAACTACTTCAACAGGCTTGTCAAAAACAATGCTTGGGCAGAAATTGCCAACAAACTTGGCTTGACAGGTGAGTGTAACGTCTTGATTATTTTCAAAAGATATACCAACTTACGTTACATTGTCCTAGCTGTCGAAGCTCAAACAAAATGGAAATCTTTACGAGATAAATACCGAACAAAAAAAAGCAAAGGGATGAAAATGAAAGATCAGGAGCTGCAGCAAACGGGAGAGCTAAATGGGAACTGTTTGAATCAATGACATTTCTTGAACCGTGCTTGGTCAATAGACCGTGAGTGTGCTTCATGATTTCTGGGTATTAGCCTAAATACTTTATCGGTAATGCGAAGGAATGATTGGGCAAAACCACTCGCATGTCTGTCTACTGTTCTTGTTCCCTTGCATACTAGTCGTGTTATCGGTAAACTGTGTTGACAGATTGCATGAAAATGTCTCCGGATCTGACAATTCCCTGCAGGATTTTTCATCTGAATCAAGCACTGCCTTGAGTGTAAATTCACCCAGGCCTATCTCTTCCTCGCCAATTGATGAAACTGATGGCACACATACCTTGACTCTTATTCCAGTGGAACTTACAGGTGTGCCACACCTTTATTGGTAAATTTTTGTGATTTTCTTAAACATAAATACATCCTTTTATCCCGAAGTGACTGCACCAAAAAAGAAGCTTAAACATTCACCTGCCGAATTAATAAAACACGAAGTCTCTGCTATAGTATCTGCTGTTCAAAAATCAGTACCGGTAACTCAAGGTAACCAGCCAGCCATCTGTAATTCCACAACATGCTATTTATTTACAGATATTCAGCAACCTGAGGAAAAAAGGCTGCGATACTGGATCAGCATGTGTGAGCGTGTGAACCGGATGAGTGAAGAATCCCAACATTACTGGGACTTTCATTCAACAAAGATGTTTTTAGACCTCATGGCACGTGAAAATGGTCCTACTATTGTTCTATGATACCGTACAGTGTGCATTAGATTTCCTGTTTTGATGCTGTTCAATGATACGATACTGCATATGCTTGCACATTCTGCTTGCTCTTCAATGTCAATTAAAACATTGTTATGCAAACCCGATTTTATTGAGTCTACTATTAAAGAAATGTGCTGCATCTCATAGATGCATTAATTGCAGCAAGAAATGGTACAAAAATCTATGAGGCAGTAGACAGCTTGGGGAGACAAGAATTGGTCATGAAAGCAGAAAATGGTTGTATGAAACTATTACAGAAATGTGCTGCAATACAGAGACGCATTAATTGCAGCAAGAAATGGTACAAAAATCTATGAGTCAGGAGACAATACTGAAGGATTTTTTGTAGTTGAAGTATAATGACCCTGAGTTCGCAGGAGCCCGTATTACCACATGTTTTCCATCAATGGCACCAACACAATTTGGAAAATACCATTGCTCTTTGAATTCTTTTGCTACCTCTTCAAATTTGGTCTTTGTGGGCATGGGAAGAACAACTGGCTGAAGACATTCCCAAATTGCTGTGCATGTTTCTGGTACGATCTTGCTGATGGTTGAATCATGAATTCTGAAGGCATATCGAAGTGACGCGTAGTCGTCACCGGTGGCAAGGAATCTGGACGAAGAAACATAGCTAGATAATTAGGGGGCCTACGTCGATTTAAATGAAAGATCACTTACCTTAGAGTGACCAATAGCCGTTCAGCTGCACTAATAGGCTCCCTCATAGAGGTGTGTTTCTTTGAAATCTTGGGTTCAACTAGTTTCAGCAGTGATTCATACTGAGCTTTGGTCATGCGGATGTACTCCTTGAAATCAGCATCACCTTCCAGTTTCAGTTCTTTAGCAAGATGGTGGAACTGGCCTGGCAAATTGATAGCAAGTTATCCGATATCAGCACTTGCAGCGCCTGTATGCCGGTGCGGTAACAGTCGTGGCTTACCTTGAGCTTTCCTTCTCTGGTAGATTGGTCGCACCCACACCGATCTTTGTCTTCTTCTGTTTCTCTTAGCAACGCGAATGCTCAAATATTATAGCAATAATGCCGCCGTCAAACGAGTATACAGCTCCACTCCCTGTGACATCCTGTACCAAAACCGAGAACCTCCGCCAACAAACGCCAGAATCAGCCGACAAAATCGCTACAAGAGCTTTCTCTCTCGTAGCTTGAGTGAGCGCAACCGGGACGGTCTCGGTGGACTCGAGCGTGAACGAGCAGCAGTTTTTGGCGACAGACGCAGTAGCCAAGCGTAATAAAACAAACAAAGATGACGCTCAGTACCGCTCTAGTGTAAAGG
>JASFYC010000321.1:0-14951 GCA_030412335.1 Botrylloides violaceus
CAAAAATAATGTCATTATGAGCGATTTGTGATCAGTTGATTGAAACAACATGAATCCACTGATACCCGATACGGCACATTTAGCCCTAATGATCGTTAAAGCCGGACAGTATAAATCTTAGCATATGGTACAATTGCTCAACATTCTCTGATGGAATTCGACGCCAGTTAACTATGATTCGTTAGCCTACTGGTAGATATTTCAGCGCGCATATATGATGAAAAGCTCGACTGCACTTTCCGCTTGTGCCGCTGCAGTTATTTCCGGACTGATCTGGATCTGCGTAGTTGTCACTGGAGTAATCGAGAATAGTCATGGTGCGTGGTCACAGGATATTCGCAACGGTGATTATACAACTCCTCATATCATAGGGCATAGATGGGAATGTAATGACGGCCCAACAAGGTGGAATGTTTGATTTATGCTTAGATCTAGACCTAAGACTTTTAGACATTTCAACGAAAGTTCTAGGTTCTGTAGCCTATAGATCTACACAAAATGATATTTCCAAGTCTCACTTCGTTTAATGCTTTAATTTTAGTATTTTTCCAAAATCGAAGCTACGTGCTGATGAGTCAATGCATGATAGACATTACGCCGACTGAATGGTCATTGAGCATCTGGGAATTCATTTACTTTTGGAACACCCTATGGGTGTTGTACTGCATAGCTATAACATGCAGACCTGGTAACTCATTTGTACGCTGTAAAGGACAATATATACGACTAATAATCACGTTGGTTTGGAAATATTTTAGTGTCGGAAAAAACAAGCAATGGGGAATCGATAACATGCAGCGTCCACGCTTTTCCTCCACTGTTTCATTGGCTGTGGGGATTTGGTGGTTTGTCTCAACTGGCGTGGGTATTCTTTTGGGATCGGGAAATTCTCGTAGGGAGTGTCTTTTTTCAAATTTTTGTTGTAGCCGCATGCATCGGATGCTTATATGTCTCATACAAGACAGTGGACAGGTAAGGTCTAGCGTGCATACTTCGGTATAGACATGTGGCTATATGAAGTCAACCAATCCTACGCTTATGTGGCCCGAATGTTTACAGAAATGGTGCCTTCCTGCAGGCGTATTACCCATGGGATCTTTGGGTATGTCGTGCCCTAGTACAAAATGGAATAACAATGATCTGCATGTGGTCGGTGATACAGTTTCTCATCAACTTGGTATGTATTTCTAGGTAGACCTACGGCGTAACAGCGATCTTAGACCATGAATGATCAGACAGGTCGGCCTACAGTACAGTAGCCTATAGTTTTATATAAAAATTTGCAGTGTATATTTTCTTCTACAGGCTTCAATATTAACTTATAAAGGCGGGATTCCTTCATACATAACGTCGATTAGCGTACTCGGCATTATTGGACTCACCCTTCTGGTGTGGTTCATACTTGATACGTTCATTTTGGATCGATGGATTCGATATACTTTCACAGTTTATCCAGTCATTGGATGGGCCAGTCTGACGATGCTATTAGCACACTTTCAACCTTGGTCCATAGTCACTATAGTGACCTTGGCTCTTCTTGGAATGTCGACGGTAATGCTTATAATTCGAGTGCCTTTGGTGGTGTGGAGAAGCTTCACAGCGCCGTTGTATATAACTCAAACTCTACCACTGTCTGTGAGACCACTGCCGAAAGGAATGAAGCAGGAAAAGATCCCTTCCACAGTTCTGTGACATTCGCCCCACGACTGTATGCGACGTTTCTGCCTCACTCACCACTTGCTGCTGACGAAACCATGGCCTTAATTACTACAAAGTCTAATTATGTGTCTGGTAGGCTACGGAGACGTATGTTTTTATCCTTAGCCTACATATGTATAGAAATATCGTTGATTGATTGTAACGTAATCAGTCCTAAATGGTTGCTGTGATGGACAAAATTACATTGCCGTACTCGAATATGTACGACTAAACTCATTTGCATTATGGACGAAAGCGCAACGAAGTATCAACCCGCGATTGGCAACAGTAACAGCAAGCAATAAGTCTAGTCCCTCAGTGATCTACTGTTCGTGTCCGTAGTCGGAGTCGCTAACTCAAAACCACGCTAGCCACTGTCACTACGGCCAAAACATAGCAGGAGAAGCATTGTTATATCTCAGGTCAAGGCATAGTTCTTATATGACGTCATTGAAAAGTAGGGGCTGAATATGAACCACCCCACAACACAAAAACGGCAAAGATCTCTCGAGTCTGTGCGCTCAGTTCACTACAGAAGGCGTTGCTCCCTGCGTCTGTATAATTATATTGCTCAGGCTAGAGGTGGAGCGCATCTCCGCAGTAGTAGCTTAGATAAACTCTTGACGGTTATCTGATCTGTACGGTAGGTACCGGTAGATAGTTGGTATCTCCTAGTACCTGCCACGGGTACCGGTACCTTGTACTATGCAAAGTACAGTAGGCATACCTGTCCTGACAACGAAGTCGGCAGTGCATTATAACTTCACGCAGAAGACGTAAAATGGATTAGGCGTGGGGTAGAAACGAGGTCAGGCAGACTATACCGCTACAGTCACGCAGTTTGAGGGGGAGAGTAATACTAGTAACTGTTTGTTTCAGTTTTTAGGTTGATATTAGTTATCCTACTGATACTAGTCACCTTTGCCAAGAGAGCCCACACAGTATGCTCGGATTTCCATTGGCGCCACTGCCAAGAGCTGCGGCAACGGCAAGGCGAAAGAGTCAACAGCGTTCTCTAAAGGGTGAGCGCGATTTCCTATAGCTGATGTCAGGCAATCACAATATGGAGTCAGTAGATTCCAGTAATAACGTGTAGACTAGTACGACCTACCAATAGCCACATTGCAACAGATTTGGGAAAGATGTAGCTCGCAGTATTTTGTAGGCTACACTCAATTAATATGACTATTAGTAACACCTAACGCGAAATCATCTTATGTTTTCTCAAGGAAATTCCAGGAAGTCGAGCGCAAGTCAGGCCACCAACGTTCGAAGAAAAATATTAATGGCCGGCTGCGGATTATTGTTTGTGGCATCTTTGTCTGCACTGATCATAGGTTTGCTGAGTCTAACATAAAACTCGTAACTCCTACTTTCTGCTGGTCACTTGATATCGTCATGGCCCAAGGTGAGATCGCCTTGCCATGACCCCATCCGTGGCTGGTTCCAAGCTAGGTCAAATGAGGATAGTCGCTACATGCACCGGACCGTGAGAAACACAACGATGCAGTCGCATGTCAGTCAGTTGCATGCTCACGTCTAAGGTAACCAACTTCGGCATAGAACTCTTGGCAGCGGTGAGGGTGGCGTCACTCGATATTTCCCTCAGTGGGAAAAGCGCGAGCATGAAATAGAATTTACACGCGTACCGGTACCGATTTTCGCCCTATTTTTCCCCCAGTAGGACTATAAGATGGTATTTTTCATCACGTGAAATGGATTCTTCTTTCAATATGATAGCCTACCTCTTTATTAGTGGCAATGTCGGGAAACGCACAGCCTCAGTACAACCAATCTATGAAGCAATTTGCTGGGCAAATAACCGTCGAACAGATGGATGACGAATTTACAGAGTGGGCAGAGGAGTACATGGATTTGACTTCAACCGCCGCGAAATCCCTCATTTCTGACGTCTCATTGAGCGTAGGGCCACATCGAATTTGCAAACTTATTTACTATTTGGAAATCTGATTATCGTTTTAGGTACTCTCTGGTCTAGATATGGAAGGAGTGATAACTGATGACTTTCGTGTTTTGGGTCTCAATCCGAGCGAAGCAAAATCTTTCAGCATCGCAACAAAATCATCTGACGCGGATGCAGTTGACACTGTGGAGGTTTGACAGCTAAATAATAATGCACCGTCGCGCCCAGGCAGCTATACTTGTACCGAATGCCAAGCAGTTTTCAAAGTTGCCCTACTGTGAATGCGTTTTAATGGTATTGGCAGTCTTATCGAACATGATGTTGAGTTCAACTAGTTTTCTAGACTGTGCTTTAACCCTTCAATTCCCACGCCAATCTAGCTAAGCCTTGAGTCAATCTGGGGCTCGGACTCCCGAGCAGCAATTACACAGGCCCAAGGATCCCAGTCACCAATATGTACAAATGCCTAATAGTACGGTCGTTTACAGTACGAAGACGTTCGTTTTGTAACAATGAATTTTGAAACATACGGTACACCGTCACGCAATGTTCCGACATTTATGGCCTCAAATGGACGTTGGGAAGAAGTGGCCAGAGTCATTCAAGCAAGGTTGGCTGCCAAAGGAATAAAAGCTGTCTTCAACAAAATAGAACGTAATACGCACCTTTCCTTCGTTCTGTAATCTCTATTACTAACTCTTTTTCCTTGATGCAGTACAGAATGATTTCATGGCAAACGTAAAGCAAGCTGCGCGATCGAATCTATCACTGCTGCAAGTATCCCCTGCGGCTGCACCGCTACGTAAGTTTATCTGTACCCATGGCCTACTCTACGTACTAAAGTAGGCCATGCTGTACCAATCAACAGGTTTCTCGTGCAATTTTATAGTTGCATTTTTAGTGAACTAGCTTGTTACCCTGTTTCACACGGGGCATACAATACTGTAAGCTGTCATCTTTCTCTTCACGAAGCTTGCCCAATATTAGAATTTCTTTCGTTCCAGTTGATGCGTGTGATTGCAAAATTGATGGTACGCGAATCGACGGGGAATCCATGACTTGTCATTGTGGCTCACCATGCTTTCCTCCTGGTGACAAGATAATAACGGGTGGCGTGCGTCAAGAATTCACACTGGACTCTCCGATTTGTCTGTCTGCATTTTATGCAGGTATAATCGAGGTAAGAAGACTTTGCCCCTCATAATTGACTGACTGCGGTCTCAACAGAAGTTTTTTGTGGTTACGGCCACTCGGCTGTGTGAGCGTTAAAATCTCATACGTCAGACTGTATTGCTAAGCTATGGCTATAGGTGCGGTGCGGCCGGATGTTTGTGTAGTAATATAGTTTAATATGTCCAAGACAATTTAGAAAATACGACACAACAAATCCACACCACACGTGCCACTGTTCCCCGACTGTCTACTGCCTGCGAAGCTAGCAGGCACATCTAACAGTCAGTGGCCAACACGGTTCACATGGTCCAAAGAATAAACATATCACAGTTTGATTATTATACACAGTCTCGATGATATCGAAAAAACTTCTTCCGTAGCTTTCCTTAACCTTGTGACTAGATCTCTGTCTCCGATCTTTCTTCACCCAGGGAGCAGGTGGAAATATCGAAGCTATTCCGATTGGGCAAGGACAATCCGTTGCTGGAGAGCCTCAATATGGAGTTGCGCCTTCAGAACTCGCTTATCAAACTAAACTGTATAAGATCAAAAGTAAGTTTTTGTATCTTAGTTCTCATCAGACAATGCCTTTTTGCCGCAGCAATAGGGAGTCTGCAAATAGCCTACCGTTGACTGTAAATTACTGTAAAATTCACAACATTCAGTTTGTGCCCCGCTGTCACAGAATATGGACCTATCATCAAGCCTGCATCTGACCCAATATCACGGCGCTGTCGTCACGGCGCTGTCGGTTCGTTGACCCAGCGTATGTTCGCGATTTAGAACTGAGGATCTGTGACGCTTTAGTCTCAAACAGCCCCCACCAATTGTATGGAAAACTGGTCTGTCATATATCTGAAATATTCATATATTTACACAAATGGAAGGCACTAGGCATAAGCCCGTGCATCGTCTGAACGATATCCAGAATTAGCGTAATACGAATTCAAAATGTTTCAGCGCATCATTGGCCAGCCTCTCGAGTTATGCAGCAAAATCGTTAGAACGAAAAGTTGCGCCAAAGGTAAGATAATGCACTTCTTGTGATTTCTCCTATGGATCTAGGCTAACGGTAAATGTAGAATTTATGCCGTTCAATGAGGTGTGCCACACGACGTTTTGCTCTTTTGTAAAAACTCCCTGCAAAAATCATGTGAAATATGTAAGACCGTGTCTGGTTGCGACTTGGGTATGGAAGATTTAATGTTATTCGAGGAAAAGTCGTCTAGAAAAGGACATCGCCCCATCCTGTTTCCCGTCTATTAGGAGGCGCGATCGGTTATGTCATTCTACAATCATAAATAAAGATCTTCTTCTATGATATCAGTTGATCGTCCGCTATCGGCTCCACTATATTATTCTACATCAAATAACTAGGATACAGGTATTGGACTACAGGACTACGAACGATAAGTAGTAGCCAACCTGTAACGTCGGTTCGTTACAAATCTCTGCAAAGCACGGGGCATCGGAATCTTGCGGAGACTCGCATACGCACACCGTCTCCTCTTCGATATTTACTTTAACGTTGCGTCGGTCTTCATCATCCATAACGATTATACTAAACTTCGCCACTCTGGTTAGAGTGAAAAAAAGGGTTTTGATTAGTCAGTTCATGCCTGTTCAAATTACCATTGAAATACAACGTACGGGACTTCCTTGTAGTCTGTTTCGTTCATCAGCGCGACCGTAATAACATGTCTCACGTAAGGGAGCAAGCACAGATTCAATTTGAAAGAGCCTTTCATCAAGTCATGGATTTCGATCCATCCTGTTAAATAGGAAATGCTGTATTAGCCTATACATCACCAACAAATCCATGGTTTGCCGCTTGTCGGTTGAAAGCTCACTAGATCTATCGCGTTCCGCCGGTGGTGAGATCGTTGTCCAGTAGAGGTCGGTGACCGCGTTTTTGACATCCACCCCACATTCTACTTCTGTACAATTCTCCGAAATGGCGGTAACCCCTCGGAAACAAAGTGTCGCGAGCCAAATGTACGCAGCTGGAAAAAAAAGCACTAACATAGTGAAGCCATTAGGCGGGTTCGAATTGCACTCACACACCAAATGGTAGCAAGTTATGTCCCATGATGCGTAGCCTAATCTGACGCAGCTCCAAGATGAATGATAACATATTCATTGTGATGCCATCTTTTATGCTGAGGTAGCCTGCGTCCCGATTCTGCCGCGGGCTTTTGCTTCATATAACGTAATTATACAGCAGGAAACCGCAAGTTTGCGTTTTTACCATGCAATGAAGGTCGTGCCTATAGTTTTCAATGCAGGCTAATAGGCCTAAGCGGTAATTAACCCTTGCGTACTTTCGTCCACAGATCGTCTCAGCAATTAAAGGCTCCGGATTTAGCATCGGCGAAATAGAAGTGACAAGGATAATCCAGGCTCCCGAGAAAAAGGGAGTTATCATCGGCTTTCGAGTCTACTCGGACGATGAAAAAAATCCTCGGGTGAGTAACACAGGGCTGTTGCTATACTGAAGTCCAAAATTACAGATTGTACTGATATGATTTTGCAGGTTGCTGTCAGTTTAGAAACCAAGTCACCCGGTAGCTTCGCAGTGAAACTAGCCAGTTCCATAGCCACAGACGGCGGAACACTGCGGTCGGTGAGATGTATGTTAATCTTGTTAGACGACCTTCTCTACCGCCGCCACGAGATCTGTAACACTTTCACAGATGCTGCAGGCTTCTTGGAGAAAATGAAATCGTCTGCCAGTGGATGAAAATAAGCGATGGGGATAGATGTGCGGCGTTAACACTACTAATACGAAAGATCTGCATTCTACTGAGAATGTATACTAAATTGAAGCCATTGAGCGTCAAGTTCATATTGAAATATATTCGGTGATATAAAATGTACCCTATAGTTAAGCTAACGTGACATGTAGAAACATACAATTACAACTAGAAATTGAAGTTAACGAGGATTCCAGTGGTACAAGTAATAAGTTGCGGCGTTTACGATCTAACTTAAAAGTTCGGTCTTCAATTGTGTCAATAACTGCAATGATTTAGAAGTTCCTTCACTGTGGCCTCGTGAGATCGCGCATTTGCTGCCGAGGTCACTAGCTTTTTTAATACTGCCCAAACATTTCTCCATTTCATTTGCAGCTATACTTTGTCCGCTTGTCGTAGTAGCGGTGGAGGGTTTTGGACTGCATCTTAACGGCATTGGAGATAATGTAGATCCACTCGCATATCCTGGCACTATAGCCGTCGTCTGTTGTATTCCGTATTTTCTAAGGACTCGGTCAATGACGTCATCACTCGTCACTAAAGAGAGGAATTTTACATTCGGTCAATTGGAATTTAGAGCAGTAGCAAACGACATAAATACCTTCCGCAGTACTATCAATACTTTTCTGAGTTGATTCCTGAGGTAGTACAGTTTCAACGACTTGTTGTTGACTGGGAAACACAGCACCTAGCCTCGGCTTTGGTTGAGGCGCTGTAAAACAATATGATTAGGCAAGGTTTCATGAATTCATTGACTCGAAGTTACGTTTTCTATATGTTAAGTCTGGTTTGTTGACTTCGTCGTTTCTTGAATTTGATTCCAATTGCGCGCTGTCACCTATGAATCAAATCACGATTAATTACCAATAATCATTAGAGCAGCGACGCAACACCAATAGTACCCTTATTGCTTTGCTGCTTTAATTCATGAAGTATCGGAGACGATGTTATATGGGCTATCACAGTATTTGAAGGATCAGATTCTCCTAACGGAGAAACAGCACGGACGTGAACACGATACTCCGTGGAATGTTTCAATCCTTCCAACAACGCCCTCGACTTTGTGCCCGCAACCATACCCTTCGGGTGTCCGTTCACATAAATTCTGCACGACGCAATATCAATTAAAATCTATAAGTCATGTCTTGACAATGTTGTATCGTACCTGTATCCAATTAGTTTTTCATCCTTTGCTTCTTGCCCGTGTTTGTCAAACATCTTGGACGGATGCCAACGCAAAATGACGCTGCTATGACCGGATTCGGTTGCCACCTCGCTGACTCCTGCTCTAAGAGCACGTGGTGGGGTAGGCATTCCGGGCTTAGGTGCAGATGAAGGGTCTTTGGGTGATTGGCGTCTCATGACCAGTCTCATTGCCTAGAATGGCATTAGACGTCATGAAATGTGTTAAGTCAAACGAACGCATGAAGTTGGAAATCTATTTCAATTTGTAACCAAAATCACAAATCGAAATGAACATTATCTGCTTTTTAGTGGTTTTCGATTAACAAGAACACTGGATTAAGCTACCAAATCCCGCTTCTGCCATCGCTACATACTTGACAAAATATAAACATTCGTTACGTATGGTCTAGTGATACAACACAATAGGTGCAGGCCTGTATGCTAACTTGGAATCCCGACCAAACAGTCTTTATCCGACATAATATACAGTACGTGCAGTAGGTGCAAGCTAAGTAAATTACACATACCGTACAGCAACATAGACTGCAGTCAAGCCGAAAACATATGAGTTCGCCGCATGGAGCCGTCCATAAATTTAAAATAACATTGCCCTTTACACGCTACCTTTTGATTTTTTCGTCTTTGGCCAGGTAGAATATTCAGTTTATGTACCAGCTCCGGGTCGCTCACGAACATGTCACGGACAGTGAATACTTTTGGGCGCGGACTTTTCTTTAGAATAGTGATCGAAGCAGCTACACTTTCCATCAATTTCTCATGTGGGGTTTGTACTTTCACAATATTTGGCGACAATACTCTTTCAGAAGCCTGAAGAAAACCATTGTTATAGCATATTGTTATGGGTTTGTGACAGCAAATCAAACTTACAGGTTTCAGTTTCGAACGCCATTCGCACGAGTTTATTTGTGGAACCACACTGTCTCTAAAAGCTGTTTTTAATTCTATTTCAAGATCTTGCGATATCTCCTGTGCTATCTTCTTCTGGGTAGCTCTACCGGATTTGGCCAAAATCATCGCATTTTCCACTTCCGCAAATAAAGATGAGCAAACGCACAGTGAGTTAACGCCTGTTTTGGCGTGATGGTCCTCACAAATCTGCAAAGTATTTAATACAATCCGTTCAGTCAAAAACAATTTTCTACTTCGATTTTCACTCACCTGTATAACTTCGTCAATATCCGCTCTCTTCTCTGGATCATCTTGTGACATGTCAACAAGGAGTGATTCTAACTCATCAGTGAGTTGTGGAGCTTCGTCTGCGCTCATTTCCCAATCAGCCGCTGACCACAATACCACTGATAAACTGAACACTGACGACTAAAAACATAGATAAATGGGTAATGAAATTTTTACAGGTCTAAGTAGTAAGTAGTAAGGCAATAACCAGTCCTTTTCCATTACCTTGACGGTGCCTTCAGAAGAGTTTTCCAACACTTCTGGCGCCAAGTACATGTCATCAATCACTTTGTTTTCTAGGTCTTGGAATTCAACCCGTCCGTCCTTTCTTAAAAATGCATTTTCCAGAGCGAGATACCTACATGAAATATTTCATGTACCGGTATTTTATTTTCTGGGCAGACATTATTGCATTTACATGAAACCCTTACTTTGTGATAGGTTTTCTCTTGATGTTGTGTCCAGCTTGTTCACAAAGTGCCCACAATTCATTTTCACATAGAGCTGATTTCAGCATAGTAAGTGCATTCTGCAAGAGGTTTTAAATCTTTAATGATATTCACGTGGGTCAATTTCGAGCTGGATAATAACCTTTAATGAGATCTTAGGTACGTCGCCTCTGGCACTTAATGCAGGCTCAGGAGCGAATCGAGCTGATTCCATTCTTTCAATCTCATCAAGCTTTTGTTCTGGGCACACGACCGAAGTATCCTGGAAAATTATAGAAATATAAACAGGGATATGCAGAACTCCCCAGTCATTGAAAGTGCAAATACCAATATCGTGTTAACAACCGCTTCGGTAGAGTGAGCAAAATTCCATCATTAAATCCTACCAGTTGATATGTTACACAATTTTATCACTGGGAATGACCTTGCTTATAACATCAGAGTTTCTGCTTGTAAATCAGGTTGCCATATGAAGTGCCACATACCTGACTCTCTGGCACTAACTTCAAGTTTTCCTCTGATGCATTCAGGTTTGGTAGTGCTGGGTTGTTATTTTCCGCCATTTTTTCAGTCAAGAGGAACATGGCTTGCTGAAGTTGGACGACCTAGGGAACAGCAGACATGGTATGATTAGACATTACCATGTGTTCTTTTGAGCTTAAGTGAATAAGCACCTGTTGCTGCAATACATCAATAGTTGCTCGCACTTTGGTGCTATCCTTAGTGACATCGGAGGGTTTTGGCTTCAGCATTGTCTCTTCGTCTGCAGAGCTGTGCGCTGGATTCCTGACATTAGATACCAGTATTGTGAATCATCTGTCATGATTTCATTACTTTAGGTTCAAATTAGACATACCCTTCTCCGTCTGTAACAAGAGTTCCTCTTCCTTCATCAGTATCATCTGCAGCTTGACCGCAATCTTGCTCCACCTTCCGTTCTTTCTTAACTTCAGCGTGTTCCCCACGGTCTCCAAACAATTCCCCATCAGGTGATTCTTTCCATGTGGCATCAGGAGCTTTCTATAGTTTATAAAAAACATAAGCATCAATCGAACACTTTGTATTGCGCTAAGCTAGTTACCTGAGGAATATTTTTCTCATCACAGGTATTCATTGAATCAGATTCCTCATCGTAATCCAATGGACTACTTTCGGGAAGTTGTCGCGGAGATTTTGGGGTCATAATGCTACTTGTGGTTGGTCGAGGAGATGCAGTTGTCTTGGGATTGGTCTTTTTCAGCCCTCTTCTTGGAGAACTTGATTTACTCCTGGAACGTCTGCAAACAAACTATGATTTATGAATTCTGAAAGCAAACTACATAACACCAATTCCACTTGCCTGTCGGAAGTCTTCTTTTTTGTGCTACCATCAACCCTATCACCATTTCGTCTTTTCTGAAACATTCTAGAGAAGGTGGTTGAATCATTAATCTTTTAGAGAGCTACATATATAAAATATTCACTATCGTCTAAAGCTTACCGTAACTGAGACCAGATGTATCTGATCGCTTCGGTCTGAAGATCTCTCATTTTTTTCTCAGAATCCAGACTATCTTTGAGACATTGTACTTCGTGGCATAGTATACTAGCAAGGCAAATAATATTGCTCATTGCTCGACAATTGACATGATAATGATGACATGATAATAATACCTGATATACTGCTCTGCGCGTCGTGCTCGCACTTCTTGGCGAATTTCCACAACTTTAGGATTCAACTTCCGTGTTTTGTATCCTTTCCAAACAGCCTGTGCCAATTAATCGACAATAGAGAACAGCGCTTTCAAAAAATATATAGAAAATGTGGCCCACCTGAATTTTTGTGGCTGCCTGTACATGTTTCAAATCTGCTGGCAATTCCCTGATTTCTGGGCATACGTTTTCTTGACCATTGCATGCTTTGGAAACGTATGTAGGTTCTAACATCACAGTGAAATAAATCAGACGTAAACGAAAGAGTAAAACTAACATGCAGGGTTAGCACCTACCGGACGCTTTTTTGGCGGGAATTTCAGGCAATGCATCTTTTGGGTTACGGCGAATCTGCCCAGTCATGTTGCTTGTCTCTGACATGCTCTGCAGCACTGTTCCAAAAATACAGGTAAATAGTTGTCTTACATCGACATGAAACTCTGTAGTACCAGATAGAGGCACTGTTTGGTACATACCTTCATCAGAACATTCTCCGGCGTGGTCTGTATTGCCTTGTGCTTTGGGCGTCAATTTGGAAGTGGTTGGCCTGTTTTTGCTGTATAAAAATATCATGCCAATGTGATGTTATTCAAGAATTTGGAAAATATCATTACCTTGTTAACTTTGAAGTAGGATATGTCACCCCTGATGTGTGGCTTCGCCGAAGATAAGGCCGTGGATATGGTTTAGGTGGAGGGCAATCTCCTTTGTCACCAGTACGATTTTCACCATACATACTTTTCTTTAATCCTGCACCAAGAGGCTTAATAGGCCTCATATCATATTCTTCATATTTTGTTGGCAAAGGATAATCTGTCTTACAGCCTAGAGACAGAATAAGCCAACGTCATTATCAGGCAATTTTCACAACAGAAAATATATATTACCAGTATAGAATTGTAAGTTCATGCTACATTCAGCTGGATCTGCCTCAAATGGCAACTCTTTAGTAGAATTCACAGTTGGCTTGTCAGCTGCTGGGGATGGAGTAAAATTTTCTGAGGCAGAGAGGTACTTGATCGTGGTCGCATCATGATGAAGATGACCTCTGAGTGGTGTATCCAAGGCCTTACTTTCAGTAGGCTCAACAGTATATTTCTTTGTATAAGCCCGTGCTATGATCGGATCATAAACGTAACAATATTTGTTACCACTGCCAGTAACACCTGTGCCTTCATGTGCAGAAATTCGAAGTTCTTCATTCAGCAGCATATAATCTCTAGACGAGACACCATGCTTGCTTGAGTAGGGTGGGGAACCATTGTGAATTCCAGTGTGGGTGATGGGCTCTCTTGACTTGGTGGAGAATGGCAAGTCGTGGCCTGTAACAAGATTAGCTAGAATGTAAGAAGAGTAAAACCAAAGTGTTTGCATTGCTTACCTGCTACAAATTCTGAATTTGAGTGTAAGAGAAAAGGGTCTTGTCTCGCCAAATCACCTGCCCCACGCTCATTCTTATGACTATCTGTGAAGGAAGATTGATAATGACAGTCGCTTGATTTCGTGCGGCAAGCATCGGGCTGCAAAATACAAAATGATAAAAAAAGCGAAAGAAAGAAAGCCTTTTACAAGACCAACATTCAAGTCATTTTCATTTTCGACTTGTGCTCCCAGCCAAGCATGAACCCGTCTCCTTTTTTCCTTCCCAGATACTCTTGAGTTTAGAGGACACGTGGGTGATTGAGGTCTTACATATAAAATAGTAGCTCAGGTTAGTCAAGCTAACTACACCAAGTAGGGCTAGTAACTAACCTATGATCACCAGATCCGGTTATTCTGAGGTCATCATTTCTACGAAAGCGGGGCGTGTACTCAACTCCTTTATTCTCTGTAAATACATAGTAAAGACAAAAATGGCAGTGAGCTCAAATTGCTGTTGCACTCACTCATGTTGTCTTGGTCAATGTGAAATTGACGTAATTGCTCTTTTAATCTCACTCTGTCTACCACATTACCGACCTCATCAATGTGTTCTCCCTGCAAAAATTACAAAACAGCTATTAAACTGCCAAAATTTTCCAAACACTTTCAAATAAATTTTGAAGCAATATAACATCCACAGACACCTCATTCCAGATTCGTTCTATCATTCCAAGCCGCAGTGTAATCAGTTCAAACTTCTTTAAAATGTCCATATTTAAGGCACATGTACCAAATGTGATAAATGTAACACAACATATACTATATATATATGCATTTGAGAGGTGCTAAGTAGTCTAGTACTAGTCAAGTGTTTTATGAGTGGCGTTGTAACATTTGTTGTATAAGAACTAGCAACATTCATCACTATCCAGCTCACCATTTAATAGATAGTTTCACTGTTCCACATATAAAATCTGCCTAGTTGACTACATCACTATAACAATTAGACTTCCATAACTAAAAAGAGATATATAGCGGTATATAGGCCTATACTAATGATAAGCTTCATATATATAATATATTTATATTAACCTTAAATCAGTCTCTTCATAGTTTAAATGGCTGTTTATCAAATATCAAGCTTCTGAGAACGTGAGAAACTTACAGTCTGGTCCAAACAGTTAAAGAGTACTACGGCAATACAATGAAGGTATGAAATGTGATAGTCTTTAGGAATGTTGATAATGGTAACATCACTAATCAACCAGTGTAGTAATGAAATCCCAACAAACTAAGGAATTTGACACCGAATAGCTTTGAAGTGAGCGTTAGCAACAATGGACATTTAGGCGTGCCTACGCTTTTTGTTACGTGAGTAACTTTTAAAATGAATTCCAGGTCCGTGAGTTAATGCCCACTATTCCAAAGATGAAAATTGACAGCTTATTGCCATCCTCATAACCAGTCATCTTTGGATACCGTACGGTAGACAGTTCATATCGGGATAATGAGGCGGTG